>OZ038517.1:19401885-19429385 GCA_964036315.1 Acanthosepion esculentum | reverse complement strand
ATATATTGTCATCCACAGACAGACTGTTTCGCTGTATCACAGCTCATCAGTGTGGCTAGACGTCCGGTTGCCTCTGGCTAGAATCGAAAACCAGCTGAATTCGCGTCAGTCGGAAATTTTACCCTGCCGCCATTGGCGCACGGCAGAGAAGAAGGTGAATTTAAGTGTATTTATTTTTAGCTAAACACACAGTGACTGAGAGAACTCGATTCGATTTACCGAAGAGTCTTGCATTATTAGCCGTAATAGTCACTGTTTACAAACCCATATATATATATATATATATATATATATATATATATATATATATATATATATATATATATATATATATATAAAGAAAGAACAGTAAGATATATAATCTGGTCTTCTTATTGATATTTTTTATTTTTATTTTTACAAAACAGTGCTCAATGTAAATTTACAGAGCATAAATATTATAAATTAACTGATTTAAAATGTGTTTTTTTTCGCTACACAATAATAACCATGTTTCAAAAATGGAGGCTAAAAACTTCAAATTTAATTATATAATTAAATTAAAAGCATTAGTTCCGTTTCATCTTCAAGCGAATATTCGAATAACTTATTTTAAAATTTACCGAGTTTGAAACGCACATATAAATTCATAATTTCCTGTTTCCAAGGATACAGAGAAATCCAATCATTCAGACAAGGGGCGGTAGCGTGTTTATTTTTATTAACTTGTAGCGGACCGTGGGGTGAAGATGTGAAGAGATATCAGAAGGTTAAAATTTCTTGCTAGCCGGTCCAGCTACATGAGAATGTTGGACTTTAATTAAGTCCAAAGAAGACAAAGAAAACAAACAAGACCGATATATATATATATATATATATATATATATATATATATATATATATATATATATATATATATATATATATATATATGTAAACAGATATATATTAATAACAAAACAAGTTAAACAAAGACATGGACATTTACGACATTTACATAGTGTATGTGTGGAGAAATTATGTGTGTGTGTTGTGAGTGTTCGTACGTACGTGTATTGTTCTTAGCATGTTCCCAGAATTTGGGAAACGCTGTATCTGTGAGAGGTCACGTATTGGTGTTAGAGAGATTTACCTCATCTCCACGCGAGGTGGCGGTCCAAGGCCTAAGTGGAAAAGAGAGATCGAGGCGAAGGGTCTGCCAGTATTTATAACCAGAGGAGAGAGACCCCTGTTGAAGGATTAAGGAACTGAGGAGGAGCTAACTCCGACAAACTATTGTTGTATCAATTATGAGTTACGTTCGAGAAAGAGGTTAAGTTTATGGAGGGTAGGGGTGTATTTTTCAACGAATTCTGACATCCGTTAAACGCATGTCGTCTGGATTTTTTTTATTAACGGCAAAAAGTTTTTCGGTATTTTTTTTTTATTTGTATACTTAAAGATTCTTTTTAGGGATGTTTAGGTTAGAATACGTTTTATTTAACTAGAATTTTAAAATATTTTTACTCTTAATTACTAAAAGACTATATTTATTTTTTAAACAAGTAAATGTCATAGAATTACTTAAATTTTATAAAATTATTTTTTCATATCAAATATAAGTATGTATATTACCAGCTCGCGTTTTTTAATTTTATTTTTTAAATATAGGGTGACCCAAAAAAACGGGAACTTTTTAACAATCCAATAAAACCAAGAGTTATAGAAGAAAAATATTTAATTCATAGTAATTGAAGCCTCAAAACATGCCATTTAAGAAACAATGATGGAATTTTCATTTTTTTAAAATTATGTCCTGTAGATGGCGTCCTCCTGTACGAATGCATTCTTGAAATCTGCTGTTGAGATTCCTCATTGACTGCTGCAACATCTCAGCTGGGATACTGTGGATTTTATTCTCGTTACTAAAATGGCGAAATGTTTACTTGCACAAAGGTCACTGTCTCGCAGTGTTGCCACTTGCTCATGTCTGGCAATACGCACTTCAAAAATTCCCGTTTTTTGGGGTCACCCTATATTATTTAAAGAAAAGTTTGACAATGACGGCAAAAAATAGTTATTTCATTTCTCTGATTCAGTTATTGCACTTTTATCTATCTATCTATACGGGTTCATTTTTCTGCCACACCAAGTCAAAATTGATTTAAATATAAGAATCATATTTCCTATTTCATTGTTAAAATAGATACAAAAAGTATCTCGTTTAAGAAAAAAAAGGGAGGATTTAAGGCGCCTTTCGGCCGACACTATTTCAGAAAATTAATCGTCGGTAGTATAAAACAAAGAAGTTGATAAGAGAAATTATTATCAACGACCGATGTTAAAAATAATAGATTACCAAGAGGAAATATAAGGGGGAGAATTAAGGGAAGAGGGAGAAAAAAAACCCTTATCTGCAATAAATATTTTCTAGGTTAAGCAGTAATCTCCCCGAATAGGACCAACCTGAATTACATCTCCCTCTGTCTACACAGGGCATGACGTTTCATACTAATAATAATGGACTCCAAGATATCTAAATGGAGCCTCGTTCTGGCCCTGCGTATGACAGAATAGAAATCGGGAGAATAATTTAAAAGTTGTTCACCAATCGCTGACTCATGAGCACCCGGATGTAATTGGTTCATGCCTACGCACTATACCCGCAACATGCTGGGCGAACCTCACCTCTAACTCTTGGATGGTCTTGCCCACATAGTCGATCTCACACCGATATTTGAATTGATATATAATGTTGTTGAATTGTAAGCAAGACATCCTTACGGTGACGGGGGTGGGAGTTTTTTTGTACTGCAAAATATTTCGAACAGTAACAGCATTGAAACACTGTTTAATTGATTTATTAATTCTGTCTGCATATGTTTGACTCTCGGGACGAATCCACGGAAATTTCAAATACACAGGACACTTAAGAGGACCAAATCTCTTAGACTCATTGAACTTATTAATTTCTTGTTCAATAATAGTTGTTAAAATTCTGTCGATTGCAGGAAGAATTATTCTCCCGACTTCTATTCTGTCATACGCAGGGCCAGAACGAGGCTCCATTTTGATATCTTGGAGTCCATTATTATTAGTATGAAACGTCATGCCCTGTGTAGACAGAGGGAGATGAAATTCAGGTTGGTCCTATTCGGGGAGATTACTGCTTAACCTAGAAAATATTTAGTGCATATAAGGGTTTTTTTTTCTCCCACTTCCTTTAATTCTCCCCCTTATATTAATTCTGTCTGCTTATGTTTGACTCTCGGGACCAATCCACGGGAGTCTCAAATACACAGGACACTTGGGGTGGGGTGGGGTTGAAAAAAGGGATATGTACATTCATTAATATATATTTCTTAGATCTCTTTAACCACATCGAGCACTCACATGTTTGCACCTCATGGTTAAAGTTGGTAATTATTTATTTTCTTACCTGTCTGTGCACGCTAACACGCGCGTATACGGTTTCTAATATCTAGTTATTTCATTTACCTAGATCTATCTATCTATCTATCTATCTATCTATCACACTTTGTTTGTTTGTTTCTTTTTTTCTTTCTCTCATTCTTTGTTTGTTTGTTTGTTTGTTTCTTTCTTTCTTTCTTACTTTGTTTCTTTTTTCCTTTCTTTCTTTATTTCTTTCTTTCTCAGGCTCTTTGTTTTTTCTATCTATCTATCTATCTATCTATCTATCTATCTATCTATCTATCTATCTATCTATCTATCTATCACTCTTAGGTTGTTTGTTTCTTTCTTTCTTTCTTATATATATATATATATATATATATATATATATATGAGACAGATTCTGGAGAGAAAAAATTTGCACGACAGAGTGAACTGAATTTCTTAGCAGCTGACCTGGCAATGGATTCAATATAGCCTCTCTACTTCGTGTCAGCTTAGAAAGTGAAGTCTCAACGAGTCACTTTCCTGGAGGTTAGCCGGAAGGCAGCAATGGATCTCTCTGAGGCATTACATTTAACAAGCCCTCTTTTGCCCCAGTTAACTTTGGACTGGAGTTCGTTTTGGACATCAGCTGCAATTCTGACCTTGGCAGACTGATAATTCTTACTATCTCGGCAAGAGAAAACTGTTGTGTCGTCAGCGTAGATACCAAGTTGACAGCTGATGACACCAGGAAAGGCATGAACGAAAATTAAGAAAGAGAAATTAATTTAATTAATTAAGTTAAATTAAGTTAATAAATTAATTAAGAAAGTAAATATGAATTAAGTAAACTATAGAAGAATGTTTGACTTATAAATAAGTCAGATTGTGAAGAAGAAAAATTGTCTAGTTGAAATATAACAACATATTATAAGGCACTAGATACTTCCTGATGCATTATAGTCAGCCAACCATTTTGTCAGCCTTTTATCAATGAATCATATATGTGAGTTCCACTAGACGTCGAGAATGAACTATTAGGTCATCCCGTAAGTTCTGTCCGAATTTTAACTTTTTTGTTAAAATGAACGAAATTTAAAGAGTATTTTATAATGTCTAATGGAGCTGAACATTATTGTTATGTTTAGATGCATTTAAACTGATCAAGTTTTATTTCAGAGAACAATAAAATTAAATTTTGTTTGATTAAAACACTGCTAACATGGAAGTACCCAAGAATCATTTGAGGCACATAATGCTTTATGAGTTCAAGAAAGGAAACTCAGCATCCGAAGCGGCTAGAAACATTCACTCAGTTTATGGAGAGGAATGTGTGAATGAAAGAACTTGCAGAAGATGGTTTGCAAAATTCAGAGGTGGAGATTTCACCCTTGAAGATGAAGATCGAACCGGGCGTCCAGTTGAGTTTGATGAAAAGCTTCTTGACGCAGCTCCTGAAGAAAATCCTGCTTTATCAGTTGAGGAATTGGCAGTGGTTCTCAGTTCAAACCATACAACTGTTCATCGTCATCTTCAACAACTTGGAAAAGTTCCTAAACTTGGAAAATGGGTGCCTCATGAATTGTCTGAAAACAACCTCAAATCCCGAGTTGACATCTGCTATTCTCTCCATTCTGGCCAACTTGTTTCACCTTTTTTGGATAGACTTGTGACTGGTGACGAAAAATGGATCTTTTATCGAAATGTTAAGCGTCGTAGACAGTGGCTTGTTAAAGGGGAAAGACCCCAGCCACAGCCGAGAAGGGAACTTCATGGGCAAAATGTTCTTCTTCCAATCTGGTGGGATTGCCAAGGAATAATCCACTTTGAATTCTTACCACCTAATGCAACAATTAATGCTCAAATATACTGTCAGCAATTAGAGCGTTTGAACCAAGCTTTGAGGAAAAAAAGACCTGCTCTAGTGAATCGAAAACAGGTGATGTTTCATCAGGACAATGCGCGACCACACACAGCAAGAATCACGTCACAAAAGATTGGTTTGGAGAAAATTCCTCATCCACTTTATTCTCCCGATCTTGCTCCTTCAAACTACTATTTGTTTCGTAGCTTACAGAATCATTTGGAAGAAACAGCTTTTGTAACACAGGAAGAGGTTAAAACTGACATTTGTGAGTTCTTCGAATCAAAGCCAAAGAATTTTACAGTAATGGAATTAGTAAGCTTGTTAATAGATGGAAGGAAGTCATAGATAATCAGGGAAAATACATTGTTGATTGAATCTGTAATTAAATGTAACATTTGGTCACTTGTTTTCTTTATTCAAAATTCGGACAGAACTTATGGGATGACCTGATAGTTTTCCCGTAGACGTCCAAAGCAATGAGCCTCGTCGAGAAAAGAAACTTTCATTTTGACCGGAGAAAATACGAAGTCTGAACGGTGATAATAAAACTATACTTAATTGTTTCAGGAGAGCGTATGAGAGAGCCATTTTTACTTTATTTATATTTATAATATAGCTCATCCGATAAGAGCCACTCAAGGTAGAGTGTTGCTAAATAAGGTTGTTGTAACAGTGTACAGGGAGGGTGTAAATTGTGCGTACTATGAGGATATATGCCATAGATTTTTTTATGGCTTACCAACATTTGTGGTTTGTTTAAAGGTGAAACCTATTTTGAGGGCCGCGTGTGGTAATTGTCAGCGGCCCGGATTGAGGAATCGAATTCCAGTCGGATCCATTACATTCACTTACCTTTTAATAACCGGTATGAATACTCTTCTTCTATGCTCTGAGTAAATAGCAGTAGAGACTGGGTTTTATAGCCATGGGTGTCAACCGGTTTAGGAGAAGGAAAATTCTAAATTCAAATCCGGTTTGGTGAAGTTTAGGCTCCGTCAGGTTATCTTGCCCAAAAAACACCACTTCTGCTAACCCTTCGGTACCACTGGTAGCCCTACGGCCCTGATGAACGGTGATAGTAAAACTATACTTAATTGTTTCATGAGAGAGCCATTTTTACTTTTTTATTTATTTATAATATAGGTCATCCGATAAGAGCCACTCAACGTAGAGTGTTGCTAAATAAAGTTGTTGTAACAGCGCACAAGGTTCAATATGTGCAGCGCCTGTGACACGGCACATGTCAAGTCGGTAGTCAAGCTCTTGCCAAACACGTTGTAGCATGTCTCTGGTAACATTATCCAGAGTGGAAGTGATTCTCTGCTTGAGTTCATCATAAGGTTTCGTGATCGAGATCTATTTGGCATTATAAAAATAATTCATATTTTTGCTAAGGAATATTGCATTAACAATTTTCTGACAATAACAATGATCTTTCGCGACCGAGGCAAGTCCTATTATTTTACCCATAGATGGGGGGAGAAGAGCAACGAATCCGACTGGAATTCGAACTTGGTCTCCCAGTTTTCTCATTCCAAAGCATCCGACACAAAAAATGCATCTTCAACAGTGAAAAAATGAAGAGAGAATAACAACACCCACCACATGAAAATGGCTAGAGGAGTTGCCGAAAGCGCTTGGGATAATGGCTAATATGGATTATTTTTGTTACTCCCACCAAACGAAAAAAAATGTAAAACGCTAGAAAAAATAAATAAAAATTAATTTAATTTTCCTTGTCTGTCATATTTAATGATTTAACGATAAATGTTTAAAAGAACTTAAAAGATGTTTAAAAATAATGTAAATGGTATATATATATATATATATATATATATATATATATATATATATATACTATTTCATTATTCGGACTATTGTCCTCATTTTTGTTGCCATAATTAACACAACGTTTCGGCCCTTGTACGCTCCGGCCTTCTTCAGGTTGAATAATGTAAATAGTGTACATAATACCTCATCTCAGAAATATATATATATATATATATATATATATATATATATATATATATATATATATATAAATAAAAAGGAAAGAACAGTAAGATATAAAATCCGGTGTTCTTATAGATATTTTTATTTTTACACAATAGTGCTCTATGTAAATTTACAGAGCATTAATATTATAAATTAATTGATTTAAAATATGTTTTTTTCGCTACACAGTGATAACCATGTTTCAGAAATGGAAGCTAAAGCCTTCGAATTTAATTTTGTTATTAAACAAAAGACATTAGTTCCATTTCCTCGTCAAGCGAATTTTGGAGTAACTTATTTTTTTATTTTTTTAAATTTACGGTTATTAAAGGCACGGCAAAGATTCATAATTGAGGGTTTCCAATTAATAACAAAAAAATTAAATTCGAAGGCTTTAGCTTCCATTTCTGAAACATGGTTATCACTGTGTAGCGAAAAACCCATATTTTAAATCAATTAATATATATATATATATATATATATATATATATATATATATATATATATATATATATATATAGGGTGCCCGAAAAAATTTGACATCATTTCGCAGGCCAATAATTTTGGCAATTCTTGTTGAAATAACCTCAAATTTTCACATAATGTATAGAAACAGATCAAGATTTTATATTTCGTGGAAGAGGACATTACGTGCTTATCGCAATGAGAATCTGCCAGAGAAGGCTCAGGCATGCTGGAGATGAAGATAGTTTTCTGATGAAATAGCCACCGCGGTTACCGGACTTGTCACCGTGTGATTTCTTTTTATGGGGATATGTGAAGGGAATGGTCTATGCCCCCACCCCCGCTCCCTGCTAGTATTGATGAACTCAAGAAGAGAATCACTTCCGCACTGGATAATGTTACCTGAGACATGCTACAACGTGTTTGGCAAGATCTTAACTACCAACTTGACGTGTGCAGTGTCACAGGCGGTGCACATAATGAACACTTATGAAATCAGCCCCATAAAAAACTTATGATATTCAATACCTAAACTGTTCAATTTCATTGAGCTAGACTTAGTAGTTTTCAAGATAATTGCTTTTAAAATGATGTCAAATTTTTTGGAATCTCTCTTTCTCTCTTTCTCTCTCTCTCTCTCTCTCTCTCTCTCTCTCTCTATATATATATATATATATATATATATATATATATATATATATATATATATGTGAAATGTGTGTGTGTATATATATATATATATATATATGCAATTCATTATATATATTATTTATATATTATATATGCGCGGTACTTATTGGAAAGCGCTCAATATCAGTGATAGAGCTAACATATTTAGTTGGATTGATGTGAGTTTGTGACCCAGGGTTTCACACTTTTGCGATCGTCATATCTATCTATCTATCTTTATATATATATATATATATATATATATATATTGCAGTTTTCCGATTTTGAAAAGAGAAAATAATTATTTATTTTCTATATCCTGTCCTTCACGATAAGGCGAACAAGTGCAGACTCTCAAAGAGCGACAAAACTGTTTCCTGCTTCTTGCCTCAAGACCCGCCTCCCCAGGGATCTGAAGAATTTAAATGGCATACCATTCTTTATTTCAATATAATGACCTTTCAGGCTTCTGATGGTAATCATAGTCTTTTGTAGATAATTTGGACTTTTACGATTTTACATCCATTCACCATAACGGGGTTAGCAATATAAAGTCCATTTTTACTGCTCTAGAAAATAGGCCAGTATGCTATTACTATCGTTGTTAAATATAACGAAATTATCGAGAAACGTTTTGATTGGATAAAAAAAGGGGAGAAAACAGGTCTGAATAATCGACGGGTATAATGTTGTTGTTGTTGTTAATGTTGTCGTTGTTGTTGTTGTCGTTATTATTGTCGTTGTTGTTGTTATTGTTGTGGGTCTTCTTCTTCTTCTTCTTCTTCTTCTTCTTCTTCTTCTTCTTCTTCTTCTTCTTCTTCTTCACTCACTAAGTCTCATAAATAACGTCCATCTTCGCTGATTCTTTCTTCCTAGTTTGGATTGGGCGGAACGTAAGGCATTCTTTTTCGACTACCAACTAAATCCGAAAAACATTTTCTACGTAAGCGATATTTGATTAATAAGAGGCAACTTTAATATCTGTCTATATTTCTGAGATGAGGTATTATGTACATTATTTACATTATTCGGACTATTGTCCTCATCGTTGTCGCTATATTTATTACAACGTTTCGGCCTTCCAGTATCTGTCTATATTTCTGAGATGTGGTATTATGTACACTATTTACATTATTCGGACTATTGTCCTCATCTTTGTCGCCATATTTATTACAACGTTTCGGCCTTCCAGTATCTGTCTATATTTCTGAGATGTGGTATTATGTACACTATTTACATTATTCGGACTATTGTCCTCATCTTTGTCGCCATATTTATTACAACGTTTCGGCCTTCCAGTATCTGTCTATATTTCTGAGATGTGGTATTATGTACACTATTTACATTATTCGGACTATTGTCCTCCTCTTTGTCGCCATATTTATTACAACGTTTCGGCCTTCCAGTATCTGTCTATATTTCTGAGATGTGGTATTATGTACACTATTTACATTATTCGGACTATTGTCCTCATCTTTGTCGCCATATTTATTACAACGTTTCGGCCTTCCAGTATCTGTCTATATTTCTGAGATGTGGTATTATGTACACTATTTACATTATTCGGACTATTGTCCTCATCTTTGTCGCCATATTTATTACAACGTTTCGGCCTTCCAGTATCTGTCTATATTTCTGAGATGAGGTATTATGTACACTATTTACATTATTCGGACTATTGTCCTCATCTTTGTCGCTATATTTATTACAACGTTTCGGCCTTCCAGTATCTGTCTATATTTCTGAGATGTGGTATTATGTACACTATTTACATTATTCGGACTATTGTCCTCCTCTTTGTCGCCATATTTATTACAACGTTTCGGCCTTCCAGTATCTGTCTATATTTCTGAGATGTGGTATTATGTACACTATTTACATTATTCGGACTATTGTCCTCATCTTTGTCGCCATATTTATTACAACGTTTCGGCCTTCCAGTATCTGTCTATATTTCTGAGATGAGGTATTATGTACACTATTTACATTATTCGGACTATTGTCCTCATCTTTGTCGCTATATTTATTACAACGTTTCGGCCTTCCAGTATCTGTCTATATTTCTGAGATGTGGTATTATGTACACTATTTACATTATTCGGACTATTGTCCTCCTCTTTGTCGCCATATTTATTACAACGTTTCGGCCTTCCAGTATCTGTCTATATTTCTGAGATGTGGTATTATGTACACTATTTACATTATTCGGACTATTGTCCTCATCTTTGTCGCCATATTTATTACAACGTTTCGGCCTTCCAGTATCTGTCTATATTTCTGAGATGTGGTATTATGTACACTATTTACATTATTCGGACTATTGTCCTCATCTTTGTCGCCATATTTATTACAACGTTTCGGCCTTCCAGTATCTGTCTATATTTCTGAGATGAGGTATTATGTACACTATTTACATTATTCGGACTATTGTCCTCATCTTTGTCGCTATATTTATTACAACGTTTCGGCCTTCCAGTATCTGTCTATATTTCTGAGATGTGGTATTATGTACACTATTTACATTATTCGGACTATTGTCCTCCTCTTTGTCGCCATATTTATTACAACGTTTCGGCCTTCCAGTATCTGTCTATATTTCTGAGATGTGGTATTATGTACACTATTTACATTATTCGGACTATTGTCCTCATCTTTGTCGCCATATTTTTTACAACGTTTCGGCCTTCCAGTATCTGTCTATATTTCTGAGATGAGGTATTATGTACACTATTTACATTATTCGGACTATTGTCCTCATCTTTGTCGCTATATTTATTACAACGTTTCGGCCTTCCAGTATCTGTCTATATTTCTGAGATGTGGTATTATGTACACTATTTACATTATTCGGACTATTGTCCTCATCTTTGTCGCCATATTTATTACAACGTTTCGGCCTTCCAGTATCTGTCTATATTTCTGAGATGAGGTATTATGTACACTATTTACATTATTCGGACTATTGTCCTCATCTTTGTCGCCATATTTATTACAACGTTTCGGCCCTTCAGTATCTGTCTATATTTCTTAGATGAGGTATTATGTACACTATTTACATTATTCGGACTATTGTCCTCATCTTTGTCGCCATATTTATTACAACGTTTCGGCCGTTGTGCGCTCCGCCCTTCTTCAGGTGGTTGGAATATCGAACTGAACCCTTTATTTCGCTCATTGAGGTAGACTCTTCTCAAGGACACGTTGCACAGTGGATAAAGGCGTTAGTTAGATCCAATGACAGGATCCAAAGAGTGTGAGTTCAATACCCGGTTAAGGCAGTGGAGAAATTGGAGAGGGGAATTAACAGGAGATAACTGATAACTGACATCCATTAAACATGGCACGTGGAACTAGAACAACTAGAACCAACCTACCATTCTTTTTACCGTCTTACCATTTGTTTTACCATCCTACCATTCTTTTTACCAAACTACCATTCCTTTTACCATCTTACCATTCTTTTTACCATCCTACCATTCTTTTTACCGTCTTACCATTTGTTTTACCATCCTACCATTCTTTTTACCAAACTACCATTCCTTTTACCATCTTACCATTCTTTTTACCATCCTACCATTCTTTTTACCGTCTTACCATTTGTTTTACCATCCTACCATTCTTTTTACCAAACTACCATTCCTTTTACCATCTTACCATTCTTTTTACCATCCTACCATTCTTTTTACCGTCTTACCATTTGTTTTACCATCCTACCATTCTTTTTACCAAACTACCATTCCTTTTACCATCTTACCATTCTTTTTACCATCCTACCATTCTTTTTACCGTCTTACCATTTGTTTTACCATCCTACCATTCTTTTTGCCAATGCCATGGTCGTTCAGGACGTAGCCGATCACGACTCTTGACAGATTGCCCTTGATTATCTCCGAATTGCTATACACTCTTTCGAAATATTGTTCAGTATCCAGTGTTTTCCATTTTAAAGATTGGTTTCCAGATAGCCTATTCTATCCTGCTATTTAATCCATAGCTGCGGCGTAGAAGAGACGACTTCATACATTTCCAAGGGCATGTTTGTGAAATTTGAACTCGGTGTGATTACACTACCCACACATTTCGAAGTAGGTTACTTCTCCGTTGATAATTAATCAATCTTCCCCTTTTTCCCTCCTTTCCAGAAGAGTCAAAAAGAAATGGCCTTTTGAAGTCGTTTCAAGATAGAGATCACATGTTCCCCGCACTGTTTACACACCGCTGCGTCCTTTGGCAACGTGCAGATTGCAAACCAAGTCACTCAGGATTTTCCTGCTTAAATGTAGCCTGGAGCGAACTGGTTCCAGAGAGTCGCTCATGTGATGGGAGAAGACCTAAACAAAGCGAGGGCTGACCATATTACGAGACCCCTAGAAACGTAAGGCGTCGTCGTTATGCAACTATACGAGGAACGTTTACTGTTCAAGAAAATGTTAAACATGATCTTTCACCATTTATGCTGACAGAACTTATGGACGTTTCACATTTATTTCATAAACTGTTACATTGTTGGAATTTGTTAAAGAAACCTTTGGTGGATTTTACGATATTTTTCTTTTACAACATCACCCCCGAACAAGTGCCACTAGCATGCAAGGGGTTACAGAGAGTGAGAGCAAGAGTAAAGAGGCGTGTTTGAGGAAAGGATAAAGCGATAGAAGGAGATCAAGATCAAGACATCAGAAGATGCCGATTGACATTACATTTTAATATTTGAAGATTACGGAAGTAATTATAGGAAAGGTTTTTTTTCTTTTGTTTCTTTTTTTCTTCTTTTAAGCATATCACCCCAAGAAAGGCATGAGTACCACTAGCATGCAAGGGGTTACAAAGTGTGAGAGCAAGAGTAAAGAGGGTTTTTTGAGGAAAGGATAAAGAGAAGGATGGGCATCAAGGTCAAGGCATCAGAAGATGTCGACTGACACTACATTTAAATATTTGAAGATTATAGCTATCAGGGAAGCAAGTAAGAGGAAGGGAGTTCCACTGCCGGGAAGTGCGAGAGAAGAAGCGGAGTAGAAGAGGCGGTTATATTTAACTGTTTCGACAGTGAAGGGGGGGACCGAGATGCCAACCTAGTAGCACGCTTAAATTCATGCAGTTGGGGCACCAGTGAAAGTAGCTCGTCAGAGCAGTTGCCATGAAAATATTTGTAGAAAAGACAGAGGGAAGCCATATCACGTCTGTGAGAAAGTGACTGTAGACGAGATGCCAGATCAGGACCTATCACATTGCATATTCGTCTCTGGATTTTGTCGAGGACCTCGAAATGAACAGCAGGGGCACCAGATCATATATGGCAGCAGTATTCAATGCAAGGACGAATGGTTGATTTGTAGATTTGAAGGATGGACTCAGACGAGAAAAACCTTCTGGCGCGGCACAGAGAACCAACTTTTACGATATACCAGTAGTCCTGGGTATGATGATAAACCACATCCGGCAGCAATACTTGAGTCCATGAGTAAACATTTGTACTATCCATACTTGCTTTTATAGGTAAATGTTGGTCATGATTACAACTGTGTTTGCAGGTAAATACTTATAAAAATTAGTAGTATTTATACTTGAATTGGTTATTTTAAAATATATCTTCACAGGTATATACTGTGAGACTATATATTTGAGAATATAAGTAAATACTAGTTGTGTCTATATTTATTATTAGTAATGTTTAGTAGTATAGAGTAATTGGTATCTAAAGGGGTGTTCCAATAAATTGGACCGATTTTAAATGTGAATTAAGTTTAAGCGTCTAATGATTTTTTTTTTCATTTTCTTTCAGATTTAACAATTTAAACCTTTGGCAATTTCAACCATGGAAAGATTAACAATCAAGCAACGTGTTAAAGTTATCGAAGCCTATTACGAAAATTGACGTTCAAACAGAATTTGAATGAGGTCGCATCATCTCTCGAAACAGCGAAATAAATTGGCCATCACGATCGTGTGACTTGGCGCCTTTAGATTTCTTCCTTTGGGGTCATCTCAAAAGTAAGGTCTATGCCAACAAGCCAACAACAATTCAACAGCTGAAGAATGAGATAATAAGGCATATTGGTGAGATCGAGGAGGAACTATGCAGAGACGTCATGAAAAATTTTGACCATCGAGTGGAGGTTTGTCGTCGAAGCCATGGCGGACATTTGGGCGATATTATTTTTCACACATAATTGCCATCACTTAAATAACATGATCCAATAGAGAAATAAATAATTCTTTTTACCAATAACACTGATTTATTTACTGCTGAATTTGGTCCGTCTTAATGAAACACCTTTATATATAATCTGTCTTAATGAAACACCCTTATATATAATCGTTTTTAATGAAACACCCTTATATATAATCCATTTCAATGGAACAACCTTATATACAATCCTTCTTAATCAAACACCCTTATATATAATCCGTCTTAATGAAACACCCTTACATATAATTCTTCTTAATGAAACACCCTTATATACAATCCTTCTTAATGAAACACCCTTATATATAATCCGTCTTAATGAAACACCTTTATATATAATTCTTCTTAATGAAACACCCTTATAAACAATCCTTCTTAATGAAACACCCTTATATATAATCCGTCTTAATGAAACACCCTTACATATATAATCCTCCTTAACGAAACACCCTTATATAAAATCCTTCTTCATGAAACACCATTTATTATTGGTAATGATTAGTAGTCTAGAGTAATTAGTTAAATGTAATTAGCAGAAATGACCAAGAAACATAATTATTTTGTTTGTCTAACGGCCCATCAACTTTATATGGGTCATTTAATGTCGAAATTTAATTTTCTCGGGAGCTTTTGTAATTTCTTTGTTTAAAAAATGTATTGCTGGTAATGTTCCTCTTCCATTTCCAATAACGTATTGCTGGTATTTTTTTTTTTTACTCTTAAAATCTATTTCTGCTAATTTTACTTAATAATGTACTTTTATACTTTCACTTTGGTCCCAGTTTGGGGTTAACATATAGCTGGAACCCTAACAGGTGCTATCACCGCGGGTCAGTATGAACCTCGGAACAACAGCAGTTAAGAGGTAGTTATATGCTTTTCAGAATCTCCCGGGTGTAGTTTATCGTCATGCCAAGAAGGTACAAACAGAATTGACAAAATCTGAAATAATTATTACCAAAGGAAAGAAAAGATCAGGGCGAAAATAATATTAAGCAAGCAATATATACAAGGTAAAGCAAGAGTAATAAAGCAAAAAAGTGCATAGACTAAGAATGGTGTCGACGCACAAAAGGGGATACAGACAAGCGATCGCAGCGTTCTGATTTCAAGACAAGAAGGAACGGAACTAAGTCTGATGAGACCAAGAAATGGTCTATTGTATTGGCCAAGAAGAAATCCTAGAATGCACCTGTGTGTTTTCTCTATAAATAGGGGGATGGGATGTTTATAAGTAAAAGTAGAAAGTTGTAAACATAAGAAACGGGTATGCAACGTAATTGGCCCTGCAGTCGCAGTCGCTCTCTCACAGACGCGCCGTCGCCTCGCTCTGTCTTTTTTTTACAAGTATTCCACGGTAATTGCTCCGATGAGCTGCTTTCGCTGGTTCCCAGGCTTCATGAATTCAAGCGTCCTATGAGGCTGCCATCCCGCTCCCACTCTTTCACTGTTGAAACTATTAAATGTAGACGTCTCTTCATATCTCGCACCTCTCGCCCGTGGAACTCCCTTCCTTATTCCTGTTTCCCTGACAACTATAATCTCCAACTATTCAAATGTAAAGTCAATCGACATCTCCAGTTGCCTTGATCTATCTACTATCCTTCACTACATCCTTTCCTCTTTCACTCCTATTTGCTCTCGCTCCAAATCTTCTGTAACCCCTTGCCTTCATCTATCCACTATCCTTCTCCACATCATTTCCTCTTTCACTCCTATCTGCTCTCGCTCCAAATCTTCTGTAACCCCTTGCCTTGATCTATCCACTATCCTTCTCCACATCCTTTCGTCTAACACTCCTATCTGATCTCGCTCCAAATCTTGTGTAACCCCTTGCGTTCTAGTGGCTTCCAGCCTTGCTTGGGGTGAAAAAAAAGTCTATGTACCTCCAATAATTCGCTGAAAAAAAAGAGCATCCCATGATGAAAAAAAGACTCCAAACTTGATAAAAGCTAAGTTTTATCATCAAAATGTTTATGTTATTATTAAAAAGAAAACCAAAGCATTTTTTAAATTATTTTATTAAATTTTTAAATCCTTTCTGGCACGTTCGGAATTTTGGTTAGAAGTCTTGTTTTTCTTGCGTCAGCACGATGGCCAAGGATTAGTATAAAATTTAGCTCCTTTTTTCTGGCATCAAACACACATATGGAAATTCTTGCAAAAATCAAATAATTGTTGGATTTTAATTAAACTTTCAGGACTTATTAAAAAATGAATGCAATTATTCTAGAAACATTTTTAAGAAAATGTTGGTAGAAATATATATTTTTTTAGATTTGTTTCGCACCTTTCTAGAAATTAAATTGTGACCTGCTTTTTTATATTAGTTAAAAAAGAAGTTGAAAAAAAGCATACCATAATGCAAAAAAGACCCCAAACATGATAAAAGCTAAGTTTTATCGTCAAAATGTTTATGTTATTATTAAAAAGAAAACCAAAGCAATTATTTTATTATTTTATTAAATCTTTTAATCCCTCTCTTCTGGCACGTTTGGTTTTTTGGTTAAAAGTCTTGTTTTTCCTTCGTCAGCGTGACGGCCATAGAATAGTATGAGAAAATTTAGCTCCTTTTTCTGGTAACACACATATATGGAAATTCTTGCAAAGTCAAATAATTGTTGGATTTTAATTAAACTTTCAGGACTTATTCACAAATGAATGCAATTATTTTAGAAACAATTTTTAGAAAATGTTGGTAGAAATATATATTATTTTTACATATGTTTTCCCACATTTCTAGAAAATACATTGTGTTCTGCTTTTTATTTATATTAGTTAAAAGCAGAAGTCTTCGGATAATATAAATCATCAATTTGTTTTTCAAATAGTAACATTATTTAACGATAATCGGCTCTGAATCGTATCATAAATAATGCTATCAGACTAAGCCATTATCTAATTAGAAAAGCTTGAAATTCTTTTTATGAATAAGATATATTATGGACACTATTGTCTTAAGGCGTTCTGGGTAAGACGATAAACTACACCCGCGCCCAGGGTAAGACGATAAACTACATCCACGTCATAGATATGACGATAAACTACATCCACGTCCTAGCTATGATGATAAACTACATCCGGGTCCAGGGTAAGAAGATAAACTACATCCGTGTCCTGGCTATAACGATAAACTACATCCGAGTCTTGGGTATGACGATAAACTACATCCGCGTCCTGGGTCTGACGATAAACTACATCCGCGTCCTGGGTAAGACGATAAACTACATCCACGTCCGGGCTAAAACGATAAACTACATCCGAGTCTTGGGTATGACGATAAACTATATCAGCGTCCTTGGTAAGACGATAATCTACATCTGCGTCCTGGGTATGACGATAAGCTACATCAGGACCTGGGTATGACAATAAAATACATCCGCATCCTGGGTGTGACGATAAACTTCATGCACGTCCTGTCTATGACGATAAACTACATCCACGTCCGCGGTATGACGATAAAGTACATCCGGACCTGGGTATGACGATAAACTACATCCGCGTCCTGGGTATGACGATAAAGTCCATCCACGTCCTGGGTAAGAGGATAAACTACATCCACGTCCGGGGTATGACGATAAACTAGCTCCATCATAGCGGCTGTTAGAGGATAGAAAAAAAATTGTTTATAGTTACGTTGTCCTGAATTGTCATCATTGTCCGACTAAACTTGCTTTGTTTCAATTATTGTTTCCCTTAGAGTGAACTTACGATTTCTTTTTATACTATAACGTATTTCAGTGTTATCCAATAGACGATAAACTACATCCGCGTCATGAGTATGACGATAAACTACATCCACGTCCGGGATATGACGATAAACTACATCCGGACCTGGGTATTACGATAAACAACGTCCGCGTCCAGGGTATGACGATAAACTACATCCGCGTCCAGGGTCTGACGATAATCTACATCTGCGTCCTGGGTATGACGATAAACTACATCCACGTCCTAGCTATGACTATATAGTACATCTGCGTCCTGGGTATGACGATAAACTACATCCGCGTCCAGGGTATGACGATAAACTGCATCCACGTTCTGGGTAGTTAAAAATTATATAAAAAAGTTGCTCAGTTCTATATTCTTAAAGTAATTTTTACAGATATATCCCCTCCCCACTTGTCAACACGTTAAATAAACTCCTACCTTGTGCTAAAAATGCATTTTTTCGATATTTGAAACCTAAACGTAATTAATATTTGTTTCAAATCGGATTAATTAAACTTTAAATCAGCTAATATTTCTCAAATAAAGTCTCGGAAAAGTATATTTTATTTTAGGAAGATTTTTTAATAAAGTGACTTAACTTGCGATGAAAGTCGACTAAAAAAGTTGTCCTGATCAGCTATTTTAGAAAAAATCGATTCAAAATAATCCTTTAGCTTTCAATTAAAAAACTAAAATGAAAGTTTCAAGAAAGTCTTTTCATTTATAAAAAAAAAAAATCATTTTAAACCTTAGGTATCGGGAATTAGTTCAGGTATCTAAATTAAATAAGTAAAAAATAAAAAGTTTTTCCAAGATTAACTATAAAAGAAGCATTTCTAAAATTAAAATAATTTAATTTATTTGTGAATAAGTCTTGAAAATTTAATTAAAATATATATGTTATTCTTGGAAGAATTTTTGATAAAAGAAATTATATTGCGATGAAAGACGATTAAAAAGACGTGCTCTTCAGCTATTTTAGAAAAAAAAACAAAATATTCCATTCAATCTAAATTAATTTTTGAAATACAGCAAAGTATTTTGCTGATTGGAAATATTAAATTTATTCTATTAACTTGAAAGTAAAACTAAAATAAAAGCTTCAAGAAAGATTTTTCATTTAAAAAATCATTTTAAACCTTACGTATTGTTTATTTTCGTTTGTACTTTTGGAGATAACTTCATAAGTGTATTGGTAAACCTCAATTAACTTTATACTTGTCTCGTTAAGTAAAGACTAGTGGAGTTTATGATTGTGTGTATAGGAAGGTCGTGTTAATACTTGAGTCATATATTGGTAGTTTGTACTTAAGTCTATAGATAAACATTAGTCGTGTTTAAACTTGAGTCTATAGATAATCATTTGTAGTATTTTTAGTTGAATTTATATATAAGCATTCTTCTTCCTCTATATGCTGTTTCCCTTCAGGACGTAGGCGATCATGGCTCGCCACAATTTCCAGTCCTTTGTAGCTCTTAATATTCTTTTCGTTTTGTTATCTCTCCTAAACCTTGCTCCGTCATCCATTTACTCAAGGTAGCTAGGTGGGATGTGCGTTGTTTTTCTCTGCTTCTCTTGCTTTTACAGGGCGCATAATGAGAAAAGAGGGCTTGGAAATTTTGATACTCACAGGACACATTCCTGTGATTATCTAATTTTTCAAACCTTCTTTCATTATTGCCTAGAAAATTTTGAACAGTTTCTTTCTGATGTTCAGTATAAGTCTTCTTTTGTTTCCATTTTCTCTAAAACTTCGTCGTTGTTCACACACTCGGTCCATGCTATTCTCAGTATCCTCCTGTAGGACCACATTTTTGTTGCTTCAAGTCTCTTTTTAATCTGTGAATGTGCCATATAGAACGAAAACAAATGAAATTAAGATGAAAGAAATCCTAGCAAAAAGTAAATAAGAATTGACAATAACCCATCTTAAAATAAAATTCAATATTGTGATAAAAAGCAATTGAAATTAAGATGAAAGAAATCCTAGTGAAAAATGAATAATGGCGGACAATGCTTCATCTAATAAGAATAAAAGTCAAGATAATATTACTACTAATACTAGTAATGTAATAAAATGCAAGTGAAATTAAGATGAAAGAAATTCTAGCCAAAAAGAATAATGGCGGACAATGCTTCATATAATAAGAATAAAAGTCAAGATAATATTAATACCCAGTCAGTTATGTGCCATGCGTGATACACGCTTAGGCGATCATGTACTTTCGATACATGACTGACGAGGCAGATTTTTCACGCAGTTGGTTGCAATTTCTTTCTGTGGTAGACCAGTTGCCATCCAAGGATATAGAACCCGGTCTGTCCTGCTAGTTACCCATAGCTAGGGGGAGAAGAAGAGGATTCATAACTTCTCCAACGGTATTAGCACGTAAGTGAATGTAATAGATTCGACTGGAATACGAACTCGGCTCTTCAATTCCACAATCCGAGCCGCTATCCATTACTCCACCGTGCTTCCTAACGCAATGAAAATCAACTGGAATGAAGAAGAAAGAAATCTTAATCGAAAGTGAATAATGGCTGACAATGCTTCATCTAATAAGAATAAAAGTCAAGATAATATTACTACTAATACAACTAATGGAATAAAAAGCAAGTGAAATTAAGATGAAAGAAATCCTAGTGAAAAATGAATAATGGCTGACAATGCTTCATCTAATAAGAATAAAAGTCAAGATAATATTACTACTAATACTACTAATGGAATAAAAAGCAATTGAAATTAAGATGAAAGAAATCCTAGTGAAAAATGAATAATGGCTGACAATGCTTCATCTAATAAGAATAAAAGTCAATATTACTACTACTGCTACTACTAATGTAATAAAAAGCAAGTGAAATTAAGATGAAAGAAATCCTAGTCCAAAATGAATAATGGCTGACAATGCTTCATCTAATAAGGATAAAAGGCAAGATAATATTACTACTAATACTTCTAACGGAATAGTCAAAGAGAATAATGCCTGTAAAGTTTCATCTGATAAAAAACGAAATATATCTTATTACAAATCGTCACACTGTTTCTTTTTATGCTTTCTACTTTTGCAAGTTTTGGTTGACCCAGAGGCGTTTTTGGGTCGGACAAAGAACATTCTGAAGCGTTGTAACTTAAATTCATCTCCCCACTCCCAGTGCTAGAAAGGAAACTGTTAAATTGCAAAATAAAGGCGTTTTCCTGTCGAACTTAGAACTTTCAGTATTAATGTTATTTAAATCGTAAAATTCTCCCCAGTGAAATTATTTACAATTTCTCATTAAGAACGTAATGACAGCTCTGGGCAAATAAGTCTCATGCAGTCTATAGACAGTGATGTGTAGTATTCTACAGTCGCTCGTGCAAACAAAGGGGTTGAGATTACATTTTAGGTTTATTATAGTAACAGCTGAAATATCATCCAATTTCTGTGGTGGTTTATAAAACGAATGAATTGCGTCCTTGTGTTAATTTGGTTTTAAAACGCGCCTTTTGACTAATTGCACAAGAATCTATAGTTGAAGAGAAAAACTGCACCAGTTACTGGCAAAATTCGGAGCAATATTTTCATGAGCCTTTGTTGAAGTTGCCATATTTATCACAACGTTTCGGTCGTTGTACGCTCCGGCCTTCTTCAGCTGGTTGTAATGTCGAACTGAACCCTTCATTTCGCTCGCTGGGGTAGACACTTCCAGTTCCACGTGCCATGTCTAATGGATGTCAGTTATCAGTTATCACCTGTGAATTCCCCTCTCCAGGTTCTCCACTCCCTTAACCGGGTATTGAACACTTTGGGTCCTGTCAACTAGATCCAACCAGCGTCTTCATCCACTGTGCCATGTGTCCTTAAGGACAAACGCTGTGAAAGAATTTTGCAACAAAGATGGGGACAATAGCCCGAATAATGTAAATAGTGTACATAATACCTCATCTCAAAAATATAGACAGATACTGAAAGGCCGAAACGTTGTAATAAATATGGCAACAAAGATGAGGACAATAGTCCGAATGATGTAAATAATGTACATAACACCTCATCTCGGAAATATAGACAGCTACTGAAGGGACGAAACCTTGTGATAAAAATGGCAACAAAGATGAGGACAATAGTCCGAATAATGTAAATAGTGTACATAATACCTCATCTCAGAAATATAAACAGATACTGAAGGGCCGTAACGTTGTAAGAAATATGGCGACAAAGATGAGGACAATAGTCCGAATAATGAAAATAGTGTATATAATACCTCATCTCAGAAATATAGGCAGATACTGAAAGGCCGAAACGTTGTAATAAATATGGCGACAAAGATGAGGACAATAGTCCGAATAATGTAAATACTGTACATAAGACCTCATCTCAGAAATATAGGCAGATACTGAAAGGCCGAAACGTTGTAATAAATATGGCAACAAAGATGAGGACAAGAGTCCGAATAATGTAAATAGTGTACATAATATCTCATCTCAGAAATAGAGACAGATACTGAAAGGCCGAAACGTTGTAATAAATATGGCGACAAATATTAGGACAATAGTCCGAATAATGTAAATAGTGTACATAATACCTCATCTCAGAAATATAGACAGATACTGAAGGGCCGAAACGTTGTGATAAATATGGCGACAATAATGAGGACAATAGTCCGAATAATGCAAATAGTGTACATAATACCTCATCTCAGAAATATAGACAAATAACAAAGATTATATATCGGAAATTTTTACTGATTTTCTCGTATCATAAAGATACCAGACTAAATATATTCAAATATATCTAATATCCGCTCTATGCTGATATGACGTGTAAAGACTATATTGAATCCATTGTCCGGTCAGCTCTTAAGAAAGTCTGTTCTCTATGCAGGGCGAGACAATTTTTCTCTCCAGAATCTATCTTACATATCTATAAGTCTACCATTCATCCATGCTTAGAATATTGCTGCCAAATATTGTCCGGTGACGCTGCTATTTACCTTGAGCTCCTTGATAAGATCCACTGAAGAATCTGCAATATTATTGGTCCTGATCTGGTGGCTCGGCTTCAGTTACTTTGCCACCGCCATAAGCTTGCCTCGCTATGTCTTTTCTATACATACTTCCATGGTAACTTTTCGGACGAGCTCTTCAATATCGTACCTAGTGTTGTTGAATTTAACCGCAGTACTAGACTGGCGTCGAGATCTCATCAATGGACAGTTGAGCTGGCTTTGATATCAACGTAAATTCTATGCTAAATTTTTTGTAGTCTCGTTTGTGGAAATCCATTCCAGGTCCATGCTTTCCAGCCAACTTTAATCTGCAAAAATTTAAATCCAATGTCAACCGCTGTCTACTGTCCTCCTGATTACTGCCGTCTCTTTCTGCTCATCATTAATATTTCTGTTCGTAATTCTTCCGCAACCTGTAAACCCTTACTTGGGGTGATATCGATTTTAAAAAATGAGTGATCCTGAAGAAAATATATACAAATATATCTAATGTTGGATATTAGAGGCCAAAGATACCAAATATCAGCTATCCTGAACCAAATATATGTAATATGAAATATCGTAGACCAAAGATATACAAATATATCTAATATAAGATATTATAGACCAAAGATATCTAATATCAGATATCCCGAAGCAAATATATGTAACATGAGATACCGTATAACAAAGATATCCAAATATATCTAATGTGAGGTATTATAGACCAAAGATATCTAATTTCAGATATCCTGAAGCAAATATATGTAATATGAGATATCGTATACCAAAGATATCTAAATATATCTAATGTGAGGTATTATAGACCAAAGATATCTAATTTCAGATATCCTGAAGCAAATATATGTAATATGAGATACCGTATAACAAAGATATCCAAATATATCTAATGTGAGGTATTATAGATCAAAGATATCTAATATCAGATATCCTGAAGCAAATATATGTAATATGAGATATCGTATACCAAAGATATCCAAATATATCTAATGTGAGGTATTATAGACCAAAGATATATAATATCAGATATCCCGAAGCAAATATATGTAACATGAGATACCGTATAACAAAGATATCCAAATATATCTAATGTGAGGTATTATAGACCAAAGATATCTAATTTCAGATATCCTGAAGCAAATATATGTAATATGAGATATCGTACACCAAAGATATCCAAATATATCTAATGTGAGGTATTATAGGCCAAAGATACCAAATATCAGCTATCCTGAACCAAATATATGTAATATGAAATATCGTAGACCAAAGATATACAAATATATCTAATATGAGATATTATAGACCAAAGATATCTAATATCAGATATCCCGAAGCAAATATATGTAACATGAGATACCGTATAACAAAGATATCCAAATATATCTAATGTGAGGTATTATAGACCAAAGATATCTAATTTCAGATATCCTGAAGCAAATATATGTAATATGAGATATCGTATACCAAAGATATCTAAATATATCTAATGTGAGGTATTATAGACCAAAGATATCTAATTTCAGATATCCTGAAGCAAATATATGTAATATGAGATACCGTATAACAAAGATATCCAAATATATCTAATGTGAGGTATTATAGATCAAAGATATCTAATATCAGATATCCTGAAGCAAATATATGTAATATGAGATATCGTATACCAAAGATATCCAAATATATCTAATGTGAGGTATTATAGACCAAAGATATATAATATCAGATATCCCGAAGCAAATATATGTAACATGAGATACCGTATAACAAAGATATCCAAATATATCTAATGTGAGGTATTATAGACCAAAGATATCTAATTTCAGATATCCTGAAGCAAATATATGTAATATGAGATATCGTACACCAAAGATATCCAAATATATCTAATGTGAGGTATTATAGGCCAAAGATACCAAATATCAGCTATCCTGAACCAAATATATGTAATATGAAATATCGTAGACCAAAGATATACAAATATATCTAATATGAGATATTATAGACCAAAGATATCTAATATCAGATATCCCGAAGCAAATATATGTAACATGAGATACCGTATAACAAAGATATCCAAATATATCTAATGTGAGGTATTATAGACCAAAGATATCTAATTTCAGATATCCTGAAGCAAATATATGTAATATGAGATATCGTACACCAAAGATATCTAAATATATCTAATGTGAGGTATTATAGACCAAAGATATATAATATCAGATATCCCGAAGCAAATATATGTAACATGAGATACCGTATAACAAAGATATCCAAATATATCTAATGTGAGGTATTATAGACAAAAGATATCTAATTTCAGATATCCCGAAGCAAATATATGTAACATGAGATACCGTATAACAAAGATATCCAAATATATCTAATGTGAGGTATTATAGACCAAAGTTATCTAATATCAGATATTCTGAAGCAAATATATATTAAATTGAGATTCCATGGGTCAAATATATGTAATATGCGATGAGCTGGACCAAAGATGGTAGAATGGAAGCCAAATTCTTCGATGACATTTTGTTGACCAAAGTTTGGCATTAAGCATATTTGAGTAACAACACGAACAAGTCCTTCAAGAACCGTCACGGCCTTTCGCCCACAGTGGCCAGCATTTTAACAAGAGATAAAGCGGAAATCACCTTTTGTAATGATTATGTCGAATTTTTAAAACCAAGTTCAGTAGGCCGGCGGTTAAAAGTGCGATTTTAATCTGCCGAAATTCATTTTTAGTTTCATTAAAATAAAATAAAAAACAAACATAATAGGACGACACTTTTCTTTTTTTTCTTTTACCATCAATGCCAGAACGAATAATAAAAAAAAAACAACAAAAAAAAAAACGTATTCACGACTGAATTAATTTGTTTCTAGGATGCATTCAGATGAGTCGATTTATTTTACTTATAGCTTGTTTATCATGTTACTCGCTTTAATTATTGTTTAATTTGCAATCTGCTCCAGAGAAGTGAAGACAGGATTCGGCTGAATATTCCGGAAAGTTTATCGCTTACGAAGACAAACACAAGAAGATGCGTGAATGTCATAATTATACTTTTAAATATTTCAGCAGAAGTATGAAATATGATCAGAGCGGAGAAAACGGATAAGTTGAAACAACAAGAGACCAGAAGAAAAAATAGGGACAAAAAAAATACATAACCGTAAAATAGTAATATTCAACAAAGATTTTCAGATTTTCAGTTGAAGATTTTAGAGTTTATTTATATTAAGCCCAGCCAGCCATCCCTGTGTAAACAGAAGAAGTAGTTGTTAGCTAAAATATAATTAGACTTTAACTGCAATCTATCTATCTATCTATCTATCTATCTATCTATCTATGCTACAGGTCCGTCATCATAACTATTTTAACAGTAATACCCTACTTTGAGTAGCCCTCAAGACTTATAATAGATGAACTTTGGCATAAAGAAAATTGATTTATCTCAATCTGAGTTCATATCTATCTATCTATCTATCTATCTATCTATCTATCTATCTATCTCAACATTTATTCATATCTATCTATGTAAATACACCTCTGTTCATAACTCTCCCTCTCGCCCTCTCTCTATCTATTTATCTATCTATCTCTGTCACATCTCCTTCATCGTAACCATTTTAACAGTAATCATCTACTTTGAGGGGCTCTTGGGCCTTATATTGGATGAACTATGGTATAAAGAAAATCTATTTATTTCAACCTCTGGTCATATCTATCTATCTATCTATCTATCTATCTATCTATCTATGTTATTCTCAGTTCACATCTATCTATCTATCTATCTATCTATCTATCTATCTATCTATCTATCTATCTCAACACTTATTCATATCTATCTATCTATCTATCTATCTATCTATCTATCTATCTATCTATCTATCTCAACATTTATTCATATCTATCTATGTAAATACACCTCTGTTCATATCTCTCCCTCCCTCTCTCTATCTATTTATCTATCTATCTCTGTCACATCTCCGTCATCGTAACCATTTTAACGGTAATCGTCTACTTTGAGGGGCTCTTGGGCCTTATATTGGATGAACTATGGTATAAAGAAAATCTATTTATTTCAACCTCTGGTTATATCTATCTATCTATCTATCTATCTATCTATCTATCTATCTATCTATTTCAACACTTATTCATATTTATCTATCTATCTATCTATCTATCTATCTATCTATCTATCTCAACACTTATTCATATCTATCTATCTATCTATTTATGTTATTCTCAG
>OZ038517.1:19379385-19394385 GCA_964036315.1 Acanthosepion esculentum | reverse complement strand
CATTCGTGAAATCTGCTGTTGAGATTCCTCATTGACTGCTGCAACATCTCAGCTGGGATACTGTGAATTTCATTCTCGTTACTAAATTGGCGAAATGTTTACTTGCTCAAGGTCACTGTCTCGCAGTGTTGCCACTTGCTCTTGTCTGACAATACGCACTTCAAAAATTCCCGTTTTTTGGGGGTCACCCTATATATATATATATATATATATATATATATATATATGTATATATATATATATATATATATATATATATATATATATATATATAGATAGATAGATAGATAGGTAGATAGATAATATTAATTGTCTCAATATATATATATATATATATATATATATATATATATATATATATATATATATATATTTCCAAGGGCATGGGATCCAGGGAGACCTCAATGTCCAGGACAGAGTAAGAATATAATAAAAAAGGCTCAAACACTAATATTCCATGCTTATAATTTATTACACTAGGATCGTAATCACGATCCAATTCATCAGACCTACAAATTCAAATATATATATATATATATATATATATATATATATATATATATATATATATATATATATATATATATATATATATAAATAAAGAGAGAGAGAGAGAGAGAGAGAGAGAGATACTACACAATAAAATCCCAAATTACCTCATATGGGGAATAGGCTTATTTCAACCGATGAATCTTATTCAACCCCGGTAAAGACTGAGTTCTTGTCGGATATATATATATATATATATGTGTGTGTGTGTGTGTGTGTGTGTGTGTGTGTGTACAAACTGATTATTTTTATGTTTTTACAGAATGACTTATTGCAAAACTGCCTCTTACAGTCGGTGACTCCTTGCGTCTTAGTGACATCATTGTCTTCCACGTGGTGAAATGTTAATAATAATGTTTAATGCTTTTGCTCAAGTAACTCCGATCATCTCTGGATATTACTGGTAGTTCCAAGTTTAATGCCTTCCCCGTTCTTCATATCTTCGCTCCATGGTATTCGCTACATCCTTTTGTAGAATCCCATTCCTGTCGCTTCAAGTCTCTTCTTCATCTGTGAGGAAATTGTTCAGCATTCACTGTCATATATGAGATTACTTATGAGAAAACGAACATTTCCGGCCACTTAATACTTTTCATAGTTGCTCAACGTCCTCCTATTCAGGATTACCATGTCACATTTTCGTCTTTTAATGATAATAATAATAATAATAATAATAGTAATAATAACCGTTTCCTTACAAGGAAACATTTGGCATTCATTGACCGAGCAGCTAATACTGCTTTCGGCTGAAATCTTTTTCTTAATACTATTTCTTAGGAAAAAAAGAAGGCTTCTCATGTCCAGTAGCTGTTATCGTTCTTTCCAATATTGATGGGAGTTTCCTTCCTAACCTTTCATTTGAAGTGGTGTGGAATATCAATATTTTGATTTTTGTCGTTATTTATATATATATATATGTGATAGAAATTATTAGGAGGATTTGAGTTAATTATAATTAAGTAATTCATCGAGTCTAGAAGAAACCTCAACAGAATGCAGAAAGCCTCCTAATAATTTCTATCACTTGTATATCCTTGCTTGAACCGGCTTTACATGCTGGATGGAGCGGCTTGGTGATAGTCGTGGCTCGTGGGGGCACAGTCCTATGGGTAAGGAGAAATTCGGATGACTTCCACCACGGAATATGTGATCGAGCGGCGCCATATCGAGTCTAATTCGCTACCTGTCTGTCACTGAGGCCCGTTTGTACAGTTGAATGACGTTTGCCTGATAGCGTAACTGTCCGGGTTTCAATTCTCGGTAGCGGCCAGAATAACAATAACACATTTCTAAACAAACATATTTCGATTCGCATTTAATTTTTCGTGGCCGCTATTACCTGGATCTACTAAAAACAAAATAATTTTCATGCCTGAGGATGACTGTGTGTACAGTCGAAAGTACTAGCAGATTAAAAAAAGACCTTATACAACTTGAAGTTATTAAAAACAAGGATCATAAAATTCATCGAGTGATTCGTATATTAATGCAACTTTAAAAAATTTGTTTACGAAGATGTTTTTCGCCATTTATATCATTAACTTTACTAATCTACTGTTTGTATGAATGATTCATGTAATATATATATATATATATATATATATATATATATATATATATATATATGAAGAAATATAGTCTTAAAGTGTGCTATATTTATGGGATAAAGTGCTCAATATCAGAGATAGAGCGTGTGTAAAAATAAAACTGAACATAGAAGTCAACACTTGGAGGCGACAGTCTGTTTCATGCTAGATGCAATCACCGGGCCACCGATATATATATATATATTTTATATATATATATATATATATATATATATATATATATATATATATATATATATATATATATGTATATATATATATATATATGTATATATATATATATATATATCCAGGTAAGATTAGAATGAATAGATTACAATTCTAACGTTCGTAACATTTAATTTAAAAGAGTAGAGCAATATTCGTTATTTTAGGATATTACATCGAAAAACATGTCAAAATCGCTAAACAATTGCAGTTGTGTTTCGATGCGTATGAATGCATCTCATCAGGCGATTGTAAATTACGGGCGAGTGAACGATTTATATATTTATTTTGAAATAAATCGTTCACTCGCCAGTCGTTTACAATCGCCTGATGAGATGCGTTGTGTGCGCATCGAAACAAGACTGCAGTTGTGTAGCGATTTTTACATGTTTCATATGTAATATCCTAAATAAAAAACTATATATATATGTATATTGATATATATATATATATATATATATATATATATATATATATATATATATATATATATTGCACATTCAGTACTGGTGTTAATAAAATAGTGCTCGATGTAAAATAACAGAGCTATAAATTATATATTAATAATAAATATACATTTCTATCTTCGCAAAGTTTAAATCGGATTTTCATGGACAACGTAATTTTCTGATGTTGAGTTATGACTGAACGAATTATTAGACAAGTTGGTAAACGGTTCTTGAATTCTGTCTATATTTCTGAGATGAGGTATTATGTACACTATTTACATTCCACGTACCATGTTTAATGGATGTCAGATATCAGTTATCTCCTGTCAATTCCCCTTTCCATGTTCTCTCTTAACCAGGTACCGAACTCACGCTCTGTGCGTCCTCTCCCTGGATCTAACCAACGCCTTTATCTACTGGGCCTTGGAACTAGAACAGTCTACCCCAGTGAGCGAAATAAAGGGTTCAGTTCGACATTCCAAACACCTGAAGAAGGCCGGAGCGTACAACAGCCGAAACGTTGTAATAAATATGGCGACAAAGAAGAGGACAATAGTCCGAATAATGTAAATAGAGTACTCGAATTATTAGCCGTTTTCCTATAAGGAAACATTTGGCATTCACTGACCGAGAAGCCAGAACTTCTTTCAGGTGAAATTTATAAAATCCATCTCTTAAAACAATTTTTATGAAAAACAAGATTCTGAAGTCTTGTAGCTGTTGCCACTCTTTCCAATATTGATGGGAGTTTTCTTCCTAACCTTTTGTTTGAAGCAGTGTGGAATGCCAACATCTTGATTATATCATTATTTTCTCTTCAAGGCACATTGTAATAAGGGAACTTATATGTTAGGGAAGTATATTTTATACTTTTGGTTTTTGATGGTAGCGCATGATACAGAAGAAATTATAAATGTGAAATCAAATTTTCCCAGGAAATTTAATTCTAAAAAACATCTGTGGTTCAGAGGACTGTAGATTTTGACAGGTGACAACATTGTCTGAGGCTGGTCTGACGAATATGTCAGGTTGTTATTTTGAATGCAGATGGCCTTGAATGTTGGCGATATTTAAAGTCTGGATAAGTTAAAAACAAACCAGTAGAAATGACCATTTTCGACCCCTCTTCTGATCGAGGGATGAAAGAGAAAATCCCGGAGTGGATGGTTTCTCATATATACAGTATTTTAGCGAACGGGGACAGAGTGAAAGCCGGGAGAATCGATGACAAAACACAATTCATACCCGCCTGAACTTAACTTGATGTTAGATTTTTCTGATAAAAGTTTGAGAATACACACCTTGGTCCCAAGTCGCTTCCAAATGTTTTAATCTATATCAAACTTTTGTAAATATTCTATCATTTACAACCAAGATCCTGGCCTTCTTCTCTCGACTACGACTTAAGACCACGACTTTCTTTTCTTCGGCCCAGTCGTCAAAGAAAATACCACGGCTTACTGAATCAAAGGGATTTATATTTCCTGACAGCAAATCGGTTGGGTTTCGATCCGGGCTTGAGGCATGGGTTTGTGTGTTCATGGATGGGGGGGGGGGAATCATCGAGACCGACTTCACAAACTGTCACAAAATGAACAATTTAATTTATGATAAAAAAATCTAAGACACACATATAGATGTATTATGATTAGAATGTGATAGATGAATATATATGAACTCGCCGAGGTACACACACAGGTAGATAGATAGATATGAAGAGAATGATATATATATATATATATATATATATATATATATATATATATATATATATAAATATAAAAGTGGACATGGAAGTCAGCACTTAGAGGCGACAGTCTGTTTCATGCTAGTACAATCGTCAGAGTCGCCTGACGATTGTACTAGCATGAAACAGACTGTCGCCTCTAAGTGCTGACTTCCATGTCCACTTTTATATTTACACACGCTCTATCTCTGATATTGAGCACTTTACCCCATAAATATAGCACACTTTAAGACTATATTTCTGCATATATATATATATATATATATATATATATATATATATATATATATATCCGTATACGATACAGGTTCGAATCCTGTCGGAGGACGAATATTTATTGTGAAAATTTCTCGGACATTCAGGTCGGTAAATGTTATTTAATACTGTTTATTATAAACAGAGCATTTACTTAAATACTTGTATCTACAAAAAGAATGTTAAACGTAAAAATGTCTTTAAATAATTGTCGGACTTTGTCCATTTCATAATGTGTGACGTCATTTGTTTACATTTGATACGCCATGAGCAGTTATGAATGTACGTGAGAGATTCATGGAAGATTGAAGTTTATAAGCAGTAAATGTTGCTTAATACTGTTTATTATAAACAGAGCATTTACTTAAATACTTGTATCTATAAAAAGAATGTTAAACATAAAAATGTCTTTACATATATATGTATATATAACAAACAATAACGATTTATTCTCTTTTTTAATTTTCGTATTATATAAATTCGACATTTAATCTTATACAAGTGCTTATGAGGATTCGAAAAAATATCCTCTTGAAGGCATTTTAAATCGCCAGTGTTTGCTGATATGTTCATCGTGTAACTCTTAAGTAGTGTTGGGTAAGGCAGCCAATAATGACAGACAGATGTTTCCTGTCTGGGAAAGGCGCGTAAGTGATTTGCTATCGAAATTGACACAAACGTACACACGTCCGTCGTGGCATATTCAGCTGGTTCTATCTATCTATCTATCTATCTATCTATCTATCTATCTATCTATCTATCTATCTATCTATCTATCTATCTCAGTGTAGTCATATCTATCTATCTATCTATCTATCTATCTATCTATCTATCTATCTATCTCAATGTAGTCATATCTATCTATCTATCTATCTATCTATCTATCTATCTATCTCAGTGTAGTCATATCTATCTATCTATCTATCTATCTCAGTGTAGCCATATCTATCTATCTATCTATCTATCTATCTATCTATCTATCTATCTATCTATCTATCTATCTATCTATCTATCTATCACAGTTTGTTCATAGCAATCGCTTTTTATATATGGTTATTAAATGATATATATAAAATATATATTATATTTTATATATATCATATATATATATATCTAACAAATTTTATATATATTTTACATATATTATATAGATATTTTGCATATATTGTATAAATTTTACATATATTTTACATATACTATATATATATATTTAACATATATATGGCGTATATTTTACATATATATGATATATATATATTTTAAGATTAATACTGCTTCCTACTAACTTCTAATGCTTTTATTTTTCCGAAATCAAGAATGGCAAACCCTATGATAACAAATGAAATGAAAAGGCATGCTGTGATTGTGGAATTAAAGGCTGATCCTGGCGATTTGGATATTGCACAATTTCTCAGAGTTGCCAGAATGGATGGCTGCCCATTTGTACGACCACATCACACCCAACATTTGGCCTCCTAACTCTCCACATCTAAATCCACTAGACTATTATGTGAGGAGCGTTGTTGAAAGGGAGGTTAATAAACAGCCTCATAACACCAAAGGCTCTCTTAAATCTGCAATAGTTCGGGTAATGTCTTATATAAATAAGGACCAATTAATCAGAGCCTGCCGCCGATTTCGACCTCGTGTCGAGGCAGTTATTGATGTTAGTGGTGGTTTTATTGGATAAAATTAGATAATAGTTAGCTAAATTTCATGTTTACTTATTTGTAATCAAATATAATTATAGTCATTTGTTCAGCAAGTTTTTTACTAACCCATAAAATCTGTCCTCACGTACCAGCCGCACCCTGTATATATATTTTACATAAATTATATGTATATTTTACATATATTATATAGATATTTTGCATATATTGTATAAATTTTACATATATTTTACATATACTATATATATATATTTTACATATATATATATATTTTTTACATATATATATATTTTACATATATATATATATATATATATATATATATATATATATATGTATATATATATATATGTGTGGCGTATATTTTACATATATATGATATATATATATATATATTACACATTTGTATATTTAAAATTTATTTTACTTATAGTATATATTTTACATATATTTTATATTTAACATTTATTTTGTATATATTTTAGATAAACTATATATATATATATATTGCATATATTTTATAAATATATTGACATATATATTATATATATTACGTACATTTTACATATATTTTATATATATTTTACATGTATATTTTATATATGTTGCATATCGTTTATACATAATTTATATGTTTACATATATCCCATATATATTTTATATATTGTATATATATTTTGCCTGTATTAGAACATATATTTTACAATTATTTTGTATATATTTTACATATACTATATAAATATTTTATATATATTTTATATATTTAACTTATATTTCGTATATATTTCATAGATATTCGCACATGTTACGCACATATATATATATATATATATATATATATATATATATATATATATATATTAGATATATATATATATATATTAGATATATATTACGCACACACACATATATATATTAGATACATTATATATATATATATATATATTATGATATTTAAAATTTTTTTTTTATACAAACACACACACGTATATATATATATATATATATATATATATATATATATATATATATATATATATATATATATATATATATATATATATATATTGTAATTTTTTTTTAAATATTAAAAAAAGAAATATTATAATATAAACTCTACTTCTGTATGGAGCACTGTCATTTTTAAAAATAAAAACAAAAATATTAAAGAACTCCGGATTATTTACCTTACGTGTTCTTTCCTATTTTTCTCTATATCTGCATATATCTATATCTCTCTCTCTCTCTCTCTCTCTATATATATATATATATATATATATATATATATATATCTATATCTATATCAATATATATATATATATATATATATATATATATATACATATATATATATATATGTTATGTATATTTTACACACACGCATATATATATGATTTAGATATCTTATATATATATTGCATATATTTTTTTATATTTTACATATATATATGTATATTTACTGATGTTTTAAGACTTAAGAAACAGCAGATATTATACAGGGTGTAAATATATATATATATATATATATATATATATATATATATATATATATATATATATATATATATATATATATATATATATATATATATATATTTACAGCAGATATTATACAGGGTGTAATATATATATATATATATATATATATATATATATATATATATATATATATATATATATATATATATATATATATATATATATACAGGGTGTCCATAAAGTACGTGTGCACTTTAAAAAATTTATAAATTTATTTGTATTTGCGATAGAAATAATTTGTAAAAAGGATTAGAAAGAAGTAAATCTATATTTTTTAAGGTTTTATTGAAATTTTATTTAAGTTTCCACATGTCCTCCCTCATTAGCAATACAAAGGGTAATACGATTTTGCAGTTCACGGAAAACATTTGCCAACTGATTTACAGTAATGCCTGAAATCACATTAGTTATTTTAGCTATACTTAAAACTAGGTACATTAAACTTTATAACATTTTTTAAAGATTATTTCCATCGCAAATACAAATAAAGTTATAAATTGTTAAAAGTGCAAACGAACTTTATGGACACCCTGTATATATAGTGCTCCATACTAAAACAATATTAAAATAATATTAAAAATAGAATGTTAATAATATTATATGAAACGATTACTTAATTTGAAAATATCAATTTTATCCCGACATAGAGGTTGTGGTTTTAAACTGTATTTACAATTTTTTCTCAATTTGTTTCGTGTCTTTATCAGTCCGATATTTTACTCCATTTTCATGCGTATTCATGAATTTAACTTTCTTTTACACTCGCACGTTCATGAAATTTTGCTTTACTTTACGTTTTTCATTTTTACCACTATATATATATATATATATATATATATATATATATATATATATATATATATAATTATATTATGTCATTCACAGACAGTACTGTTTCGCTGTATCACAGCTCCTCAGTGCGACTAGACTTCCGAATGCCTCAAGCCAGGATTGAAACACAACTAATTTGGTGTCAGCCAGAGCTATCTTCACTCGGTAGAGTTACACAACTAAATCTAGCGTATTGTTTTTACAAATGTAAACAAATGCCTATCAGCCAAAGTGCTCCATTCATTTTACTGAAGAGCTTTGCATTAGTGTATGTGGCTGTTGTTTATAGAATTAGCTTATCACTCAACAGTGCTCAATTGAAATGTGTTTTCAAGAGCTAAATTATGTCATTCACAGACAGTACTGTTTCGATGTATCACAGCTCCTCAGTGCGACTAGACTTCCGAATACCTCAAGCCAGGATTGAAACACAACTAATTTGGTGTCAGCCAGAGCTATCTTCACTCGGTAGAGTTACACAATTAAATCTAGCATATTGTTTTTACAAATGTAAACAAATGCCCATCAGCCAAAGTGCTCCATTCATTTTACTGAAGAGCTTTGCATTAGTGCAGGTGGCTGTTGTTTATAGAATTAGCTTATCACTCAACAGTGCTCAATTGAAATGTGTTTTCAAGAGCTAAATTATGTCATTCACAGACAGTACTGTTTCGCTGTATCACAGCTCCTCAGAGCGACTAGACGTCCGAATGCCTCAAGCCAGGATTGAAACACAACTAATTTGGTGTCAGCCAGAGCTATCTTCACTCGGTAGATTTACACAACTAAATCAAGCATATTGTTTTTACAAAAGTAAACAAATGCCAATCAGCTAAAGTGCTCCATTCATTTTACTGAAGAGCTTTGCATTAGTGTAGGTGGCTGTTGTTTATAGAATTAGCTTATCACTCAACAGTGCTCAATTGAAATGTGTTTTCAAGAGATAAATTATGTCATTCACAGACAGTACTGTTTCGCTGTATCACAGCTCCTCAGTGCGACTAGACGTCCGAATGCCTCAAGCCAGGATTGAAACACAACTAATTTGGTGTCAGCCAGAGCTATCTTCACTCGGTAGAGTTACACAACTAAATCTAGCGTATTGTTTTTACAAAACTATACAAATGCCAATCAGCTAAAGTGCTCCATTCATTTTAGATATGCTTGTCTGTGTCTGTACGTGTGTGTGTGTATGTGTGTGTGTGTGTGTGTGTGTGTGTGTGTGTGTATGTGCGTGTGTGTGTGTGGAGAGAGAGAGAGAGAGAGAGATAAAAAGAAAGAGACGGAAAGAAACTGATATACCGTGAAAGAGGAAACGCCATGAGGTAAAATTTACGTAGGATCAACAAGGAATTATCAACAGATTTTCAGTGCGAATTGAAACATAATTTGTGAATTCTATAAGGAAATCAGAGCAGCTTCCCCTTAGTATTTAAATGATGGTAATTCTATTTCGACTCTATCTCTGAATGATATATACATATACCAATACAAATATCTATTGCTGCGTCATTAATTATATTTATGTCATGAATCAAGTTAGACGGACATGGGATTGGTAGATAAATACATAAATTAAATAACGCCTTAGAAGGGAATTGTGGGATTGAATCCGATTCAGAAATTATTGCTAACAAGTTTCATTTAAGGAGATCCAGTTTGTCAACTTTGCTATTATTATTTTTCTTATTACACCGTTGTAACAAATGTGACGGCTGTCTTCGATTCAAGTATATAATATTGAATGAAATCGACTATACAGTTAAATCTCAATATAATAATCGGACGATTTGAAAAACTTAGTGTTTTTTTTTATTATTTATAAAATTTTTTTTATTATTTGTTAATTATTATTATTATTCATTATTAATTGAATTGAATATTTTAGTTAATATTTTTAATAGATATTTTAACAGATTTATTATGTGATACCATTATTAAAGTAACAAAGTAAGTATTTGTTAATATGTCGACATTGACCCATTAATTCATTGTTCTTATTGAAGAATTTATTTTGATTATTATAAGTTAATATTGCTAATTTTTCGTCTAAGCACAGTTTATAGTTCCTATTGGTAATATTATGTAGGGGTACTTTTTATAATATCTATCTTAACTATAGTAGGTATATTAGTTTGTTTTTGGCTCCATATATATTTCGAAAATGTTGTGCTATTTACGTATTTATCTATTTTAAATGACATCCTATGATTATTAAATCTTTCTTTAAAAGAGGTTTCGGTTGCTCCTATGTAAATCTTTTCTTCTGTGTTGCTATTATTTGATACAATTGCTTAATATATTATATTATTAGCTAAACATTTATTATTAAGTGGACAGCTAGTTTTATTTCGACAATTACAATTATTATTGCTATTTGACGGATATGTGTCATTATAATTGTTTTATTAATATTTGTTATTATTTTTACTTATTATTTTCTCCATATTGTTCACTAGCAGCATGGCCCGGCGTTGCCCGTGCTTGATTAAAAAATCGTACGACTCATACAGCAATCGCTACAATGATCCAAAACAAACTATATGGAAATTACCCCGGGTCAAAAAAAAAAAAAGCAATAACATTTTGAAATTTATGATATGGCCGCATCAATCTCCGGACCTCTCCCCCATAGAATTCGTATGCGAGAAATCGGATAGAAGTATTCGAAGAGAACACATAGAACGTGAGCGTGAGCTTTTTCAGTGCTTGAAGAATACTTGGAAAGGTTGGCTATCTACGTTTCTTTTTTCAAAAAGTGTTGGAAAGAATGACAAGAATTTGTAAAGCAATAATTAAAGAAGTTGGTAGTTTTATTGACGAAAAAAATATAATGCTATTCGATTATATTTTTTATAGTTATGTACTTATTGAAAACTAGCAGCATGACCCGGCGTTGCCCGTGCTTGATTAAAAAATCGTACGACTCATACAGCAATCGCTATCACTTGACTTAAAATATTTTTGCCCTTCCTTGCCTTTAAAGGAGTGCCCTTTGCCGTGCTGATGTTGCTACATGCCTTACTTCTTGCCTATCTCACACTGCGAATTTTTTCTAAGCTCTATACTAAATATTAAATCTGTTACGAAAAAAGAACTAAACAAAACGAACACAAAACGATCAGCTTTAAAAAAGGACTCGTAACTGGAAAAACCGAATGAAAAAAGAATGTTAACAACAAATATTTTTTCACACCCAACCCAGTTCTGCGGAATCAGAACCAACGTTGCGTTTAAGCAAGCGAATGATCCAATTGGAGTAAAGTGCCATGCAGATTTAAATTTTTCCCACTTGTGATGAATGCAGCTATCGATTTTTTTGCATGCTAGTTAACATTCGAGTCAGTCAGCTGTTGGCTCTCACGTTGGCCAATAGAATCTCCCTGCCTATTCGTAGCAGCCAGCTATAGGCTCTCACTTTGGCCAGTAGAAAATAGCCGCAAACTACATGAAAACTACCGTAGAATCATGAAAAAAAATCGATTATTTCCACTATCGATGGGAGTTGGGAAATGCAAAGTCGGTCTTGGCCTTTCCTCTAACTTGGAGCATGTGCATGTAAATTTTGTTGTAAATGCGTTACACACACACACACACACACACACACACACACACACACACACACACACACACACACATCCTGCCTTTTATAGTTTGAGATTATTATTAAGTGGACAGCTAGTTTTATTTCGACAATTACAATTATTATTGTTATTTGAAGGATGTGTGTCATTATAATTGCTATTGTTTTATTTAATATTTCTTATTATTTTTATTTATTATTTTGTCCATATTTTATTCATACAACTATAACTGATTTTTATTGTGTTTTTGTTAATGATTTTTGATAGTTTCCAATTTTTAGGGAAGTGTTTTTCAATTAATTTGAAGAATATTTTTCTATTTTTGTTTTTATTACGATGGTTAAACCAGATTGTTTCTTTTTTTTCTGTTTTGTGGATATTCTTTTTAGTTATTTATTCTAATTTAGTCAAGCAACCCCTTTTTCTTAATTCGGATTCATATATTCTTATATTTATTTTCATTAAATATTTTATATTGTTAGAATTAGTTGCAATTCTTTTATAATAGATATTGGTATATGTTTAAATATATTAGGAGGGTAATTTGAATTTTTTATATATATATTGGTTTATTATATGCTTTCCTATATAGTTTGTATGTATTATTATTTAAACTAAATGTTATGTCTAGAAATTTTACTATTTTTAGGTTAGATTTTATGTGTATTTTAAATCTTAATTTGTTAAATATTTCTTTTATTTATTTTCTTACATTTTCTATTCTTCTACCGTTATAATTGCTCATAATTGTTAGACCATCATCTCTATATATAGCTATGTCCTCTTTATTGCGTCCTGGGTATGACGATAAACTACATCCGCGTTCTGGGTATGACGATAAACTACATCCGTGTCCTGGGTATGACGATAAACTAAATCCGCGTCCTGGGTATGACGATAAACTAAATCCGCGTCCTGGGTATGACGATAAACTACATCCGCGCCCTGGGTATGACGATAAACTAAATCCGCGTCCTGGGTATGACGATAAACTAAATCCGCGTCCTGGGCAAGACGATAAAATACGTCCAACAGCAATGCCTCTGATAATGTTTTTGAAAAAATAATATTACCAGCTATACATTTAAAAAAAAAAATATTACCAGCTATACATTTTTGAGGAAAAAATATTAGCAGAAATAGAGTTTTGCCAAAACAAAAAACAAAACAGGAAAAAACAGGGAAAAAAGTTGTCGGCATTAAATGACCCATTTTGGTTGACATTCCGTAAAACCTCTTTATTAATGATATTTGATAAATTATTTAAGATATATATGCAAGTAATTGCGTATAATTTTTGCGCCAGCATAACTGCCCATTGTTACGTCAAAGTTCTCATTCATGTTGTTACAATTGAGTTTTTTATCCACATTTTATTGTAGTATAGTAATGATTTTCTGCAAAGATTAATTATATTGAATTCCTCGTCTTGAATATTTAAGTATTGTTTTGCTAAATTTAATGCTTTATCTAATATATGCCTAGCAATAAATGGATGAAGGTTGTTTATATTTAATTGTATAAAAGTGCAATTGTTTTTATTTGTAATACTGTTAAACAAATTATTGGCTTCTTTTGTATTTTCCATTGGTTTATATTGAGTATTTTTTCTTAATTTCATACTTAAGTTTTCTACTATCTTTTGTTTATTTTTCCAATATTAGTTTTTGTGGGGTTTAATTGTCTACATGTTGGTTTATTTAAAAAGAAATGTCTGTGTGATCTTTTAAATTAATGAATACTTCTACTTTCATTAATTGTTTATTTCTTTTAACTAATTTTAGTTTAGTTGCTTGTGTCGTTGCTTGATGGGGAAGTGCTTAAAAAGTGCTAGGTAAAGCGTTTTTGACCAAAATATACGTAAAAATAATGTTTTTTAAACTAAAAACTTTCAGACATGGTATCATTAAAAAACAAACAAAAAACATTTCAAATATGTGACTCATGAAAGATGCATGTAATATCTGACAAAAATAAACTTGTAGAAAGTTTTAAAAATAAAACTCTTGAAAAATAAAACCCAACCTTAACTGTACTGGATTTATCTTTCATGAGCTTATGGTCTTGGCACTGCTTAAATAGAGTGTTCCACTTCTAAAAAAATAGAGAAAAAATATTTGTGTACATAATTTTTGTACCTTATTATTCTTTAAATCTTCCTTAGGCTATAGCTCTTGTCAGAATGTTATTTTCTAATTCACTATTAGTCGTTTTGTACTTTGAGTTTTCTAATTGATTATTAGTAGTATTGTACTTTGTATTTTCTAATTCATTATTAGTAGTTTTGTACTTTGTATTTTCTAATTCATTATTAGTAGTTTTGTAAAATTTAGTTAACTCTTCATCGATTAGTTTTTTTATAATTATTATATTCCATTTTATAGGTAGTTCTTGATTTTTCGGCATCGATAAATAATAATTTCCAAGTGAGCAATGGTGAGAGGAAAAGATCATTCAGATCTTCAGTAATGGTACCAACTTTCAGACTCTGGCTTCCATATTCAAATTCCATTCAAGAACCATCAAGAGTACGGCGATTAAGTTTAAAAAAAGGGAACAGTA
>OZ038517.1:19371885-19376885 GCA_964036315.1 Acanthosepion esculentum | reverse complement strand
CCTTTCTCCATAGCGACTCGACTACAGGTCGCCACCAATAGAGTGTGATGTAAAAGGAAAGTGAAGGCAAAGAAACACGCTCGCTCGTCACAATTTCTTGCTCGCCTTGGTTGTCCTGAGAAACACCGTTAAGAATGCCTTTCTCCCGAACTCCCGATGTCAATCTCATGTTGCCACGCGACGAACGACGTCTTCTCCCCGCAACTCCTTCGTTACAGATAGTCAGTTAAGTCTCACTATTTTACAGTTGGACTAGATGGATGCAGCCGCCACTTCCGTTCTACCAGTTTCTTTTTCTCGCACTTCCCATCTGTGGAACTCCCTACCGATTTCTTGCTTACCTGAAAACTACAATCTTCCAAGATTTAAATGCAACATCAATCGCCATCTTCTGTCTTCCTGAAACCTGTTCGTTTATTGTTCTTTCATCACTTCTCGTTAATCTTCTTATTTTTTTCATGCCTTGTAAAACCATGTGTCCGAGTGGCATCATCACTTTGCTTAGAATCAAATGATTAACACACACACACGTATATATATTTTCGCTTTCCGACAGGCCGGTAAATGTTATTTAATACTGTTTATTATAAAACAGAGCATTTGCTTAAATACTTGTATCTATAAAAAAGAACGTTAAACATAATATAAATGTCTTTAAATAAATTGTCGGACTATGTCCAATTCTAAAATATATGACGTCATTTATTTACATTTGATACGCTAGAGCAGATATGAATGAAGAGATTCATGGAAGATTTAAGTTTAAAGAGAGTAAAATCGACCTTGCTAACCAGACGCTCATCTGTGGCCGAACGGTTAAGGCACGTCACGCGAAATGATGGTTCCGTATAGGATACAGGTTTGATTCCTGTCGGAGGGAAAATTTTCTATGAAAATTTCTCGGACAGTCAGGCCGGTAAATGTTATTTAATACTGTTTATTATAAAACACAGCATTTGTATCTATAAAAAGAACGTTAAACATAATATAAATGTCTTTAAATAAATTGTCGGACTATGTCCAATTCTAATATATATAACGAATACAGAATGCTTAAAAATCCATCAGGCTCTGTAATAAGTTTATTTCATAGTTCATGTCCATCTCTTCAGGCCCGTTTGTCATTAATAAATGGAATTCAATTTATTCAGACACAAGGGAAAAGGGAGAAAAAATGAGAAAAGTTTTAATGTTGAAAGGGAGAAATAAAAAAAAGGGGGAAGAAAGACAAAAAAATTCAATATATGGTTTTCACTCCCTGTAAAACCCTACATCGTAGTGGCATTATCACCTTCTTTGCGGTGAATCGATTAAAACGAAAAGAGATCGCAACTCTTTAATCAACTTGACGTTGAATTCAAATTCTTTTTCTGCAATGCTGCTTTCCTAAGGTTAGTAAATCAAGATGAAACCTGCGTTCACTATTTCAAACCTGAATAAAAGTTGAAATCAAACAGTAGAAACCCTCTGGTACTCCACCTCCGAGGATTTTCAAGCAAGTTTGAATGTACGGTTGGTGCAATGGATAATGACACGGAATTGGTAAACGAAGAGTTCTAATTCCAGTTCTCGCACCTCCCGCCTGTGGAACTGCCGATTTCTTGCTTCCCTGATAACTACATTTAAGAGCAACGTTAATCCTTTTTTTTCTAGAACCGTTTGCCTTTTGAACCTTTCCTTAATCCCCGACATTCTCTTTAACTTTCATTCCCTGTAAAAGCCTACATCGGAGTGGCATTATCACCTTCTTTGAGGTGAATCGGTTAAAACGAAAAGAGATCGTAACTCTTTAATCAACTTGACGTTGAATTCAAATTCTTTTTGTGCAATGCTTCTTTCATAGGTGAAATATCCCCTTCAATCCGTATTATCCATAGTCCTGGGTACGACGATAAACTACATCCGGCAGCAAGGCCCCTGATCGGGAGATTGGAGCTTTTGGGGAGCGTGGATTCATCTTTTGATTGTCGTTCTTCCCAGGTCTACCCTGACCCTGGGTGGTAGTAGCACCTGTTAGGGTCCCAGCTATAGGCAAATAGTGAACTCTCAAACAAAAATAAAACCCCATGAAAGTATAAAAAACACATTGTTTTTGTAAGGGCCATTTTTCTACGTCCTCTGGCATCTTCTCTCATTCCCAATTTCTGATACAAAATGCGAGGGTAATTTGCAGCATAAGCTCCAAAAGCCCCCGGTATTGCGTTCGATTACCATTTTCGATTTATCGTCAATGTCAGTTCGATCTCTTTCGCGTTGACCGATCGCCATTACTGGCGTTGTTTACATACGTTTGCCTCTAGTAATAATACGCGGAAGCTTACTTAGTGGCCTTTTTACAGCTTTTTGTATCTTACTCGTCTTGATTACTGTGCGATTTTCGCGGATGTTATTTTAAAATGCTCTTATTTTTTTAAAATGAAGTTTTACATGAATATTATTTTTTTTATTGTCCTTAATAAATCTGCTTATAGCTAATGAAATAGAATCTCACCCTAAAATGCAATTTACAAAGCTTTAAATTCAAGAAACTTTCACGGCACATAAAAAAAGAACGACGTTGAAAAAAATGTAAAAAAATCCTTTTTTTATTTTTCAGGCACGTAATTTTTATTTTATTTTATTTTTATTTTATTTTATTTTATTTTTATTTTATTTTATTTTATTTTTCTTTTCTTTTATTTTTATTTTATATTTATTTTATTTTATTTTTATTTTATATTTATTTTATTTTATTTTTATTTTATTTTATTTTTATTTTATTTTTTTATTTTTTATTCTATTTTTATCTTATTTCATTTTTATTGTATTTTATTTTATTTCATTTTTATTTTATTTTATTTTTATTTAATTTTATTTTTATTTTATTTTTATTTTATTTTTATTTTATTTTTTTTAATTTATTTTATTTTTATTTTATTTTTATTTTACTTTATTTTTATCTTATTTTATTTTTATCTTATTTTATTTTTATTTTATTTTTATTTTATTTTATCTTTATTATATTTTTATTTTATTTCATTTTTATTTTATTTTTGTTTTATTTTTATTTCATTTTTATTTTATTTTTTTTATTTTATTTTATTTTTATTTTGTTTTTATTTTTATTTTATTTTATTTTATTTTATTTTTATTTTATTTTCGGACTTTATGTTTTTAAGCGCATTATTTCGCGCATCGCGCAGTAATCAAGACAAGTGAAGCTTCCGCGCCGCATCACTACTTGAGGGCAAACGTATGTAAACAAAGCCAGTAATGGCGGACGTTCTGTGTACGCGACGAGAAAGAAGTCGAAATTGCATTGTCCATAACTTCTAAACGGTAATCGAACGCAATGTTTTAATATCATTTTCGAAATAACCAGGTAATTTCAGAATGGTAGATTCTCAATACAGGGTGCTTTTGGTGCTTATGCTGCAAATTAATCAAATGCGATAAGTAGACATGGAAATAACATGGAATATTACAAATAAGTCCTTGCAAACTTAGTGGTGTCTGCGACCAAACTTATCTGCTGAAGAAGAGTCGATGTTTTCGCCATCTACGGACTCTGCGGTGATAACTGTATAGAGCTGGCTGATTCTGCAAGTGTTCATTTCGTAGGTCTTAACAAAAGTGAGTGTTCTTCAAAACGAGGTAGAAAAGCGCGCCAATCAGCAACTGTAATCTGATTGGCTAACCTTAAACTATCTCTTATTTCTCATAGTTCACCTTACAAGATACCATCTTTTTTTCAAATAAAGAACAGGTAGACTTAAGAAAAAAATGGGCTGACTTGGGCATTAGCTTGCAACCATTTCACCATTTGCACGTCTAAGCTTACACACTTGGTATCCCCAAACAATCACTTGTCTAGGTACCGACCTTGCTTTACTTCTGTGATCGTACGGGAACCGGTGTTTGAAAGAAATGTGGCCATGAGTCGATGCTGTACGTTACCATCTTTGGTAAATAAATATCATTCACAGAGACTCGGACATTGGCACGCAACCAGGACAGATGGTAGGAGCTGGTTAGGTGTTCAGCCACCCAATGACAATTCTCGATTAGGACTTATGTTGATGCTGATTCGTTTTAGTTAATACAGATATGACGTTGCGACACGCCAACAAGGGCATATTTTTTAAGATCCTATCTTTAAAAACCAATGATCTGTTTTAATAGTTGCTTTGTGGCGTGTTCCGTCTTCAATCCTGTGCTTTTTGAGACAGTTTTTATTTATTTTTATGTTCGGCTGAATACAATCCAACCGCTAAAGTACCAACTAAGAATAAACAAAGGAATTTAGATTTATGTGACAAAACTTAGCAAGCCTTCGGTTACTGCACTCTACGAACTTCCATTACTGATAGAGACGGAAATCGAGAGTGGGAATTGGCGAGAGAGAAGGAGACAAAGAGAGAAAAAGAGACGGAGAGAAAGGAGAAAGGGTGAGAGAAAAGGAGAGGTAGATGAATATGACGGAATTCGAAACTGAAGAGTAACGTGCATAGAAGAAGAAAAAGGACAAAAAAAGATGACGGAATACAATCGGAAAGAGGAAAATCAAAAGAATGTGTTACAGTGCACAAAAAAGGCGGGAAATAAGATGTAGGCGGGAAATAAGATGTAGGCGGGAAAAAAGGATCGGCTGTTCCGTGTCGTTTCTCACTGCAACGGCCATGAATAATACGACATTGTCTTTAATTACGGAGATAATATTCCTTTTTTATATTCTCTTTTTCTTTCTTTCCTTTTTCTCTTTCTTTTTTTTCTTCTTTCTTTCTTTCCTTTCTTTTTATTTCTTTTTTATATCCTTTTCTTTCCTTTATCTTTTACTTTTCTTTTCTTTCTTTCTTTCTTTCTTTACTTTTACACTTTCTTTCTTTTTTATTTCTTGCATTTTTCTCTTTCTTTCTTTCTTTCATTACTTTACTCTTTCTTTTATATTTCTTTATTTTACTCTTTCTTTCTTTTTTATTTCTTGCATTTTTCTCTTTCTTTCTTTCCATCTTTCTTTCCTT
>OZ038517.1:19271885-19361885 GCA_964036315.1 Acanthosepion esculentum | reverse complement strand
TATATATATATATATATATATATATATATATATATATATATATATATATATATATATATATATAACTTCTTTCCCTTTCTCCTTTGATAAAAATGTTAAGTGCAAACATCTGGAATCTTACACTGGAAATTGTTTTGATAATGTACAGGTCTCTACCTGTCACTAGTGTTAATATCGCATAGAATGGAATAAGCGGGCCGTGTTCTATTTCATAAATGGAGTCAATTTATATAGACGAAAGGAAAAAAAATCGTATAGCTGTTAATATTATTTTTTTAAAAATTCGTATAGCTGATAATATTATTTTTTTTAAAATCGTATAGCTGGTAATATTATTTTTTTTTAAAAATCGTATAGCTCGTAATAATATATTTTTTTTAAATCGTATAGCTGGTAATAATATTTTTTTTTTAAATCGTATAGCTGGTAATATTATTTATTTTTAAATCGTAAAGCTGGTAATATTATTTTTTTAAAAACGTATAGTTGGTAATATTATTTTTTTTAAAAATCGTATAGCTGGTAATATTATTTTTTTTTAAATAGTATAGCTGGTAATATTACATCTTTTTTTAAAATCGTATAGCTGGTAATATTATTTTTTTTAAAAATCGTATAGCTGGTAATATTATTTTTTTTTAAATCATATAGCCGGTAATATTACATTTTTTTTAAAAATCGTATAGCTGGTAATATTATTTTTTTTAAAAATCGTATAGCTGGTAATATTATTTTTTTTTTAAATCGTATAGCTGGTAATATTATTTTTTTAAAAAATCGTATAGCTGGTAATATTATTTTTTAAAAAAATCGTATGGCTGGTAATATTATTTTTTTAAAAAATCGTATAGCTGGTAATATTATTTTTTTAAAAAATCGTATAGCTGGTAATATTATTTTTTTAAAAAATCGTACAGCTGGTAATATTATTTTTTTAAAAAATCCTATAGCTGGTAATATTATTTTTTTAAAAACGTATAGCTGGTAATATTATTTTTTTTAAACATATAGCTGGCAATATTATTTTCTCAGCCAGTCTAGGAAAATGGAAACTGAATTCAAACATGAGGGTCATTTGTAGACTTTGCTGCACACTTCGTACCATTCTTCCCACAATCGTGTCTGGTTCTACACAAGTCTTTATTATTTACAGTATTTATAAATTGGACAATTGTCCTCATCTTTATTGTTGTGATCCCAAGACTTTGGTTGTTATACTCTCCGGCCATCATCAGGTGTGTATCGGTTAAGTTACTAATTCTAAAGTGAACCCTTCGTTTAATGTACGGCGTTAAACTGTTTTCGTTCCACTTCCCATGTCTAGGGATATCTCGTAGACTAACCTTTTCGTAATCGTTCGGTCCACTCGTCAGGAGATTATATATATATATATATATATATATATATATATATATATATATATATATATATATATATAGCCAAGTGAGATGAAAACGAACAGGGTACACTTCCAACGCTCGTAACATTTAATTTAAAAGCGGGCTCAATACAAAGTAGAGCAATATTTCTTATTTTAGGATTTTACATCGAACACATCGCTTTGCCATTTTTGTAATATCTTAAAATAAATGAATATATATATAATATTAGTGGGCAATACACACACACACACACACACACACACACACACACACACACACACACACACACACACACACACACACACACACACACACACACACACACACACACACACACACACACACACTAAAATTTTATTTTTATACCTGGAGTTATATTTTCCGATTTCTTTTTGAATTTGTAAGTCTGATGAATTGGATCGTGATTACGATTCCAATGTAATAAATTATAACCATGGAATATTAGTGTTTGAGCTTTTTTATTATATATATATATATATATTTAAAGACATTTTTATGTTTAACATTCTTTTTATAGATAGAAGTATTTAAGTAAATAACATTTACCGGCCTGAATGTCCGAGAAATTTTCATAGAAAATATTTGTCCTCCAACAGGATTCGAACCTGTATCCTATACGGAGCCGTCATATAGCCTGACGTGCTTTAAATGCTCGGCCACAAAGGATCGTTCGGTTGGCGATAATAGATTATAATAAAAACATTTATAGTATAATCTATTATATAATATATTGCTCTACTTTGTATTGAGCTCTTTAAAAAAAATGCTACGAACTGTGAATTTTGTCTCCATCTGTTCTCTCTCTTATTTGGATATATATATACTGTAAACCCCCCACCCCCGTATTCGCGGGGTTAGGGACCAGAACCTGTCGCGAATAGTTAGAATCCGCGAATACTTGTAACCCCCACTTTTCCATGAAAAACAGTCTTTTTAAAAAGATTTTCAGGAGTGTATATCGGTCTTGTTTGTTTTTTTTTTCATCTTCGGTTGGACAATTTGAGTCCGCCATTTTTTTTTTTTTTTGTAGTTGGACCTTCTTCTAGCAGGAGTAAATAGCACGTGTCCCTAATTCAACAACACTCAAACCTACACGGTCCGCTACAGAATCACAGAGATAGATTTGTAAGGGATATTATACGATCCTTAAAATCGTTAACCAAACCCTTAAGTTTTTACCAGGTATCAACACCTGGCGTGCAGGTAATCTAATTGTATGTGGCTTGTAACGCGAAATCGACGAACAGTTTTCGAAATGCGGTCGAGTTCAGTACGTTTACTTTCGCCCAGATGCCTCTAGCTAAATGGTACGAATACATTCACACCTCTCCACCGTCTATGGGTTAAATAGCAGTTCAAACTGGATTCTATAGCTTTGGTTGGTAATCAGTCTAAGAGAATTCTTAATTCTAATCACAGCCTCCCGGAGCTGTACAAAGATGGCTAGCCATGGCTTGCGGATATTAAGCCTGTAAAACAAAAAATCATCGAAGATTTCATCAACTGGAAAGAGATTATCCAGAACATTGTGGACACCAACGAAAATTGAACCCAATGAAGGATGGATGGATAAATTCTGGTTCAACTATTCTCGCTACGCGCGAGATTTGACTTTTCGTATTGCACAAACCTAAAAAGAAGAAAAAAACGGTGATATGAATAAATGTCTCTTCCAAGTGAATTAAATCGAGTGGTACCTGCCGAAAAGAAATATTATTTAAATTCAATTTTTTTTAATTGTTCTTTTTTTTTTAGTTATCTAGGATCGAACACTGAACACCAGCATCAGTTGAGGGAATGCATTTATGGCAAACGAGCTGGAGATACTGGTGTGCATAATTCCATTGCATTTCGGCTTGAAAATAAAATTAACGAAAAAAAAAAACCAATGGATGATGCAAGGGAAATAACTCTGATTTTTAAATAAAAAATTTGCGAATTTAATTGATGCGCTGAAACTGAGAATAATCGTTCGGTAGAGAAAACTGGAAGAAAACTGACCAAATGTGGGGTCGGGCGCACTTTCTTTCTTTCCTTCTTTCTTTCCTTCTTTCCTTCATTCTTTCTTTCTTTTTTTCTTTGCTTTCTATTTCCTTTTTTTTTCTTTTATTCTTTCTTTTTTTGACAATTTAAAAATTTTGAAACGGGAATGTAACATGATGATTATGATGAATTACAATTAGTCTACTGTAGTTATTATATGTAGATAGATAGATAGATAGATATGAACAGACTGAGATAGATAGATAGATAGATATAGAGAGTAAATTAGATAGATAGATATAGATAGATAGATATAGAGAGTAAATTAGATAGATAGATAGATAGATAGATATTAGAGAGTGAATTAGATAGATAGATACATAGATAGATATAGAGAGTGAATTAGATAGATAGATAGATAGATAGATATAGAGAGTGAATTAGATAGATAGATAGATAGATAGATATAAAGAGTGAATTAGATAGATATAAAGAGTAAATTAGATAGATAGATAGATAGATAGATATAAAGACAAAGAGTGAATTAGATAGATAGATAGATATAAAGAGTGAATTAGATAGATAGATAGATAGATAGATAGATATAAAGAGTGAATTAGATAGATAGATATAAAGAGTGAATTAGATAGATAGATACATAGATAGATATAAAGAGTGAATTAGATAGATAGATAGATATAAAGAGTGAATTAGATAGATAGATATAAAGAGTGAATTAGATACATAGATAGATATAGAGTGAAATAGATAGATAGATGTAGAGTGAAATATATATATATATATATATATATATATATATATATATATATATATATAGATAGATAGATAGATAGATATGAAGAGTGAATGAAATAGTAAATATATATATATATATATATATATATAGATAGATAGATAGATAGATAGATAGATATGTATGTATGTAATGTGTGTTCGGGCATGCGTACGTGTGTGTGCATACACGATAACATCATCGCCGTGCAAAGTATATAATGATGACGCAAGCAAAGGTCAATGTGTACCATAATTGACCTGGCATTTTTAGATCATTTGCATCATTAATGTTGTTTTGGACCCTGGTTGAATTGACTTTTCTCTACTAACCCAAAATAGGAAAATTGGCCTAATCTTATTTTACGTTTTCGCAGTGACCGCTTTAAATAAAATCATCCATTTTTTATTTTCTTTCTATTTATGAGAGGGGGGTAATTTGGGCCTCTAGTCTATAGAGAAATGTGTGGAGACTCCCAAGTTAACAAATGCCAAATTCGTTCCTGTTGAAGGATGGATAGAGGGCGAAACAAGTACGTTTCACATTATTTCAATCTGTAAACTTAGTTTCTATTTTGTACACTATTATCTGAATGTTGTTTGTGAGCCCGGTCGAGTTTACCTTCAGTTTACGAAGAGGCATTTGTGAAAGAGTTCGATTTTACATCCTGTTTACGAAGAGGTGGTCGTGAGCCAGGGTCATTTTTACCTCCTGTTTAATAAGAGGCGTTCGGGAAAATGGCCGATTATGTCCCTTGTTTACAAAAGGAGTTCGTGAAAAGGTCGATTTTACCTCCTGTTTACGAAAAAGTGGTCGTGAGCCTGGGCGATTTTACCTCCTGTTTAAGAAGAGATTATCAAAGATATGATCGTGAGCTTTGATCGATTTTACCTACTGTTTACGAAGTGATAGCCCTGAGTTTGGTTAATTTTACCTCCTGTTTACGATTAGGTGATCGTGACTCCGGTCGATTTTACCTCCTACTTACGAAGAGACGGTCGTCAGCCTGGTCGATTTTGCCACCTGCTTACGAAGAGACGGTTGTAGCCTAATCGATTTAACGTCCAGATTACAAAGCTTTGTTTGTGAGGATAGTTCATTTTACCTCCTGTTTAGTAAGAGACGGTTGTGAGACTGGTAGATTTTACATCCTTTTTAGGAAGAAATCATTATGACCCCAGCCGATTTTACCTCCTGTTTACGAAGAATTTGTCTTGAGTTCGGTCGATTTTAAGTCCTGTTTATGTAGAGCTGACCGTGATCATGTTTGATTTACCTCCAGTTTACGAAGCAATGGTCGTGAGCCTGGTCGATTTTACCCGCTGTTTACGAAGAGGTGGCCGTAAAAGTGGTTGCTATTTTCTTCTGCTTACGAAGTATCGGTCGTGAACCTTGTCAATTATACCTCGTGTCAGGGCATCTGGAGACGTCGATTGACGTTACATTTGAATAGCTGGAGATTATAGCTATCAGGAAAACAAGAAATTTTAGAGTTTAGGTAGTCGTGAGTCTGGTGAATTTTACCCCCAGTTTATGAAGAGGTGATCCTGAATCTTGTCGATTTTACCTCCTATTTACGAAGGGGTCGTCGTGAGATTGGACGCTATTTCCTCCTGTTTACGTAGAGGTGATCGTCAGCCCGACCGAGTTTACCTCCTGTTTAGGAAGAAGTGATCGTAACCTGGTCGATTTTATCCTCCTGTTTACGGTCGATTTTATCCCCCTGTACCGGTCGTGAGCCTGATCGATTTTACCTCACGTATACAAAGAGGCGGTTGTGAGCCCGGTCGATTTTTACCTACTGTTTACGAAGAGGCGGTCGTGAGCCTGGTTGATTTTTACCCCCTGGTTTACGAAGTGGCGGTCGTAAGTCTGTTCGAAATTTACCGCTTGTAAAAAAAATCCGTCTCCCTTTCTTCGCAAATTCACTTTGTTTTCTTTGGAAAACCAAACCCAGTAGATATGTCAGTTTCAAGAGTCAGGGAAAGGTCTTTGTTTAAAGTACTATTCAGCTTTGGTTGCAACGTTGAAGCAATCCGTAGCTGAGATGTCAAAACACGTCAGATCTAGTGACAGTCGCTCCTAGGGGGGATCGTAGTTTCGAATCCTGCCGGAGAACTCATATTTTACGCTAATATGATTTCTCAAATATTGAGGCCAGTAGATGCAAGTAAATAAATTTACTGTTTAATAAATAAACGGAGCGTCTATTCAAATACGGGTATCCACTAAAATAACCTTTAAGTAATAAATAAATGGATTATCATATATGGATATAAAAAAGCCTCCGCCATCCCCAGTTAAAGGGAGATAACTCTATAACTTCTTTAAAAGAAAGACTACTGACATTGGAGACGAAAATCCGTATAGCCTTATTCAAGCTGTTTGCGCAGTTTCCAATGTATGACAGTTCCTGTCCTGTCTTGTCTGCGTTTTCTGTTCCTTTTCTGTGCTACATTGAATTATGTATTTGAAAATTCATGATTAAAAAAACAAACAAAAAAAAACAAAACAAACAGGCATGGTTCAAGGGAGATAACTCGATAACTTCTATAAAAGAAAAGCTACGGACATTGGATACAAAAAATCCATATAGTCGTATCTAAGGTATTTGCGCAGTTATAAGAGTATGAAAGTTCCTGCCCATTCTCGTCTGCTTTTTGTAGCCATTTTTCAGTGCTATATTCAATTATCATGTGTTGTGAAGTCTCAGTTTTTCTTCCACAACATCAGCATTTGCTTTTTTATTTTTATTTTTTTTATTTTAGTCTGCAAAAGAGATAGGTTTTATCTTTTTAGGTGTCCTCTACACAACCAATTTCATGAGTGCGTATTGATACTTGCTTATTATTAATATTAGGCGTCAGGCAAATAATTACGAGTTTTGATTCAGCAAAATTTCAGTAGAATCCCTGACAACCGAACCTAGAAGGCCTTTTGGATATGAGGAACTGGTTACAAAGTCCGGATATGAGGGATTCCGGATATGAGGGATTCCGGATATGAGGGATTCCGGATATGAGGAATTCGTTACAAAGTCCGGATATGAGCGGTTATATTTAGATTAAAATAAAAGAACTGAAATCAGGTTTAACATTTATTTTCAATGTTTTATAGTAAACAGGAATAAGCTAATGGCGCGTGAAATATAACGGAATTGATTTTAAGGAAAAAGAAATAAATTATGTAATGTTAATGAAAATTCATTAAATTAAATATGCCACGTATGCAGAACAAATAATGTAACGAGGAGTTTTTAATTGCTGTTGCATGATGATTCTTTCTCTTCTAACGTCATTCTCAACTTTTTCCGCATTTCGTTTTGCTTTTGTTCTTGAAATCTTTTAAACGAAAGACACTTTTTAACTCTGCGTGCGTTATTGGATTCGTCATAGCTGAATGCTGGTTTTCTTTCCATAAAACTGACAACCTTTTCAATAGCTTTTTGAATTTCAGTCCAGGTTTCATCACATCATGTTTTTTTTTAAATTCCTTCTTCATTGTGTATGTGTGATCGCTGGTGAATATTTTCTTTGAAATATTTTATATCATACAATGTTGACTTTCCTATGTTGAACTCAGCCATTAGTTACAATGAACTTTCAGCGGCGTCTAGTCTGTTTAAAATTTCCATTTTCCACGATCACTCCAAAGTTGTTCTTTTCCTCTTATTCCCATCATCTTTTGCACCAATACAAGCAATTAGGATGAAATAAGAATGAGCAATTATCCACAGTTTATTTTTCCTTAAAAAACAGAAATTCCAAATCAGTTACATATCACACAAATAGTTCAAATATACACATCAAAAGCATATACGGGTATGCGGGATTCCGGTTATGAGGCACTCCGAATATAAGGGATTACGTATATGAGGGATTCCGGGTATAAGGGATTCCGGATATGATGGATTCTACTATATTCAAGAAAGAGTAAAATTTTTCTTGATACTTTTTTTTTTTATGTTAATGAACTTTTAAACACTTCGACTATTTAAAATTGTATAAATCATTGTAGCGACACTGATTTTAATGTGTTTTAGTAATTATACGACCATCTGATGTGGTCGGCGTTGGAGAAGGTATTATAAATAAGATCAATTACTGAAAGTGAAAGAGAAAACTTTAGGAGAAGGAAACGGAAATCAAATGTTCGTATCTATTTATCAATCTATCTAATATTCTGTTCATATCTATCTGTCTATAAGTTTTATCTATCAATCTCATAGAGATAGAACGGTATATATATATATATATATATATATATATATATATATATATATATATATATATATATATATATATATATATATATAAAGATATATATATATATATATATATATATATATATATAATATATATTATATATATATAATATATATAATATATAATATATATATAATATATATTATATATATATATAATATATATATAATATATATACAATATATATATAATATATATATATAATATATATATTATATATTATATATATATTATATATAATATATATATATATATATATATATATATATATATATATATATATATATATATATATATATATGTATAACCTTTGAGTCAATAAAAATGATGGTCTAAATATATATATATATGTGAGTTTGTAAACAGTGACTATTTAAGCTAATATAGCATGACTCTTCGGCAGAATTGAGTCACTGTCAGTCACTGAGTGTTTATCTAAATCTAAAAATAAACACGCTAAAATTCACCTTCCTCCTTGCCGTGAGCCGACGGCTTAGTGGTAGTCGGGTTTCGATCCTAGCTAGAGGCAACCGGACGTCTATCCACACTGTGGTTGACAATATATATATATATATATATATATATATATATATATATATATATATATATATATATATAGACCTTAGGAGAAGGAACCGGAAATAAAATCCTAAACACGAAACAAAGGCTAGGACTCTACTCCTGTGCCAAAAACTGCGAAACATTCAAACAATACTACGAGATGAAATGGTATCGTCTAAAACAAAATTATGAGATACAATGGTATTCATTAAGCAAAAAAAAAACTGTCATCGAATGGAATTCATGAAGGAAAATTATGAAATGCTTAAATGCCTTCTATTTCTCTTCCACCTTTTCTATCAGAAGGGAATGACGAAAAGAAAGAAAGAGAGAAAGAGTAAGGAAAGGGAAGAGGAGAACGATAGAAAAGGCGGGGGAGAAAGAGAAAGAGAAAGAAAGAAAGATAGAGAACGAGGAAAATGAAGAAAAGAAAGAAAAAGAGAAAGAGTAAGCAAAAGGTAGAGGAGAACGATAGAAAAGGTGGAGGAGAAAGAGAAAGAGAAAGAAGGAAAGATAGAGAACGTGGGGAATGAAGAAAAGAAAGAGAAAGAGAAAGAAGGAAAGATAGAGAACGTGGGGAATGAAGAAAAGAAAGAAAAAGAGAAAGAGTAAGGAAAAGGAAGAGGAGAACGATAGAAAAGGTGGAGGAGAAAGAGAAAGAGAAAGAAGGAAAGATAGAGAACGAGGAGAATGAAGAAAAGAAAGAAAAAGAGAAAGAGTAAGGAAAAGGAAGAGTAGAACGATAGAAAAGGTGGAGGAGAAAGAGAAAGAGAAAGAAGGAAAGATAGAGAACGTGGGGAATGAAGAAAAGAAAGAAAAAGAGAAAGAGTAAGGAAAAGGAAGAGGAGAGCGATAGAAAAGGTGGAGGAGAAAGAGAAAGAGAAAGAAGGAAAGATAGAGAACGAGGAGAATGAAGAAAAGAAAGAAAAAGAGAAAGAGTAAGGAAAAGGTAGAGGAGAGCGATAGAAAAGGTGGAGGAGAAAGAGAAAGAGAAAGAAGGAAAGATAGAGAACGAGGAGAATGAAGAAAAGAAAGAAAAAGAGAAAGAGTAAGGAAAAGGTAGAGGAGAACGATAGAAAAGGTGGAGGAGAAAGAGAAAGAGAAAGAAGGAAAGATAGAGAACGAGGAGAATGAAGAAAAGAAAGAAAAAGAGAAAGAGTAAGGAAAAGGTAGAGGAGAACGATAGAAAAGGTGGAGGAGAAAGAGAAAGAGAAAGAAGGAAAGATAGAGAACGAGGAGAATGAAGAAAAGAAAGAAAATGAGAAAGAGTAAGGAAAAGGAAGAGGAGAACGATAGAAAAGGTGGAGGAGAAAGAGAAAGAGAAAGAAGGAAAGATAGAGAACGTAGGGAATGACGAAAAGAAAAAAAAGAGAAAGAGTAAGGAAAAGGAAGAGGAGAGCGATAGAAAAGGTGGAGGAGAAAGAGAAAGAGAAAGAAGGAAAGATAGAGAACGTGGGGAATGAAGAAAAGAAAGAAAAAGTGAAAGAGTAAGGAAAAGGAAGAGGAGAACGATAGAAAAGGTGGAGGAGAAAGAGAAAGAGAAAGAAAGAAAGATAGAGAACGAGGAGAATGAAGAAAAGAAAGAAAAAGAGAAAGAGTAAGGAAAAGGAAGAGGCGAACGATAGAAAAGGTGGAGGAGAAAGAGAAAGAGAAAGAAGGAAAGATAGAGAACGTGGGGAATGACGAAAAGAAAAAAAAGAGAAAGAGTAAGGAAAAGGAAGAGGAGAGCGATAGAAAAGGTGGAGGAGAAAGAGAAAGAGAAAGAAAGAAAGATAGAGAACGTGGGGAATGACGAAAAGAAAAAAAAGAGAAAGAGTAAGGAAAAGAAAGAGGAGAGCGATAGAAAAGGTGGAGGAGAAAGAGAAAGAGAAAGAAGGAAAGATAGAGAACGTGGGGAATGAAGAAAAGAAAGAAAAAGAGAAAGAGTAAGGAAAAGGAAGAGGAGAGCGATAGAGAAGGTGGAGGAGAAAGAGAAAGAGAAAGAAGGAAAGATAGAGAAAGAGGGGAATGAAGAAAAGAAAGAAAAAGAGAAAGAGTAAGGAAAAGGAAGAGGAGAACGATAGAAAAGGTGGAGGAGAAAGAGAAAGAGAAAGAAGGAAAGATAGAGAACGAGGGGAATGAAGAAAAGAAAGAAAAAGAGAAAGAGTAAGGAAAAGGAAGAGGAGAACGATAGAAAAGGTGGAGGAGAAAGAGAAAGAGAAAGAAGGAAAGAGAGAGAACGAAGGGAATGAAGAAAAGAAAGAAAAAGAGAAAGAGTAAGAAAAAGGAAGAGGAGAACGATAGAAAAGGTGGAGGAGAAAGAGAAAGAGAAAGAAGGAAAGAGAGAGAACGAAGGGAATGAAGAAAAGAAAGAAAAAGAGAAAGAGTAAGGAAAAGAAAGAGGAGAGCGATAGAAAAGGTGGAGGAGAAAGAGAAAGAGAAAGAAGGAAAGATAGAGAACGTTGGGAATGACGAAAAGAAAGAAAAAGAGAAAGAGTAAGGAAAAGGAAGAGGAGAGCGATAGAAAAGGTGGAGGAGAAAGAGAAAGCGAAAGAAGGAAAGATAGAGAACGTGGGGAATGAAGAAAAGAAAGAAAAAGAGAAAGAGTAAGGAAAAGGAAGAGGAGAACGATAGAAAAGGTGGAGGAGAAAGAGAAAGAGAAAGAAGGAAAGATAGAGAACGTGGGGAATGACGAAAAGAAAAAAAAGAGAAAGAGTAAGGAAAAGAAAGAGGAGAGCGATAGAAAAGGTGGAGGAGAAAGAGAAAGAGAAAGAAGGAAAGATAGAGAACGTGGGGAATGACGAAAAGAAAGAAAAAGAGAAAGAGTAAGGAAAAGGAAGAGGAGAGCGATAGAAAAGGTGGAGGAGAAAGAGAAAGAGAAAGAAGGAAAGATAGAGAACGAGGGGAATGAAGAAAAGAAAGAAAAAGAGAAAGAGTAAGGAAAAGGAAGAGGAGAGCGATAGAAAAGGTGGAGGAGAAAGAGAAAGAGAAAGAAGGAAAGAGAGAGAACGAAGGGAATGAAGAAAAGAAAGAAAAAGAGAAAGAGTAAGGAAAAGGAAGAGGAGAACGATAGAAAAGGTGGAGGAGAAAGAGAAAGAGAAAGAAGGAAAGATAGAGAACGTGGGGAATGACGAAAAGAAAGAAAAAGAGAAAGAGTAAGGAAAAGGAAGAGGAGAGCGATAGAAAAGGTGGAGGAGAAAGAGAAAGAGAAAGAAGGAAAGATAGAGAACGAGGGGAATGAAGAAAAGAAAGAAAAAGAGAAAGAGTAAGGAAAAGGAAGAGGAGAACGATAGAAAAGGTGGAGGAGAAAGAGAAAGAGAAAGAAGGAAAGATAGAGAAAGAGGGGAATGAAGAAAAGAAAGAAAAAGAGAAAGAGTAAGGAAAAGAAAGAGGAGAACGATAGAAAAGGTGGAGGAGAAAGAGAAAGAGAAAGAAGGAAAGATAGAGAACGAGGGGAATGAAGAAAAGAAAGAAAAAGAGAAAGAGTAAGGAAAAGGAAGAGGAGAACGATAGAAAAGGTGGAGGAGAAAGAGAAAGAGAAAGAAGGAAAGATAGAGAAAGAGGGGAATGAAGAAAAGAAAGAAAAAGAGAAAGAATAAGGAAAAGGATGAGGAGAACGATATCTCTATCTTTCCTTCTCTCTCTTTCAACCCCAACATTTCTATCGCTCTCCTCTTCCTTTTCCCTACTCTTTCTCTTTTTCGTTCTTTTCTTCGTTCACCTCTTTCTCTATCTTTCCTTCTTTCTCTTTCTCCGACAGCTTTTCTATCGCTCTCCTCTTCCTTTTTCACTACTCTTTCTCTTTTTCGTTCTTTTCTTCATTCACCTCTTTCCCTATCTTTCCTTCTTTCTCTTTCTCCGACACCTTTTCTATCGCTCTCCTCTTCCTTTTCCCTACTCTTTCTCTTTTTCGTTCTTTTCTTCATTCACCTCTTTCTCTATCTTTCCTTCTTTCTCTTTCTCCGACACCTTTTCTATCGCTCTCCTCTTCCTTTTCCCTACTCTTTCTCTTTTTCGTTATTTTCTTCATTCACCTCTTTCCCTATCTTTCCTTCTTTCTCTTTCTCCTCCACCTTTTCTATCGCTCTCCTCTTCCTTTTCCCTACTCTTTCTCTTTTTCGTTCTTTTCTTCATTCACCTCTTTCCCTATCTTTCCTTCTTTCTCTTTCTCAGACACCTTTTCTATCGCTCTTCTCTTCCTTTTTCCTCCTCTTTCTCTTTTTCGTTCTTTTCTTCATTCACCTCTTTCTCTATCTTTCCTTCTTTCTCTTTCTCCGCCACCTTTTCTATCGCTCTCCTCTTCCTTTTCCCTACTCTTTCTCTTTTTCGTTCTTTTCTTCATTCACCTCTTTCCCTATCTTTCCTTCTTTCTCTTTCTCCGCCACCTTTTCTATCGCTCTCCTCTTCCTTTTCCCTACTCTTTCTCTTTTTCGTTCTTTTCTTCATTCACCTCTTTCCCTATCTTTCCTTCTTTCTCTTTCTCCGACACCTTTTCTATCGCTCTTCTCTTCCTTTTTCCTACTCTTTCTCTTTTTCGTTCTTTTCTTCATTCACCTCTTTCCCTATCTTTCCTTCTTTCTCTTTCTCCGACACCTTTTCTATCGCTCTTCTCTTCCTTTTTCCTACTCTTTCTCTTTTTCGTTCTTTTCTTCATTCACCTCTTTCCCTATCTTTCCTTCTTTCTCTTTCTCCGAAACCTTTTCTATCGCTCTCCTCTTCCTTTTCCCTACTCTTTCTCTTTTTCGTTCTTTTCTTCGTTCACGTCTTTCTCTATCTTTCCTTCTTTCTCTTTCTCCGAAACCTTTTCTATCGCTCTCCTCTTCCTTTTCCCTACTCTTTCTCTTTTTCGTTCTTTTCTTCATTCACCTCTTTCCCTATCTTTCCTTCTTTCTCTTTCTCCGCCACCTTTTCTATCGCTCTCCTCTTCCTTTTCCCTACTCTTTCTCTTTTTCGTTCTTTTCTTCATTCACCTCTTTCCCTATCTTTCCTTCTTTCTCTTTCTCCGACACCTTTTCTATCGCTCTTCTCTTCCTTTTTCCTACTCTTTCTCTTTTTCGTTCTTTTCTTCATTCACCTCTTTCCCTATCTTTCCTTCTTTCTCTTTCTCCGACACCTTTTCTATCGCTCTTCTCTTCCTTTTTCCTACTCTTTCTCTTTTTCGTTCTTTTCTTCATTCACCTCTTTCCCTATCTTTCCTTCTTTCTCTTTCTCCGAAACCTTTTCTATCGCTCTCCTCTTCCTTTTCCCTACTCTTTCTCTTTTTCGTTCTTTTCTTCGTTCACGTCTTTCTCTATCTTTCCTTCTTTCTCTTTCTCCGAAACCTTTTCTATCGCTCTCCTCTTCCTTTTCCCTACTCTTTCTCTTTTTCGTTCTTTTCTTCATTCACCTCTTTCCCTATCTTTCCTTCTTTCTCTTTCTCCGCCACCTTTTCTATCGCTCTCCTCTTCCTTTTCCCTACTCTTTCTCTTTTTCGTTCTTTTCTTCATTCACCTCTTTCCCTATCTTTCCTTCTTTCTCTTTCTCCGACACCTTTTCTATCGCTCTTCTCTTCCTTTTTCCTACTCTTTCTCTTTTTCGTTCTTTTCTTCATTCACCTCTTTCCCTATCTTTCCTTCTTTCTCTTTCTCCGACACCTTTTCTATCGCTCTTCTCTTCCTTTTTCCTACTCTTTCTCTTTTTCGTTCTTTTCTTCATTCACCTCTTTCCCTATCTTTCCTTCTTTCTCTTTCTCCGAAACCTTTTCTATCGCTCTCCTCTTCCTTTTCCCTACTCTTTCTCTTTTTCGTTCTTTTCTTCGTTCACGTCTTTCTCTATCTTTCCTTCTTTCTCTTTCTCCGACAGCTTTTCTATCGCTCTCCTCTTCCTTTTTCACTACTCTTTCTCTTTTTCGTTCTTTTCTTCATTCACCTCTTTCCCTATCTTTCCTTCTTTCTCTTTCTCCGACACATTTTCTATCGCTCTCCTCTTCCTTTTCCCTACTCTTTCTCTTTTTCGTTCTTTTCTTCATTCACCTCTTTCTCTATCTTTCCTTCTTTCTCTTTCTCCGACACCTTTTCTATCGCTCTCCTCTTCATTTTCCCTACTCTTTCTCTTTTTCGTTATTTTCTTCATTCACCTCTTTCCCTATCTTTCCTTCTTTCTCTTTCTCCGACACCTTTTCTATCGCTCTTCTCTTCCTTTTTCCTACTCTTTCTCTTTTTCGTTCTTTTCTTCATTCACCTCTTTCCCTATCTTTCCTTCTTTCTCTTTCTCCGACACCTTTTCTATCGCTCTTCTCTTCCTTTTTCCTACTCTTTCTCTTTTTCGTTCTTTTCTTCATTCACCTCTTTCCCTATCTTTCCTTCTTTCTCTTTCTCCGAAACCTTTTCTATCGCTCTCCTCTTCCTTTTCCCTACTCTTTCTCTTTTTCGTTCTTTTCTTCGTTCACGTCTTTCTCTATCTTTCCTTCTTTCTCTTTCTCCGACAGCTTTTCTATCGCTCTCCTCTTCCTTTTTCACTACTCTTTCTCTTTTTCGTTCTTTTCTTCATTCACCTCTTTCCCTATCTTTCCTTCTTTCTCTTTCTCCGACACATTTTCTATCGCTCTCCTCTTCCTTTTCCCTACTCTTTCTCTTTTTCGTTCTTTTCTTCATTCACCTCTTTCTCTATCTTTCCTTCTTTCTCTTTCTCCGACACCTTTTCTATCGCTCTCCTCTTCATTTTCCCTACTCTTTCTCTTTTTCGTTATTTTCTTCATTCACCTCTTTCCCTATCTTTCCTTCTTTCTCTTTCTCCGACACCTTTTCTATCGCTCTTCTCTTCCTTTTTCCTACTCTTTCTCTTTTTCGTTCTTTTCTTCATTCACCTCTTTCCCTATCTTTCCTTCTTTCTCTTTCTCCGACACCTTTTCTATCGCTCTTCTCTTCCTTTTTCCTACTCTTTCTCTTTTTCGTTCTTTTCTTCATTCACCTCTTTCCCTATCTTTCCTTCTTTCTCTTTCTCCGACACCTTTTCTATAGCTCTTCTCTTCCTTTTCCCTACTCTTTCTCTTTTTCGTTCTTTTCTTCATTCACCTCTTTCCCTATCTTTCCTTCTTTCTCTTTCTCCTCCACCTTTTCTATCGCTCTCCTCTTCCTTTTCCCTACTCTTTCTCTTTTTCGTTCTTTTCTTCATTCACCTCTTTCCCTATCTTTCCTTCTTTCTCTTTCTCAGACACCTTTTCTATCGCTCTTCTCTTCCTTTTTCCTCCTCTTTCTCTTTTTCGTTCTTTTCTTCATTCACCTCTTTCTCTATCTTTCCTTCTTTCTCTTTCTCCGCCACCTTTTCTATCGCTCTCCTCTTCCTTTTCCCTACTCTTTCTCTTTTTCGTTCTTTTCTTCATTCACCTCTTTCCCTATCTTTCCTTCTTTCTCTTTCTCCGCCACCTTTTCTATCGCTCTCCTCTTCCTTTTCCCTACTCTTTCTCTTTTTCGTTCTTTTCTTCATTCACCTCTTTCCCTATCTTTCCTTCTTTCTCTTTCTCCGACACCTTTTCTATCGCTCTTCTCTTCCTTTTTCCTACTCTTTCTCTTTTTCGTTCTTTTCTTCATTCACCTCTTTCCCTATCTTTCCTTCTTTCTCTTTCTCCGAAACCTTTTCTATCGCTCTTCTCTTCCTTTTCCCTACTCTTTCTCTTTTTCGTTCTTTTCTTCATTCACCTCTTTCCCTATCTTTCCTTCTTTCTCTTTCTCCAACACCTTTTCTATCGCTCTTCTCTTCCTTTTCCCTACTCTTTCACTTTTTCGTTCTTTTCTTCATTCACCTCTTTCCCTATCTTTCCTTCTTTCTCTTTCTCCGACACCTTTTCTATCGCTCTCCTCTTCCTTTTCCCTACTCTTTCTCTTTTTCGTTCTTTTCTTCATTCACCTCTTTCCCTATCTTTCCTTCTTTCTCTTTCTCCGACACCTTTTCTATCGCTCTCCTCTTCCTTTTCCCTACTCTTTCTCTTTTTCGTTCTTTTCTTCATTCACCTCTTTCCCTATCTTTCCTTCTTTCTCTTTCTCCGACACCTTTTCTATCGCTCTCCTCTTCCTTTTCCCTACTCTTTCTCTTTTTCGTTCTTTTCTTCATTCACCTCTTTCCCTATCTTTCCTTCTTTCTCTTTCTCCGACACCTTTTCTATGGCTCTTCTCTTCCTTTTTCCTACTCTTTCTCTTTTTCGTTCTTTTCTTCATTCACCTCTTTCCCTATCTTTCCTTCTTTCTCTTTCTCCGACACCTTTTCTATCGCTCTTCTCTTCCTTTTTCCTACTCTTTCACTTTTTCGTTCTTTTCTTCATTCACCTCTTTCCCTATCTTTCCTTCTTTCTCTTTCTCCGAAACCTTTTCTATCGCTCTTCTCTTCCTTTTCCCTACTCTTTCTCTTTTTCGTTCTTTTCTTCATTCACCTCTTTCCCTATCTTTCCTTCTTTCTCTTTCTCCGACACCTTTTCTATCGCTCTTCTCTTCCTTTTCCCTACTCTTTCACTTTTTCGTTCTTTTCTTCATTCACCTCTTTCCCTATCTTTCCTTCTTTCTCTTTCTCCGAAACCTTTTCTATAGCTCTCCTCTTCCTTTTCCCTACTCTTTCTCTTTTTCGTTCTTTTCTTCATTCACCTCTTTCCCTATCTTTCCTTCTTTCTCTTTCTCCGACACCTTTTCTATCGCTCTTCTCTTCCTTTTCCCTACTGATTCTCTTTTTCGTTCTTTTCTTCATTCACCACTTTCCCTATCTTTCCTTCTTTCTCTTTCTCAGACACCTTTTCTATCGCTCTTCTCTTCCTTTTTCATACTCTTTCTCTTTTTCATTCTTTTCTTCATTCACCTCTTTCTCTATCTTTCCTTCTTCCTCTTTCTCCGCCACCTTTTCTATCGTTCTCCTCTTCCTTTTCCCTACTCATTCTCTTTTTCGTTCTTTTCTTCATTCACCTCTTTCCCTATATTTCCTTCTTTCTCTTTCTCCGCCATCTTTTCTATCGCTCTTCTCTTCCTTTTTCCTACTCTTTCTCTTTTTCGTTCTTTTCTTCATTCACCTCTTTATCTATCTTTCCTTTTTTCTCTTTCTCCGCCACCTTTTCTCTCGCTCTCCTCTTCCTTTTCCCTACTCTTTCACTTTTTCGTTCTTTTCTTCATTCACCTCTTTCCCTATCTTTCCTTCTTTCTCTTTCTCCGACACCTTATCTATCGCTCTTCTCTTCCTTTTCCCTACTCTTTCTCTTTTTCGTTCTTTTCTTCATTCACCTCTTTCCCTATCTTTCCTTCTTTCTCTTTCTCCGACACATTTTCTATCGCTCTTCTCTTCCTTTTTCCAACTCTTTCTCTTTTTCGTTCTTTTCTTCATTCACCTCTTTCCCTATCTTCCCTTCTTTCTCTTTCTCCGACACCTTTTCTATCGCTCTTCTCTTCCTTTTCCCTACTCTTTCACTTTTTCGTTCTTTTCTTCATTCACCTCTTTCCCTATCTTTCCTTCTTTCTCTTTCTCCGACACCTTTTCTATCGCTCTCCTCTTCCTTTTCCCTACTCTTTCTCTTTTTCGTTCTTTTCTTCATTCACCTCTTTCCCTATCTTTCCTTCTTTCTCTTTCTCTGACACCTTTTCTATCGCTCTTCTCTTCCTTTTTCCTACTCTTTCTCTTTTTCGTTCTTTTCTTCATTCACCTCTTTCCCTATCTTTCCTTCTTTCTCTTTCTCCGACACCTTTTCTATCGCTCTTCTCTTCCTTTTTCCTACTCTTTCTCTTTTTCGTTCTTTTCTTCATTCACATCTTTCCCTATCTTTCCTTCTTTCTCTTTCTCCGACACCTTTTCTATCGCTCTTCTCTTCCTTTTTCCTACTCTTTCTCTTTTTCGTTCTTTTCTTCATTCACCTCTTTCCCTATCTTTCCTTCTTTCTCTTTCTCCGACACCTTTTCTATCGCTCTTCTCTTCCTTTTTCATACTCTTTCTCTTTTTCATTCTTTTCTTCATTCACCTCTTTCTCTATCTTTCCTTCTTCCTCTTTCTCCGCCACCTTTTCTATCGTTCTCCTCTTCCTTTTCCCTACTCTTTCTCTTTTTCGTTCTTTTCTTCATTCACCTCTTTCCCTATATTTCCTTCTTTCTCTTTCTCCGCCATCTTTTCTATCGCTCTTCTCTACCTTTTTCCTACTCTTTCTCTTTTTCGTTCTTTTCTTCATTCACCTCTTTCTCTATCTTTCCTTTTTTCTCTTTCTCCGCCACCTTTTCTATCGCTCTCCTCTTCCTTTCCCTACTCTTTCACTTTTTCGTTCTTTTCTTCATTCACCTCTTTCCCTATCTTTCCTCCTTTCTCTTTCTCCGACACCTTATCTATCGCTCTTCTCTTCCTTTTCCCTACTCTTTCTCTTTTTCGTTCTTTTCTTCATTCACCTCTTTCCCTATCTTTCCTTCTTTCTCTTTCTCCGACACCTTTTCTATCGCTCTTCTCTTCCTTTTTCCTACTCTTTCTCTTTTTCGTTCTTTTCTTCATTCACCTCTTTCCCTATCTTTCCTTCTTTCTCTTTCTCTGACACCTTTTCTATCGCTCTTCTCTTCCTTTTTCCTACTCTTTCTCTTTTTCGTTCTTTTCTTCATTCACCTCTTTCCCTATCTTTCCTTCTTTCTCTTTCTCCGACACCTTTTCTATCGCTCTTCTCTTCCTTTTTCCTACTCTTTCTCTTTTTCGTTCTTTTCTTCATTCACCTCTTTCCCTATCTTTCCTTCTTTCTCTTTCTCCGACACCTTTTCTATAGCTCTTCTCTTCCTTTTCCCTACTCTTTCTCTTTTTCGTTCTTTTCTTCATTCACCTCTTTCCCTATCTTTCCTTCTTTCTCTTTCTCCGACACCTTTTCTATCGCTCTTCTCTTCCTTTTCCCTACTGATTCTCTTTTTCGTTCTTTTCTTCATTCACCTCTTTCCCTATCTTTCCTTCTTTCTCTTTCTCCGACACCTTTTCTATCGCTCTTCTCTTCCTTTTTCCTACTCTTTCTCTTTTTCGTTCTTTTCTTCATTCACCTCTTTCCCTATCTTTCCTTCTTTCTCTTTCTCCGACACCTTTTCTATAGCTCTTCTCTTCCTTTTCCCTACTCTTTCTCTTTTTCGTTCTTTTCTTCATTCACCTCTTTCCCTATCTTTCCTTCTTTCTCTTTCACCGACACCTTTTCTATCGCTCTGCTCTTCCTTTTCCCTACTCTTTCTCTTTTTCGTTCTTTTCTTCATTCACCTCTTTCCCTATCTTTCCTTCTTTCTCTTTCTCCGACACCTTTTCTATCGCTCTTCTCTTCCTTTTTCCTACTCTTTCTCTTTTTCGTTCTTTTCTTCATTCACCTCTTTCCCTATCTTTCCTTCTTTCTCTTTCTCCGACACATTTTCTATCGCTCTTCTCTTCCTTTTTCATACTCTTTCTCTTTTTCATTCTTTTCTTCATTCACCTCTTTCTCTATCTTTCCTTCTTCCTCTTTCTCCGCCACCTTTTCTATCGTTCTCCTCTTCCTTTTCCCTACTCTTTCTCTTTTTTGTTCTTTTCTTCATTCACCTCTTTCCCTATATTTCCTTCTTTCTCTTTCTCCGCCATCTTTTCTATCGCTCTTCTCTTCCTTTTTCCTACTCTTTCTCTTTTTCGTTCTTTTCTTCATTCACCTCTTTCTCTATCTTTCCTTTTTTCTCTTTCTCCGCCACCTTTTCTATCGCTCTCCTCTTCCTTTTCCCTACTCTTTCACTTTTTCGTTCTTTTCTTCATTCACCTCTTTCCCTATCTTTCCTCCTTTCTCTTTCTCCGACACCTTATCTATCGCTCTTCTCTTCCTTTTCCCTACTCTTTCTCTTTTTCGTTCTTTTCTTCATTCACCTCTTTCCCTATCTTTCCTTCTTTCTCTTTCTCCGACACCTTTTCTATCGCTCTTCTCTTCATTTTTCCTACTCTTTCTCTTTTTCGTTCTTTTCTTCATTCACCTCTTTCCCTATCTTTCCTTCTTTCTCTTTATCCGACACCTTTTCTATCGCTCTTCTCTTCCTTTTCCCTACTCTTTCACTTTTTCGTTCTTTTCTTCATTCACCTCTTTCCCTATCTTTCCTTCTTTCTCTTTCTCCGACACCTTTTCTATCGCTCTCCTCTTCCTTTTCCCTACTCTTTCTCTTTTTCGTTCTTTTCTTCATTCACCTCTTTCCCTATCTTTCCTTCTTTCTCTTTCTCTGACACCTTTTCTATCGCTCTTCTCTTCCTTTTTCCTACTCTTTCTCTTTTTCGTTCTTTTCTTCATTCACCTCTTTCCCTATCTTTCCTTGTTTCTCTTTCTCCGACACCTTTTCTATCGCTCTTCTCTTCCTTTTTCCTACTCTTTCTCTTTTTCGTTCTTTTCTTCATTCACCTCTTTCCCTATCTTTCCTTCTTTCTCTTTCTCCGACACCTTTTCTATAGCTCTTCTCTTCCTTTTCCCTACTATTTCTCTTTTTCGTTCTTTTCTTCATTCACCTCTTTCCCTATCTTTCCTTCTTTCTCTTTCTCCGACACCTTTTCTATCGCTCTTCTCTTCCTTTTCCCTACCCTTTCTCTTTTTCGTTCTTTTCTTCATTCACCTCTTTCCCTATCTTTCCTTCTTTCTCTTTCTCCGACACCTTTTCTATCGCTCTTCTCTTCCTTTTTCCTACTCTTTCTCTTTTTCGTTCTTTTCTTCATTCACCTCTTTCCCAATCTTTCCTTCTTTCTCTTTCTCCGACACCTTTTCTATCGCTCTTCTCTTCCTTTTTCCTACTCTTTCTCTTTTTCGTTCTTTTCTTCATTCACCTCTTTCCCAATCTTTCCTTCTTTCTCTTTCTCCGACACCTTTTCTATCGCTCTTCTCTTCCTTTTTCCTACTCTTTCTCTTTTTCGTTCTTTTCTTCATTCACCTCTTTCCCAATCTTTCCTTCTTTCTCTTTCTCCGACACCTTTTCTATCGCTCTTCTCTTCCTTTTTCCTACTCTTTCTCTTTTGCGTTCTTTTCTTCATTCACCTCTTTCCCTATATTTCCTTCTTTCTCTTTCTCCGACACCTTTTCTATCGCTCTTCTCTTCCTTTTTCCTACTCTTTCTCTTTTTCGTTCTTTTCTTCATTCACCTCTTTCTCTATCTTTCCTTTTTTCTCTTTCTCCGCCACCTTTTCTATCGCTCTCCTCTTCCTTTTCCCTACTCTTTCACTTTTTCGTTCTTTTCTTCATTCACCTCTTTCCCTATCTTTCCTCCTTTCTCTTTCTCCGACACCTTATCTATCGCTCTTCTCTTCCTTTTCCCTACTCTTTCTCTTTTTCGTTCTTTTCTTCATTCACCTCTTTCCCTATCTTTCCTTCTTTCTCTTTCTCCGACACCTTTTCTATCGCTCTTCTCTTCCTTTTTCCTACTCTTTCTCTTTTTCGTTCTTTTCTTCATTCACCTCTTTCCCTATCTTTCCTTCTTTCTCTTTATCCGACACCTTTTCTATCGCTCTTCTCTTCCTTTTCCCTACTCTTTCTCTTTTTCGTTCTTTTCTTCATTCACCTCTTTCCCTATCTTTCCTTCTTTCTCTTTCTCTGACACCTTTTCTATCGCACTTCTCTTCCTTTTTCCTACTCTTTCTCTTTTTCGTTCTTTTCTTCATTCACCTCTTTCCCTATCTTTCCTTGTTTCTCTTTCTCCGACACCTTTTCTATCGCTCTTCTCTTCCTTTTTCCTACTCTTTCTCTTTTTCGTTCTTTTCTTCATTCACCTCTTTCCCTATCTTTCCTTCTTTCTCTTTCTCCGACACCTTTTCTATCGCTCTTCTCTTCCTTTTTCCTACTCTTTCTCTTTTTCGTTCTTTTCTTCATTCACCTCTTTCCCTATCTTTCCTTCTTTCTCTTTCTCTGACACCTTTTCTATCGCTCTTCTCTTCCTTTTTCCTACTCTTTCTCTTTTTCGTTCTTTTCTTCATTCACCTCTTTCCCTATCTTTCCTTCTTTCTCTTTCTCCGACACCTTTTCTATAGCTCTTCTCTTCCTTTTCCCTACTCTTTCTCTTTTTCGTTCTTTTCTTCATTCACCTCTTTCCCTATCTTTCCTTCTTTCTCTTTCTCCGACACCTTTTCTATCGCTCTTCTCTTCCTTTTTCATAATCTTTCTCTTTTTCGTTCTTTTCTTCATTCACCTCTTTCCCTATCTTTCCTTCTTTCTCTTTCTCCGACACCTTTTCTATCGCTCTTCTCTTCCTTTTTCATACTCTTTCTCTTTTTCATTCTTTTCTTCATTCACCTCTTTCTCTATCTTTCCTTCTTCCTCTTTCTCCGCCACCTTTTCTATCGTTCTCCTCTTCCTTTTCCCTACTCTTTCTCTTTTTCGTTCTTTTCTTCATTCACCTCTTTCCCTATATTTCCTTCTTTCTCTTTCTCCGCCATCTTTTCTATCGCTCTTCTCTACCTTTTTCCTACTCTTTCTCTTTTTCGTTCTTTTCTTCATTCACCTCTTTCTCTATCTTTCCTTTTTTCTCTTTCTCCGCCACCTTTTCTATCGCTCTCCTCTTCCTTTTCCCTACTCTTTCACTTTTTCGTTCTTTTCTTCATTCACCTCTTTCCCTATCTTTCCTCCTTTCTCTTTCTCCGACACCTTATCTATCGCTCTTCTCTTCCTTTTCCCTACTCTTTCTCTTTTTCGTTCTTTTCTTCATTCACCTCTTTCCCTATCTTTCCTTCTTTCTCTTTCTCCGACACCTTTTCTATCGCTCTTCTCTTCCTTTTTCCTACTCTTTCTCTTTTTCGTTCTTTTCTTCATTCACCTCTTTCCCTATCTTTCCTTCTTTCTCTTTATCCGACACCTTTTCTATCGCTCTTCTCTTCCTTTTCCCTACTCTTTCTCTTTTTCGTTCTTTTCTTCATTCACCTCTTTCCCTATCTTTCCTTCTTTCTCTTTCTCCGACACCTTTTCTATCGCTCTTCTCTTCCTTTTTCCTACTCTTTCTCTTTTTCGTTCTTTTCTTCATTCACCTCTTTCCCTATCTTTCCTTCTTTCTCTTTCTCCGACACCTTTTCTATAGCTCTTCTCTTCCTTTTCCCTACTCTTTCTCTTTTTCGTTCTTTTCTTCATTCACCTCTTTCCCTATCTTTCCTTCTTTCTCTTTCTCCGACACCTTTTCTATCGCTCTTCTCTTCCTTTTCCCTACTCTTTCTCTTTTTCGTTCTTTTCTTCATTCACCTCTTTCCCTATCTTTCCTTCTTTCTCTTTCTCCGACACCTTTTCTATAGCTCTTCTCTTCCTTTTTCCTACTCTTTCTCTTTTTTGTTCTTTTCTTCATTCACCTCTTTCCCTATATTTCCTTCTTTCTCTTTCTCCGACACCTTTTCTATCGCTCTTCTCTTCCTTTTTCCTACTCTTTCACTTTTTCGTTCTTTTCTTCATTCACCTCTTTCCCTATATTTCCTTCTTTCTCTTTCTCCGACACCTTTTCTATCGCTCTTCTCTTCCTTTTCCCTACTCTTTCTCTTTTTCGTTCTTTTCTTCATTCACCTCTTTCCCTATATTTCCTTCTTTCTCTTTCTCCGACACCTTTTCTATCGCTCTTCTCTTCCTTTTTCCTACTCTTTCACTTTTTCGTTCTTTTCTTCATTCACCTCTTTCCCTATATTTCCTTCTTTCTCTTTCTCCGACACCTTTTCTATCGCTCTTCTCTTCCTTTTCCCTACTCTTTCTCTTTTTCGTTCTTTTCTTCATTCACCTCTTTCCCTATATTTCCTTCTTTCTCTTTCTCCGACACCTTTTCTATCGCTCTTCTCTTCCTTTTTCCTACTCTTTCACTTTTTCGTTCTTTTCTTCATTCACCTCTTTCCCTATCTTTCCTCCTTTCTCTTTCTCCGACACCTTATCTATCGCTCTTCTCTTCCTTTTCCCTACTCTTTCTCTTTTTCGTTCTTTTCTTCATTCACCTCTTTCCCTATCTTTCCTTCTTTCTCTTTCTCCGACACCTTTTCTATCGCTCTCCTCTTCCTTTTCCCTACTCTTTCTCTTTTTTGTTCTTTTCTTCATTCACCTCTTTCCCTATATTTCCTTCTTTCTCTTTCTCCGACACCTTTTCTATAGCTCTTCTCTTCCTTTTCCCTACTCTTTCTCTTTTTCGTTCTTTTCTTCATTCACCTCTTTCCCTATCTTTCCTTCTTTCTCTTTCTCCGACACCTTTTCTATCGCTCTTCTCTTCCTTTTTCCTACTCTTTCTCTTTTTCGTTCTTTTCTTCATTCACCTCTTTCCCTATCTTTCCTTCTTTCTCTTTCTCCGACACCTTTTCTATAGCTCTTCTCTTCCTTTTCCCTACTCTTTCTCTTTTTCGTTCTTTTCTTCATTCACCTCTTTCCCTATCTTTCCTTCTTTCTCTTTCTCCGACACCTTTTCTATCGCTCTTCTCTTCCTTTTCCCTACTCTTTCTCTTTTTCGTTCTTTTCTTCATTCACCTCTTTCCCTATCTTTCCTTCTTTCTCTTTCTCCGACACCTTTTCTATCGCTCTTCTCTTCCTTTTTCCTACTCTTTCACTTTTTCGTTCTTTTCTTCATTCACCTCTTTCCCTATATTTCCTTCTTTCTCTTTCTCCGACACCTTTTCTATCGCTCTTCTCTTCCTTTTCCCTACTCTTTCTCTTTTTCGTTCTTTTCTTCATTCACCTCTTTCCCTATATTTCCTTCTTTCTCTTTCTCCGACACCTTTTCTATCGCTCTTCTCTTCCTTTTTCCTACTCTTTCACTTTTTCGTTCTTTTCTTCATTCACCTCTTTCCCTATCTTTCCTCCTTTCTCTTTCTCCGACACCTTATCTATCGCTCTTCTCTTCCTTTTCCCTACTCTTTCTCTTTTTCGTTCTTTTCTTCATTCACCTCTTTCCCTATCTTTCCTTCTTTCTCTTTCTCCGACACCTTTTCTATCGCTCTCCTCTTCCTTTTCCCTACTCTTTCTCTTTTTTGTTCTTTTCTTCATTCACCTCTTTCCCTATCTTTCCTTCTTTCTCTTTCTCCGACACCTTTTCTATCGCTCTCCTCTTCCTTTTCCCTACTCTTTCTCTTTTTCGTTCTTTTCTTTATTCACCTCTTTCCCTATATTTCCTTCTTTCTCTTTCTCCGACACCTTTTCTATCGCTCTTCTCTTCCTTTTTCCTACTCTTTCTCTTTTTCGTTCTTTTCTTCATTCACCTCTTTCCCTATATTTCCTTCTTTCTCTTTCTCCGACACCTTTTCTATCGCTCTCCTCTTCCTTTTCCCTACTCTTTCTCTTTTTCGTTCTTTTCTTTATTCACCTCTTTCCCTATCTTTCCTTCTTTCTCTTTCTCCGACACCTTTTCTATCGCTCTCCTCTTCCTTTTCCCTACTCTTTCTCTTTTTCGTTCTTTTCTTCATTCACCTCTTTCCCTATCTTTCCTCCTTTCTCTTTCTCCGACACCTTTTCTATCGCTCTTCTCTTCCTTTTCCCTACTCTTTCTCTTTTTCGTTCTTTTCTTTATTCACCTCTTTCCCTATATTTCCTTCTTTCTCTTTCTCCGACACCTTTTCTATCGCTCTTCTCTTCCTTTTTCCTACTCTTTCTCTTTTTCGTTCTTTTCTTCATTCACCTCTTTCCCTATCTTTCCTTCTTTCTCTTTCTCCGACACCTTTTCTATAGCTCTTCTCTTCCTTTTCCCTACTCTTTCTCTTTTTCGTTCTTTTCTTCATTCACCTCTTTCCCTATCTTTCCTTCTTTCTCTTTCTCCGACACCTTTTCTATCGCTCTTCTCTTCCTTTTCCCTACTCTTTCTCTTTTTCGTTCTTTTCTTCATTCACCTCTTTCCCTATCTTTCCTTCTTTCTCTTTCTCCGACACCTTTTCTATAGCTCTTCTCTTCCTTTTTCCTACTCTTTCTCTTTTTCATTCTTTTCTTCATTCACCTCTTTCTCTATCTTTCCTTCTTCCTCTTTCTCCGCCACCTTTTCTATCGTTCTCCTCTTCCTTTTCCCTACTCTTTCTCTTTTTTGTTCTTTTCTTCATTCACCTCTTTCCCTATATTTCCTTCTTTCTCTTTCTCCGCCATCTTTTCTATCGCTCTTCTCTTCCTTTTTCCTACTCTTTCTCTTTTTCGTTCTTTTCTTCATTCACCTCTTTCCCTATCTTTCCTTCTTTCTCTTTATCCGACACCTTTTCTATCGCTCTTCTCTTCCTTTTCCCTACTCTTTCACTTTTTCGTTCTTTTCTTCATTCACCTCTTTCCCTATCTTTCCTTCTTTCTCTTTCTCCGACACCTTTTCTATCGCTCTCCTCTTCCTTTTCCCTACTCTTTCTCTTTTTCGTTCTTTTCTTCATTCACCTCTTTCCCTATCTTTCCTTCTTTCTCTTTCTCTGACACCTTTTCTATCGCTCTTCTCTTCCTTTTTCCTACTCTTTCTCTTTTTCGTTCTTTTCTTCATTCACCTCTTTCCCTATCTTTCCTTCTTTCTCTTTCTCCGACACCTTTTCTATCGCTCTTCTCTTCCTTTTTCCTACTCTTTCTCTTTTTCGTTCTTTTCTTCATTCACCTCTTTCCCTATCTTTCCTTCTTTCTCTTTCTCCGACACCTTTTCTATAGCTCTTCTCTTCCTTTTCCCTACTCTTTCTCTTTTTCGTTCTTTTCTTCATTCACCTCTTTCCCTATCTTTCCTTCTTTCTCTTTCTCCGACACCTTTTCTATCGCTCTTCTCTTCCTTTTCCCTACTCTTTCTCTTTTTCGTTCTTTTCTTCATTCACCTCTTTCCCTATCTTTCCTTCTTTCTCTTTCTCCGACACCTTTTCTATCGCTCTTCTCTTCCTTTTTCCTACTCTTTCTCTTTTTCGTTCTTTTCTTCATTCACCTCTTTCCCTATCTTTCCTTCTTTCTCTTTCTCCGACACCTTTTCTATAGCTCTTCTCTTCCTTTTCCCTACTCTTTCTCTTTTTCGTTCTTTTCTTCATTCACCTCTTTCCCTATCTTTCCTTCTTTCTCTTTCTCCGACACCTTTTCTATCGCTCTTCTCTTCCTTTTTCCTACTCTTTCTCTTTTTCGTTCTTTTCTTCATTCACCTCTTTCCCTATCTTTCCTTCTTTCTCTTTCTCCGACACATTTTCTATCGCTCTTCTCTTCCTTTTTCATACTCTTTCTCTTTTTCATTCTTTTCTTCATTCACCTCTTTCTCTATCTTTCCTTCTTCCTCTTTCTCCGCCACCTTTTCTATCGTTCTCCTCTTCCTTTTCCCTACTCTTTCTCTTTTTTGTTCTTTTCTTCATTCACCTCTTTCCCTATCTTTCCTTCTTTCTCTTTCTCCGCCATCTTTTCTATCGCTCTTCTCTTCCTTTTTCCTACTCTTTCTCTTTTTCGTTCTTTTCTTCATTCACCTCTTTCCCTATCTTTCCTTCTTTCTCTTTCTCCGACACCTTTTCTATCGCTCTTCTCTTCCTTTTTCCTACTCTTTCTCTTTTTCGTTCTTTTCTTCATTCACCTCTTTCCCTATCTTTCCTTCTTTCTCTTTCTCCGACACATTTTCTATCGCTCTTCTCTTCCTTTTTCATACTCTTTCTCTTTTTCATTCTTTTCTTCATTCACCTCTTTCTCTATCTTTCCTTCTTCCTCTTTCTCCGCCACCTTTTCTATCGTTCTCCTCTTCCTTTTCCCTACTCTTTCTCTTTTTCGTTCTTTTCTTCATTCACCTCTTTCCCTATATTTCCTTCTTTCTCTTTCTCCGCCATCTTTTCTATCGCTCTTCTCTTCCTTTTTCCTACTCTTTCTCTTTTTCGTTCTTTTCTTCATTCACCTCTTTCCCTATCTTTCCTTCTTTCTCTTTATCCGACACCTTTTCTATCGCTCTTCTCTTCCTTTTCCCTACTCTTTCACTTTTTCGTTCTTTTCTTCATTCACCTCTTTCCCTATCTTTCCTTCTTTCTCTTTCTCCGACACCTTTTCTATCGCTCTCCTCTTCCTTTTCCCTACTCTTTCTCTTTTTCGTTCTTTTCTTCATTCACCTCTTTCCCTATCTTTCCTTCTTTCTCTTTCTCCGACACCTTTTCTATCGCTCTTCTCTTCCTTTTTCCTACTCTTTCTCTTTTTCGTTCTTTTCTTCATTCACCTCTTTCCCTATCTTTCCTTCTTTCTCTTTCTCCGACACCTTTTCTCTCGCTCTTCTCTTCCTTTTTCCTACTCTTTCTCTTTTTCGTTCTTTTCTTCATTCACCTCTTTCCCTATCTTTCCTTCTTTCTCTTTCTCCGACACCTTTTCTATAGATCTTCTCTTCCTTTTCCCTACTCTTTCTCTTTTTCGTTCTTTTCTTCATTCACCTCTTTCCCTATCTTTCCTTCTTTCTCTTTCTCCGACACCTTTTCTATCGCTCTTCTCTTCCTTTTTCCTACTCTTTCTCTTTTTCGTTCTTTTCTTCATTCACCTCTTTCCCTATCTTTCCTTCTTTCTCTTTCTCCGACACCTTTTCTGTTGCTCTTCTCTTCCTTTTCCCTACTCTTTCTCTTTTTCGTTATTTCTTCATTCCCTTCATTCTCTATCTTTCCTTCTTTCTCTTTCTCCGACACCTTTTCTATCGCTCTTCTCTTCCTTTTCCCTACTCTTTCTCTTTTTCGTTCTTTTCTTCATTCACCTCTTTCCCTATCTTTCCTTCTTTCTCTTTCTCCGACACCTTTTCTATCGCTCTTCTCTTCCTTTTCCCTACTCTTTCTCTTTTTCGTTCTTTTCTTCATTCAACTCTTTCCCTATCTTTCCTTCTTTCTCTTTCTCCGACACCTTTTCTATCGCTCTTCTCTTCCTTTTCCCTACTCTTTCTCTTTTTCGTTCTTTTCTTCATTCACCTCTTTCCCAATCTTTCCTTCTTTCTCTTTCTCCGCCACCTTTTCTATCGCTCTTCTCTTCCTTTTCCCTACTCTTTCTCTTTTTCGTTCTTTTCTTCTTTCACCTCTTTCCCAATCTTTCCTTCTTTCTCTTTCTCCAACACCTTTTCTATCACTCTTCTCTTCCTTTTCCCTACTCTTTCTCTTTTTCTTTCTTTTCTTCATTCACCTCTTTCCCTATCTTTCCTTCTTTCTCTTTCTCCGACACCTTTTCTATCGCTCTTCTCTTCCTTTTCCCTACTCTTTCTCTTTTTCGTTCTTTTCTTCATTCCCCTTTTTCATTCTCTTTCCTTCTTTCTCTTTCTCCGAAACCTTTTCTATCGCTCTTCTCTTCCTTTTCCCTACTCTTTCTCTTTTTCGTTCTTTTCTTCATTCACCTCTTTCCCTATCTTTCCATCTTTCTCTTTCTCCAACACCTTTTCTATCGCTCTTCTCTTCCTTTTCCCTACTCTTTCTCTTTTTCGTTCTTTTCTTCATTCATCTCTTTCCCTATCTTTCCTTCTTTCTCTTTCTCCAACACCTTTTCTATCATTCTTCTCTTCCTTTTCCCTACTCTTTCTCTTTTTCGTTCTTTTCTTCATTCCCCTTTTTCATTCTCTTTCCTTCTTTCTCTTTCTCCGACACCTTTTCTATCGCTCTTCTCTTCCTTTTCCCTACTCTTTCTCTTTTTCGTTCTTTTCTTCATTCACCTCTTTCTCTATCTTTCCTTCTTTCTCTTTCTCCGACACCTTTTCTATCGCTCGTCTCTTCCTTTTCCCTACTCTTTCTCTTTTTCGTTCTTTTCTTCATTCACCTCTTTCCCAATTTTTCCTTCTTTCTCTTTCTCCGCCACCTTTTCTATCGCTCTTCTCTCGCTTTTCCCTACTCTTTCTCTTTTTCGTTCTTTTCTTCATTCACCTCTTTCCCTATCTTTCCTTCTTTCTCTTTCACCGACACCTTTTCTATCGCTCTTCTCTTCATTTTCCCTACTCTTTCTCTTTTTCGTTCTTTTCTTCATTCACCTCTTTCCCTATCTTTCCTTCTTTCTCTTTCTCCGCCACCTTTTATATCGCTGTTCTCTTCCTTTTCCCTACTCTTTCTCTTTTTCGTTCTTTTCTTCATTCACCTCTTTCCCTATCTTTCCTTCTTTCTCTTTCACCGACACCTTTTCTATCGCTCTTCTCTTCCTTTTCCCTACTCTTTCTCTTTTTCGTTCTTTTCTTCATTCACCTCTTTCCCTATCTTTCCTTCTTTCTCTTTCTCCGACACCTTTTCTATCGCTCTTCTCTTCCTTTTCCCTACTCTTTCTCTTTTTCGTTCTTTTCTTCATTCACCTCTTTCCCTATCTTTCCTTCTTTCTCTTTCTCCGACACCTTTTCTATCGCTCTTCTCTTCCTTTTCCCTACTCTTTCTCTTTTTCGTTCTTTTCTTCATTCACCTCTTTCCCTATCTTTCCTTCTTTCTCTTTCTCCGACAGCTTTTCTATCGCTCTTCTCTTCTTTTTCCCTACTCTTTCTCTTTTTCGTTCTTTTCTTCATTCCTAACTTTCCCTATCTTTCCTTCTTTCTCTTTCTCCGACAGCTTTTCTATCGCTCTTCTCTTCCTTTTCCCTACTCTTTCTCTTTTTCGTTCTTTTCTTCATTCCCCTCTTTCCCTATCTTTCCTTCATTCTCTTTCTCCGACACGTTTTCTATCGCTCTTGTCTTCCTTTTCCCTACTCTTTCTCTTTTTCGTTCTTTTCTTCATTCACCTCTTTCCCTATCTTTCCTTCTTTCTCTTTCTCCAACACCTTTTCTATCATTCTTCTCTTCCTTTTCCCTACTCTTTCTCTTTTTCGTTCTTTTCTTCATTCCCCTTTTTCATTCTCTTTCCTTCTTTCTCTTTCTCCGCCACCTTTTCTATCGCTCTTCTCTCGCTTTTCCCTACTCTTTCTCTTTTTCGTTCTTTTCTTCATTCACCTCTTTCCCTATCTTTCCTTCTTTCTCTTTCACCGACACCTTTTCTATCGCTCTTCTCTTCCTTTTCCCTACTCTTTCTCTTTTTCGTTCTTTTCTTCATTCACCTCTTTCCCTATCTTTCCTTCTTTCTCTTTCTCCGCCACCTTTTATATCGCTCTTCTCTTCCTTTTCCCTACTCTTTCTCTTTTTCGTTCTTTTCTTCATTCACCTCTTTCCCTATCTTTCCTTCTTTCTCTTTCACCGACACCTTTTCTATCGCTCTTCTCTTCCTTTTCCCTACTCTTTCTCTTTTTCGTTCTTTTCTTCATTCACCTCTTTCCCTATCTTTCCTTCTTTCTCTTTCTCCGACACCTTTTCTATCGCTCTTCTCTTCCTTTTCCCTACTCTTTCTCTTTTTCGTTCTTTTCTTCATTCCCCTCTTTCCCTATCTTTCCTTCATTCTCTTTCTCCGACACGTTTTCTATCGCTCTTGTCTTCCTTTTCACTACTCTTTCTCTTTTTCGTTCTTTTCTTCATTCACCTCTTTCCCTATCTTTCCTTCTTTCTCTTTCTCCAACACCTTTTCTATCATTCTTCTCTTCCTTTTCCCTACTCTTTCTCTTTTTCGTTCTTTTCTTCATTCCCCTTTTTCATTCTCTTTCCTTCTTTCTCTTTCTACGACACCTTTTCTATCGCTCTTCTCTTACTTGTCCCTACTCTTTCTCTTTTTCGTTCTTTTCTTCATTAACCTCTTTCCCTATCTTTCCATCTTTCTCTTTCTCCAACACCTTTTCTATCGCTCTTCTCTTCCTTTTCCCTACTCTTTCTCTTTTTCGTTCTTTTCTTCATTCACCTCTTTCCCTATCTTTCCTTCTTTCTCTTTCTCCAACACCTTTTCTATCATTCTTCTCTTCCTTTTCCCTACTCTTTCTCTTTTTCGTTCTTTTCTTCATTCCTCTTTTTCATTCTCTTTCCTTCTTTCTCTTTCTCCGACACCTTTTCTATCGCTCTTCTCTTCCTTTTCCCTACTCTTTCTCTTTTTCGTTCTTTTCTTCATTCACCTCTTTCTCTATCTTTCCTTCTTTCTCTTTCTCCGACACCTTTTCTATCGCTCTTCTCTTCCTTTTCCCTACTCTTTGTCTTTTTCGTTCTTTCTTCATTCCCTTCATTCTCTATCTTTCCTTCTTTCTCTTTCTCCGACACCTTTTCTATCACTCTTCTCTTCCTTTTCCCTACTCTTTCTCTTTTTCGTTCTTTTCTTCATTCACCTCTTTCCCTATCTTTCCTTCTTTCTCTTTCTCCGACACCTTTTCTGTTGCTCTTCTCTTCCTTTTCCCTACTCTTTCTCTTTTTCGTTCTTTCTTCTTTCCCTTCATTCTCTATCTTTCCTTCTTTCTCTTTCTCCGACACCTTTTCTATCGCTCTTCTCTTCCTTTTCCCTACTCTTTCTCTTTTTCGTTCTTTTCTTCATTCACCTCTTTCCCAATCTTTCCTTCTTTCTCTTTCTCCGACACCTTTTCTATCGCTCTTCTCTTCCTTTTCCCTACTCTTTCTCTTTTTCGTTCTTTTATTCATTCACCTCTTTCCCAATCTTTCCTTCTTTCTCTTTCTCCGACACCTTTTCTATCGCTCTTCTCTTCCTTTTCCCTACTCTTTCTCTTTTTCGTTCTTTTCTTCATTCACCTCTTTCCAAATCTTTCCTTCTTTCTCTTTCTCCGACACCTTTTCTATCGCTCGTCTCTTCCTTTTCCCTACTCTTTCTCTTTTTCGTTCTTTTCTTCATTCACCTCTTTCCCAATTTTTCCTTCTTTCTCTTTCTCCGCCACCTTTTCTATCCCTCTTCTCTCGCTTTTCCCTACTCTTTCTCTTTTTCGTTCTTTTCTTCATTCACCTCTTTCCCTATCTTTCCTTCTTTCTCTTTCTCCGACACCTTTTCTATCGCTCTTCTCTTCCTTTTCCCTACTCTTTCTCGTTTTCGTTCTTTTCTTCATTCACCTCTTTCCCTATCTTTCCTTCTTTCTCTTTCACCGACACCTTTTCTATCGCTCTTCTCTTCCTTTTCCCTACTCTTTCTCTTTTTCGTTCTTTTCTTCATTCACCTCTTTCCCTATCTTTCCTTCTTTCTCTTTCTCCGACACCTTTTCTATCGCTCTTCTCTTCCTTTTCCCTACTCTTTCTCTTTTTCGTTCTTTTCTTCATTCCTCTCTTTCCCTATCTTTCCTTCTTTCTCTTTCTCCGACACCTTTTCTATCGCTCTTCTCTTCCTTTTCCCTACTCTTTCTCTTTTTCGTTCTTTTCTTCATTCCCCTCTTTCCCTATCTTTCCTTCATTCTCTTTCTCCGACACGTTTTCTATCGCTCTTGTCTTCCTTTTCCCTACTCTTTCTCTTTTTCGTTCTTTTCTTCATTCACCTCTTTCCCTATCTTTCCTTCTTTCTCTTTCTCCAACACCTTTTCTATCACTCTTCTCTTCCTTTTCCCTACTCTTTCTCTTTTTCGTTCTTTTCTTCATTCCCCTCTTTCATTCTCTTTCCTTCTTTCTCTTTCTCCGACACCTTTTCTATCGCTCTTCTCTTCCTTTTCCCTACTCTTTCTCTTTTTCGTTCTTTTCTTCATTCACCTCTTTACCTATCTTTCCATCTTTCTCTTTCTCCAACACCTTTTCTATCGCTCTTCTCTTCCTTTTCCCTACTCTTTCTCTTTTTCGTTCTTTTCTTCATTCACCTCTTTCCCTATCTTTCCTTCTTTCTCTTTCTCCGACACCTTTTCTATCGCTCTTCTCTTCCTTTTCCCTACTCTTTCTCTTTTTCGTTCTTTTCTTCATTCACCTCTTTCTCTATCTTTCCTTCTTTCTCTTTCTCCGACACCTTTTCTATCGCTCTTCTCTACCTTTTCTTTACTCTTTCTCTTTTTCGTTCTTTTCTTCATTCACCTCTTTCCCAATCTTTCCTTCTTTCTCTTTCTCCGACACCTTTTCTATCTCTCTTCTCTTCCTTTTCCCTACTCTTTCTCTTTTTCGTTCTTTTCTTCATTCACCTCTTTCCCTATCTTTCCTTCTTTCTCTTTCTCCAACACCTTTTCTATCATTCTTCTCTTCCTTTTCCCTACTCTTTCTCTTTTTCGTTCTTTTCTTCATTCCTCTTTTTCATTCTCTTTCCTTCTTTCTCTTTCTCCGACACCTTTTCTATCGCTCTTCTCTTCCTTTTCCCTACTCTTTCTCTTTTTCGTTCTTTTCTTCATTCACCTCTTTCTCTATCTTTCCTTCTTTCTCTTTCTCCGACACCTTTTCTATCGCTCTTCTCTTCCTTTTCCCTACTCTTTGTCTTTTTCGTTCTTTCTTCATTCCCTTCATTCTCTATCTTTCCTTCTTTCTCTTTCTCCGACACCTTTTCTATCACTCTTCTCTTCCTTTTCCCTACTCTTTCTCTTTTTCGTTCTTTTCTTCATTCACCTCTTTCCCTATCTTTCCTTCTTTCTCTTTCTCCGACACCTTTTCTGTTGCTCTTCTCTTCCTTTTCCCTACTCTTTCTCTTTTTCGTTCTTTCTTCTTTCCCTTCATTCTCTATCTTTCCTTCTTTCTCTTTCTCCGACACCTTTTCTATCGCTCTTCTCTTCCTTTTCCCTACTCTTTCTCTTTTTCGTTCTTTTCTTCATTCACCTCTTTCCCAATCTTTCCTTCTTTCTCTTTCTCCGACACCTTTTCTATCGCTCTTCTCTTCCTTTTCCCTACTCTTTCTCTTTTTCGTTCTTTTATTCATTCACCTCTTTCCCAATCTTTCCTTCTTTCTCTTTCTCCGACACCTTTTCTATCGCTCTTCTCTTCCTTTTCCCTACTCTTTCTCTTTTTCGTTCTTTTCTTCATTCACCTCTTTCCAAATCTTTCCTTCTTTCTCTTTCTCCGACACCTTTTCTATCGCTCGTCTCTTCCTTTTCCCTACTCTTTCTCTTTTTCGTTCTTTTCTTCATTCACCTCTTTCCCAATTTTTCCTTCTTTCTCTTTCTCCGCCACCTTTTCTATCCCTCTTCTCTCGCTTTTCCCTACTCTTTCTCTTTTTCGTTCTTTTCTTCATTCACCTCTTTCCCTATCTTTCCTTCTTTCTCTTTCTCCGACACCTTTTCTATCGCTCTTCTCTTCCTTTTCCCTACTCTTTCTCGTTTTCGTTCTTTTCTTCATTCACCTCTTTCCCTATCTTTCCTTCTTTCTCTTTCACCGACACCTTTTCTATCGCTCTTCTCTTCCTTTTCCCTACTCTTTCTCTTTTTCGTTCTTTTCTTCATTCACCTCTTTCCCTATCTTTCCTTCTTTCTCTTTCTCCGACACCTTTTCTATCGCTCTTCTCTTCCTTTTCCCTACTCTTTCTCTTTTTCGTTCTTTTCTTCATTCCTCTCTTTCCCTATCTTTCCTTCTTTCTCTTTCTCCGACACCTTTTCTATCGCTCTTCTCTTCCTTTTCCCTACTCTTTCTCTTTTTCGTTCTTTTCTTCATTCCCCTCTTTCCCTATCTTTCCTTCATTCTCTTTCTCCGACACGTTTTCTATCGCTCTTGTCTTCCTTTTCCCTACTCTTTCTCTTTTTCGTTCTTTTCTTCATTCACCTCTTTCCCTATCTTTCCTTCTTTCTCTTTCTCCAACACCTTTTCTATCACTCTTCTCTTCCTTTTCCCTACTCTTTCTCTTTTTCGTTCTTTTCTTCATTCCCCTCTTTCATTCTCTTTCCTTCTTTCTCTTTCTCCGACACCTTTTCTATCGCTCTTCTCTTCCTTTTCCCTACTCTTTCTCTTTTTCGTTCTTTTCTTCATTCACCTCTTTACCTATCTTTCCATCTTTCTCTTTCTCCAACACCTTTTCTATCGCTCTTCTCTTCCTTTTCCCTACTCTTTCTCTTTTTCGTTCTTTTCTTCATTCACCTCTTTCCCTATCTTTCCTTCTTTCTCTTTCTCCGACACCTTTTCTATCGCTCTTCTCTTCCTTTTCCCTACTCTTTCTCTTTTTCGTTCTTTTCTTCATTCACCTCTTTCTCTATCTTTCCTTCTTTCTCTTTCTCCGACACCTTTTCTATCGCTCTTCTCTACCTTTTCTTTACTCTTTCTCTTTTTCGTTCTTTTCTTCATTCACCTCTTTCCCAATCTTTCCTTCTTTCTCTTTCTCCGACACCTTTTCTATCTCTCTTCTCTTCCTTTTCCCTACTCTTTCTCTTTTTCGTTCTTTTCTTCATTCACCTCTTTCCCAATTTTTCCTTCTTTCTCTTTCTCCGACACCTTTTCTATCGCTCTTCTCTCCCTTTTCCCTACTCTTTCTCTTTTTCATTCTTTTCTTCATTCACCTCTTTCCCTATCTTTCCTTCTTTCTCTTTCTCCAACACATTTTCTATCGCTCTTCTCTTCCTTTTCCCTACTCTTTCTCTTTTTCGTTCTTTTCTTCATTCACCTCTTTCCCAATCTTTCCTTTTTCTCTTTCTCCGACACCTTTTCTATCGCTCTTCTCTTCCTTTTCCCTACTCTTTCTCTTTTTCGTTCTTTTCTTCATTCACCTCTTTCCCTATTTTTCCTTCTTTCTCTTTCTCCGACACCTTTTCTATCGCTCTTCTCTTCCTTTTCCCTACTCTTTCTCTTTTTCGTTCTTTTCTTCATTCCTCTCTTTCCCTATCTTCCCTTCTTTCTCTTTCTCCGACACATTTTCTATCGCTCTTCTCTTCCTTTTCCCTACTCTTTCTCTTTTTCGTTCTTTTCTTCATTCCCCTCTTTCCCTATCTTTCCTTCATTCTCTTTCTCCGACACGTTTTCTATCGCTCTTGTCTTCCTTTTCCCTACTCTTTCTCTTTTTCGTTCTTTTCTTCATTCACCTCTTTCCCTATCTTTCCTTCTTTCTCTTTCTCCAACACCTTTTCTATCACTCTTCTCTTCCTTTTCCCTTCTCTTTCTCTTTTTCGTTCTTTTCTTCATTCCCCTCTTTCATTCTCTTTCCTTCTTTCTCTTTCTCCGACACCTTTTCTATCGCTCTTCTCTTCCTTTTCCCTACTCTTTCTCTTTTTCGTTCTTTTCTTCATTCACCTCTTTCCCTATCTTTCCATCTTTCTCTTTCTCCAACACCTTTTCTATCGCTCTTCTCTTCCTTTTCCCTACTCTTTCTCTTTTTCGTTCTTTTCTTCATTCACCTCTTTCCCTATCTTTCCTTCTTTCTCTTTCTCCGACACCTTTTCTATCGCTCTTCTCTTCCTTTTCCCTACTCTTTCTCTTTTTCGTTCTTTTCTTCATTCAACTCTTTCCCTATCTTTCCTTCTTTCTCTTTCTCCGACACCTTTTCTATCGCTCTTCTCTTCCTTTTCCCTACTCTTTCTCTTTTTCGTTCTTTTCTTCATTCACCTCTTGCCCAATCTTTCCTTCTTTCTCTTTCTCCGCCACCTTTTCTATCGCTCTTCTCTTCCTTTTCCCTACTCTTTCTCTTTTTCGTTCTTTTCTTCTTTCACCTCTTTCCCAATCTTTCCTTCTTTCTCTTTCTCCAACACCTTTTCTATCACTCTTCTCTTCCTTTTCCCTACTCTTTCTCTTTTTCTTTCTTTTCTTCATTCACCTCTTTCCCTATCTTTCCTTCTTTCTCTTTCTCCGACACCTTTTCTATCGCTCTTCTCTTCCTTTTCCCTACTCTTTCTCTTTTTCGTTCTTTTCTTCATTCACCTCTTTCCCAATCTTTCCTTCTTTCCCTTTCTCCGACAACTTTTCTATCGCTCTTCTCTTCCTTTTCCCTACTCTTTCTCTTTTTCGTTCTTTCTTCATTCCCTTCATTCTCTATCTTTCCTTCTTTCTCTTTCTCCGACACCTTTTCTATCGCTCTTCTCTTCCTTTTCCCTACTCTTTCTCTTTTTCGTTCTTTTCTTCATTCACCTCTTTCCCAATCTTTCCTTCTTTCCTTTTCTCCGACACCTTTTCTATCGCTCTTCTCTTCCTTTTCCCTACTCTTTCTCTTTTTCGTTCTTTTCTTCATTCACCTCTTTCCCGATCTTTCCTTCTTTCTCTTTCTCCGACACCTTTTCTATCGCTCGTCTCTTCCTTTTCCCTACTCTTTCTCTTTTTCGTTCTTTTCTTCATTCACCTCTTTCCCAATTTTCCCTTCTTTCTCTTTCTCCGCCACTTTTTCTATCGCTCTTCTCTCCCTTTTCCCTACTCTTTCTCTTTTTCGTTCTTTTCTTCATTCACCTCTTTCCCTATCTTTCCGTCTTTCTCTTTCTCCGTCACCTTTTCTATCGCTCTTCTCTTCCTTTTCCCTACTCTTTCTCTTTTTCGTTCTTTTCTTCATTCACCTCTTTCTCTATCTTTCCTTCTTTCTCTTTCTCCGACACCTTTTCTATCGCTCTTCTCTTCCTTTTCCCTACTCTTTCTCTTTTTCGTTCTTTTCTTCATTCACCACTTTCCCTATCTTTCCTTCTTTCTCTTTCTCCGACACCTTTTCTATCGCTCTTCTCTTCCTTTTCCCTACTCTTTCTCTTTTTCGTTCTTTTCTTCATTCACCTCTTTCCCTATCATTCCTTCTTTCTCTTTCTCCGACACCTTTTCTATCGCTCTTCTCTTCCTTTTCCCTACTCTTTCTCTTTTTCGTTCTTTTCTTCATTCACCTCTTTCCCAATCTTTCCTTCTTTCTCTTTCTCCAACACCTTTTCTATCACTCTTCTCTTCCTTTTCCCTACTCTTTCTCTTTTTCGTTCTTTTCTTCATTCACCTCTTTCCCAATTTTTCCTTCTTTCTCTTTCTCCGCCACCTTTTCTATCGCTCTTCTCTCTCTTTTCCCTACTCTTTCTCTTTTTCGTTCTTTTCTTCATTCACCTCTTTCCCTATCTTTCCTTCTTTCTCTTTCTCCGACACCTTTTCTATCGCTCTTCTCTTCCTTTTCCCTACTCTTTCTCTTTTTCGTTCTTTTCTTCATTCACCCCTTTCCCAATCTTTCCTTCTTTCTCTTTCTCGAACACCTTTTCTATCGCTCTTCTCTTCCTTTTCCCTACTCTTTCTCTTTTTCGTTCTTTTCTTCATTCACCTCTTTCCCAATCTTTCCTTCTTTCTCTTTCTCCGACACCTTTTCTATCGCTCTTCTCTTCCTTTTCCCTACTCTTTCTCTTTTTCGTTCTTTTCTTCATTCACCTCTTTCCCAATCTTTCTTTCTTTCTCTTTCTGCGACACCTTTTCTATCGCTCTTCTCTTCCTTTTCCCTACTCTTTCTCTTTTTCGTTCTTTTCTTCATTCACCTCTTTCCCAATCTTTCCTTCTTTCTCTTTCTCCGACACCTTTTCTATCGCTCTTCTCTCCCTTTTCCCTACTCTTTCTCTTTTTCGTTCTTTTCTTCATTCACCTCTTTCCCTATCTTTCCTTCTTTCTCTTTCTCCGACACCTTTTCTGTTGCTCTTCTCTTCCTTTTCCCTACTCTTTCTCTTTTTCGTTCTTTCTTCATTCCCTTCATTCTCTATCTTTCCTTCTTTCTCTTTCTCCGACACCTTTTCTATCGCTCTTCTCTTCCTTTTCCCTACTCTTTCTCTTTTTCGTTCTTTTCTTCATTCACCTCTTTCCCTATCTTTCCTTCTTTCTCTTTCTCCGACACCTTTTCTATCGCTCTTCTCTTCCTTTTCCCTACTCTTTCTCTTTTTCGTTCTTTCTTCATTCCCTTCATTCTCTATCTTTCCTTCTTTCTCTTTCTCCGACACCTTTTCTATCGCTCTTCTCTTCCTTTTCCCTACTCTTTCTCTTTTTCGTTCTTTTCTTCATTCACTTCTTTCCCTATCTTTCCTTCTTTCTCTTTCTCCGACACCTTTTCTATCGCTCTTCTCTTCCTTTTCCCTACTCTTTCTCTTTTTCGTTCTTTTCTTCATTCAACTCTTTCCCTATCTTTCCTTCTTTCTCTTTCTCCGACACCTTTTCTATCGCTCTTCTCTTCCTTTTCCCTACTCTTTCTCTTTTTCGTTCTTTTCTTCATTCACCTCTTTCCCAATCTTTCCTTCTTTCTCTTTCTCCGCCACCTTTTCTATCGCTCTTCTCTTCCTTTTCCCTACTCTTTCTCTTTTTCGTTCTTTTCTTCTTTCACCTCTTTCCCAATCTTTCCTTCTTTCTCTTTCTCCAACACCTTTTCTATCACTCTTCTCTTCCTTTTCCCTACTCTTTCTCTTTTTCTTTCTTTTCTTCATTCACCTCTTTCCCTATCTTTCCTTCTTTCTCTTTCTCCGACACCTTTTCTATCGCTCTTCTCTTCCTTTTCCCTACTCTTTCTCTTTTTCGTTCTTTTCTTCATTCACCTCTTTCCCAATCTTTCCTTCTTTCCCTTTCTCCGACAACTTTTCTATCGCTCTTCTCTTCCTTTTCCCTACTCTTTCTCTTTTTCGTTCTTTCTTCATTCCCTTCATTCTCTATCTTTCCTTCTTTCTCTTTCTCCGACACCTTTTCTATCGCTCTTCTCTTCCTTTTCCCTACTCTTTCTCTTTTTCGTTCTTTTCTTCATTCACCTCTTTCCCAATCTTTCCTTCTTTCCCTTTCTCCGACACCTTTTCTATCGCTCTTCTCTTCCTTTTCCCTACTCTTTCTCTTTTTCGTTCTTTTCTTCATTCACCTCTTTCCCGATCTTTCCTTCTTTCTCTTTCTCCGACACCTTTTCTATCGCTCGTCTCTTCCTTTTCCCTACTCTTTCTCTTTTTCGTTCTTTTCTTCATTCACCTCTTTCCCAATTTTTCCTTCTTTCTCTTTCTCCGCCACCTTTTCTATCGCTCTTCTCTCCCTTTTCCCTACTCTTTCTCTTTTTCGTTCTTTTCTTCATTCACCTCTTTCCCTATCTTTCCTTCTTTCTCTTTCTCCGTCACCTTTTCTATCGCTCTTCTCTTCCTTTTCCCTACTCTTTCTCTTTTTCGTTCTTTTCTTCATTCACCTCTTTCTCTATCTTTCCTTCTTTCTCTTTCTCCGACACCTTTTCTATCGCTCTTCTCTTCCTTTTCCCTACTCTTTCTCTTTTTCGTTCTTTTCTTCATTCACCACTTTCCCTATCTTTCCTTCTTTCTCTTTCTCCGACACCTTTTCTATCGCTCTTCTCTTCCTTTTCCCTACTCTTTCTCTTTTTCGTTCTTTTCTTCATTCACCTCTTTCCCTATCTTTCCTTCTTTCTCTTTCTCCGACACCTTTTCTATCGCTCTTCTCTTCCTTTTCCTTACTCTTTCTCTTTTTCGTTCTTTTCTTCATTCACCTCTTTCCCAATCTTTCCTTCTTTCTCTTTCTCCAACACCTTTTCTATCACTCTTCTCTTCCTTTTCCCTACTCTTTCTCTTTTTCGTTCTTTTCTTCATTCACCTCTTTCCCAATTTTTCCTTCTTTCTCTTTCTCCGCCACCTTTTCTATCGCTCTTCTCTCTCTTTTCCCTACTCTTTCTCTTTTTCGTTCTTTTCTTCATTCACCTCTTTCCCTATCTTTCCTTCTTTCTCTTTCTCCGACACCTTTTCTATCGCCCTTCTCTTCCTTTTCCCTACTCTTTCTCTTTTTCGTTCTTTTCTTCATTCACCCCTTTCCCAATCTTTCCTTCTTTCTCTTTCTCGAACACCTTTTCTATCGCTCTTCTCTTCCTTTTCCCTACTCTTTCTCTTTTTCGTTCTTTTCTTCATTCACCTCTTTCCCAATCTTTCCTTCTTTCTCTTTCTCCGACACCTTTTCTATCGCTCTTCTCTTCCTTTTCCCTACTCTTTCTCTTTTTCGTTCTTTTCTTCATTCACCTCTTTCCCAATCTTTCTTTCTTTCTCTTTCTGCGACACCTTTTCTATCGCTCTTCTCTTCCTTTTCCCTACTCTTTCTCTTTTTCGTTCTTTACTTCATTCACCTCTTTCCCAATCTTTCCTTCTTTCTCTTTCTCCGACACCTTTTCTATCGCTCTTCTCTCCCTTTTACCTACTCTTTCTCTTTTTCGTTCTTTTCTTCATTCACCTCTTTCCCTATCTTTCCTTCTTTCTCTTTCTCCGACACCTTTTCTATTGCTCTTCTCTTCCTTTTCCCTACTCTTTCTCTTTTTCGTTCTTTCTTCATTCCCTTCATTCTCTATCTTTCCTTCTTTCTCTTTCTCCGAAACCTTTTCTATCGCTCTTCTCTTCCTTTTCCCTACTCTTTCTCTTTTTCGTTCTTTTCTTCATTCACCTCTTTCCCTATCTTTCCTTCTTTCTCTTTCTCCGACACCTTTTCTATCGCTCTTCTCTTCCTTTTCCCTACTCTTTCTCTTTTTCGTTCTTTCTTCATTCCCTTCATTCTCTATCTTTCCTTCTTTCTCTTTCTCCGACACCTTTTCTATCGCTCTTCTCTTCCTTTTCCCTACTCTTTCTCTTTTTCGTTCTTTCTTCATTCCCTTCATTCTCTATCTTTCCTTCTTTCTCTTTCTCCGACACCTTTTCTATCGCTCTTCTCTTCCTTTTCCCTACTCTTTCTCTTTTTCGTTCTTTTCTTCATTCACCTCTTTCTCTATCTTTCCTTCTTTCTCTTTCTCCGACACCTTTTCTATCGCTCTTCTCTTCCTTTTCCCTACTCTTTCTCTTTTTCGTTCTTTCTTCATTCCCTTCATTCTCTATCTTTCCTTCTTTCTCTTTCTCCGACACCTTTTCTATCGCTCTTCTCTTCCTTTTCCCTACTCTTTCTCTTTTTCGTTCTTTTCTTCATTCACCTCTTTCCCTATCTTTCCTTCTTTCTCTTTCTCCGACACCTTTTCTATCGCTCTTCTCTTCCTTTTCCCTACTCTTTCTCTTTTTCGTTCTTTCTTCATTCCCTTCATTCTCTATCTTTCCTTCTTTCTCTTTCTCCGACACCTTTTCTATTGCTCTTCTCTTCCTTTTCCCTACTCTTTCTCTTTTTCGTTCTTTTCTTCATTCACCTCTTTCCCAATCTTTCCTTCTTTCTCTTTCTCCGACACCTTTTCTATCGCTCTTCTCTTCCTTTTCCCTACTCTTTTTCTTTTTCGTTCTTTTCTTCATTCACCTCTTTCCCTATCTTTCCTTCTTTCTCTTTCTCCGACACCTTTTCTGTTGCTCTTCTCTTCCTTTTCCCTACTCTTTCTCTTTTTCGTTCTTTCTTCATTCCCTTCATTCTCTATCTTTCCTTCTTTCTCTTTCTCCGACACCTTTTCTATCGCTCTTCTCTTCCTTTTCCCTACTCTTTCTCTTTTTCGTTCTTTTCTTCATTCACCTCTTTCCCAATCTTTCCTTCTTTCTCTTTCTCCGACACCTTTTCTATCGCTCTTCTCTTCCTTTTCCCTACTCTTTCTCTTTTTCGTTCTTTTCTTCATTCACCTCTTTCCAAATCTTTCCTTCTTTCTCTTTCTCCGACACCTTTTCTATCGCTCTTCTCTTCCTTTTCCCTACTCTTTCTCTTTTTCGTTCTTTTCTTCATTCACCTCTTTCCCTATCTTTCCTTCTTTCTCTTTCTCCGACACCTTTTCTATCGCTCTTCTCTTCCTTTTCCCTACTCTTTCTCTTTTTCGTTCTTTCTTCATTCCCTTCATTCTCTATCTTTCCTTCTTTCTGTTTCTCCGCCACCTTTTCTATCGCTCTTCTCTTCTTTTTCCCTACTCTTTCTCTTTTTCGTTCTTTTCTTCATTCACCTCTTTCCCAATCTTTCCTTCTTTCTCTTTCTCCGACACCTTTTCTATCGCTCTTCTCTTCCTTTTCCCTACTCTTTCTCTTTTTCGTTCTTTTCTTCATTCACCTCTTTCCCAATCTTTCCTTCTTTCTCTTTCTCCGACACCTTTTCTATCGCTCTTCTCTTCCTTTTCCCTACTCTTTCTCTTTTTCGTTCTTTTCTTCATTCACCTCTTTCCCTATCTTTCCTTCTTTCTCTTTCTCCGACACCTTTTCTATCGCTCTTCTCTTCCTTTTCCCTACTCTTTCTCTTTTTCGTTCTTTCTTCATTCCCTTCATTCTCTATCTTTCCTTCTTTCTCTTTCTCCGCCACCTTTTCTATCGCTCTTCTCTTCTTTTTCCCTACTCTTTCTCTTTTTCGTTCTTTTCTTCATTCACCTCTTTCCCAATCTTTCCTTCTTTCTCTTTCTCCGACACCTTTTCTATCGCTCTTCTCTTCTTTTTCCCTACTCTTTCTCTTTTTCGTTCTTTTCTTCATTCACCTCTTTCCCAATCTTTCCTTCTTTCCCTTTCTCCGACAACTTTTCTATCGCTCTTCTCTTCCTTTTCCCTACTCTTTCTCTTTTTCGTTCTTTCTTCATTCCCTTCATTCTCTATCTTTCCTTCTTTCTCTTTCTCCGACACCTTTTCTATCGCTCTTCTCTTCCTTTTCCCTACTCTTTCTCTTTTTCGTTCTTTTCTTCATTCACCTCTTTCCCAATCTTTCCTTCTTTCCCTTTCTCCGACACCTTTTCTATCGCTCTTCTCTTCCTTTTCCCTACTCTTTCTCTTTTTCGTTCTTTTCTTCATTCACCTCTTTCCCGATCTTTCCTTCTTTCTCTTTCTCCGACACCTTTTCTATCGCTCGTCTCTTCCTTTTCCCTACTCTTTCTCTTTTTCGTTCTTTTCTTCATTCACCTCTTTCCCAATTTTTCCTTCTTTCTCTTTCTCCGCCACCTTTTCTATCGCTCTTCTCTCCCTTTTCCCTACTCTTTCTCTTTTTCGTTCTTTTCTTCATTCACCTCTTTCCCTATCTTTCCTTCTTTCTCTTTCTCCGTCACCTTTTCTATCGCTCTTCTCTTCCTTTTCCCTACTCTTTCTCTTTTTCGTTCTTTTCTTCATTCACCTCTTTCTCTATCTTTCCTTCTTTCTCTTTCTCCGACACCTTTTCTATCGCTCTTCTCTTCCTTTTCCCTACTCTTTCTCTTTTTCGTTCTTTTCTTCATTCACCTCTTTCCCTATCTTTCCTTCTTTCTCTTTCTCCGACACCTTTTCTATCGCTCTTCTCTTCCTTTTCCTTACTCTTTCTCTTTTTCGTTCTTTTCTTCATTCACCTCTTTCCCAATCTTTCCTTCTTTCCCTTTCTCCAACACCTTTTCTATCACTCTTCTCTTCCTTTTCCCTACTCTTTCTCTTTTTCGTTCTTTTCTTCATTCACCTCTTTCCCAATTTTTCCTTCTTTCTCTTTCTCCGCCACCTTTTCTATCGCTCTTCTCTCTCTTTTCCCTACTCTTTCTCTTTTTCGTTCTTTTCTTCATTCACCTCTTTCCCTATCTTTCCTTCTTTCTCTTTCTCCGACACCTTTTCTATCGCTCTTCTCTTCCTTTTCCCTACTCTTTCTCTTTTTCGTTCTTTTCTTCATTCACCCCTTTCCCAATCTTTCCTTCTTTCTCTTTCTCGAACACCTTTTCTATCGCTCTTCTCTTCCTTTTCCCTACACTTTCTCTTTTTCGTTCTTTTCTTCATTCACCTCTTTCCCAATCTTTCCTTCTTTCTCTTTCTCCGACACCTTTTCTATCGCTCTTCTCTTCCTTTTCCCTACTCTTTCTCTTTTTCGTTCTTTTCTTCATTCACCTCTTTCCCAATCTTTCTTTCTTTCTCTTTCTGCGACACCTTTTCTATCGCTCTTCTCTTCCTTTTCCCTACTCTTTCTCTTTTTCGTTCTTTACTTCATTCACCTCTTTCCCAATCTTTCCTTCTTTCTCTTTCTCCGACACCTTTTCTATCGCTCTTCTCTCCCTTTTACCTACTCTTTCTCTTTTTCGTTCTTTTCTTCATTCACCTCTTTCCCTATCTTTCCTTCTTTCTCTTTCTCCGACACCTTTTCTATTGCTCTTCTCTTCCTTTTCCCTACTCTTTCTCTTTTTCGTTCTTTCTTCATTCCCTTCATTCTCTATCTTTCCTTCTTTCTCTTTCTCCGAAACCTTTTCTATCGCTCTTCTCTTCCTTTTCCCTACTCTTTCTCTTTTTCGTTCTTTTCTTCATTCACCTCTTTCCCTATCTTTCCTTCTTTCTCTTTCTCCGACACCTTTTCTATCGCTCTTCTCTTCCTTTTCCCTACTCTTTCTCTTTTTCGTTCTTTCTTCATTCCCTTCATTCTCTATCTTTCCTTCTTTCTCTTTCTCCGACACCTTTTCTATCGCTCTTCTCTTCCTTTTCCCTACTCTTTCTCTTTTTCGTTCTTTTCTTCATTCACCTCTTTCCCTATCTTTCCTTCTTTCTCTTTCTCCGACACCTTTTCTATCGCTCTTCTCTTCCTTTTCCCTACTCTTTCTCTTTTTCGTTCTTTCTTCATTCCCTTCATTCTCTATCTTTCCTTCTTTCTCTTTCTCCGACACCTTTTCTATTGCTCTTCTCTTCCTTTTCCCTACTCTTTCTCTTTTTCGTTCTTTTCTTCATTCACCTCTTTCCCAATCTTTCCTTCTTTCTCTTTCTCCGACACCTTTTCTATCGCTCTTCTCTTCCTTTTCCCTACTCTTTTTCTTTTTCGTTCTTTTCTTCATTCACCTCTTTCCCTATCTTTCCTTCTTTCTCTTTCTCCGACACCTTTTCTGTTGCTCTTCTCTTCCTTTTCCCTACTCTTTCTCTTTTTCGTTCTTTCTTCATTCCCTTCATTCTCTATCTTTCCTTCTTTCTCTTTCTCCGACACCTTTTCTATCGCTCTTCTCTTCCTTTTCCCTACTCTTTCTCTTTTTCGTTCTTTTCTTCATTCACCTCTTTCCCAATCTTTCCTTCTTTCTCTTTCTCCGACACCTTTTCTATCGCTCTTCTCTTCCTTTTCCCTACTCTTTCTCTTTTTCGTTCTTTTCTTCATTCACCTCTTTCCAAATCTTTCCTTCTTTCTCTTTCTCCGACACCTTTTCTATCGCTCTTCTCTTCCTTTTCCCTACTCTTTCTCTTTTTCGTTCTTTTCTTCATTCACCTCTTTCCCTATCTTTCCTTCTTTCTCTTTCTCCGACACCTTTTCTATCGCTCTTCTCTTCCTTTTCCCTACTCTTTCTCTTTTTCGTTCTTTCTTCATTCCCTTCATTCTCTATCTTTCCTTCTTTCTCTTTCTCCGCCACCTTTTCTATCGCTCTTCTCTTCTTTTTCCCTACTCTTTCTCTTTTTCGTTCTTTTCTTCATTCACCTCTTTCCCAATCTTTCCTTCTTTCTCTTTCTCCGACACCTTTTCTATCGCTCTTCTCTTCCTTTTCCCTACTCTTTCTCTTTTTCGTTCTTTTCTTCATTCACCTCTTTCCCAATCTTTCCTTCTTTCTCTTTCTCCGACACCTTTTCTATCGCTCTTCTCTTCCTTTTCCCTACTCTTTCTCTTTTTCGTTCTTTTCTTCATTCACCTCTTTCCCTATCTTTCCTTCTTTCTCTTTCTCCGACACCTTTTCTATCGCTCTTCTCTTCCTTTTCCCTACTCTTTCTCTTTTTCGTTCTTTCTTCATTCCCTTCATTCTCTATCTTTCCTTCTTTCTCTTTCTCCGCCACCTTTTCTATCGCTCTTCTCTTCTTTTTCCCTACTCTTTCTCTTTTTCGTTCTTTTCTTCATTCACCTCTTTCCCAATCTTTCCTTCTTTCTCTTTCTCCGACACCTTTTCTATCGCTCTTCTCTTCTTTTTCCCTACTCTTTCTCTTTTTCGTTCTTTTCTTCATTCACCTCTTTCCCAATCTTTCCTTCTTTCTCTTTCTCCGACACCTTTTCTATCGCTCTTCTCTTCCTTTTCCCTACTCTTTCTCTTTTTCGTTCTTTTCTTCATTCACCTCTTTCCCAATCTTTCCTTCTTTCTCTTTCTCCGACACCTTTTCTATCGCTCTTCTCTTCCTTTTCCCTACTCTTTCTCTTTTTCGTTCTTTTCTTCATTCACCTCTTTCCCTATCTTTCCTTCTTTCTCTTTCTCCGACACCTTTTCTATCGCTCTTCTCTTCCTTTTCACTACTCTTTCTCTTTTTCGTTCTTTCTTCATTCCCTTCATTCTCTATCTTTCCTTCTTTCTCTTTCTCCGCCATCTTTTCTATCGCTCTTCTCTTCTTTTTCCCTACTCTTTCTCTTTTTCGTTCTTTTCTTCATTCACCTCTTTCCCAATCTTTCCTTCTTTCTCTTTCTCCGACACCTTTTCTATCGCTCTTCTCTTCCTTTTCCCTACTCTTTCTCTTTTTCGTTCTTTTCTTCATTCACCTCTTTCCCAATCTTTCCTTCTTTCTCTTTCTCCGACACCTTTTCTATCGCTCTTCTCTTCCTTTTCCCTACTCTTTCTCTTTTTCGTTCTTTTCTTCATTCACCTCTTTCCCAATCTTTCCTTCTTTCTCTTTCTCCGACACCTTTTCTATCGCTCTTCTCTTCCTTTTCCCTACTCTTTCTCTTTTTCGTTCTTTTCTTCATTCACCCCTTTCCCAATCTTTCGTTCTTTCTCTTTCTCCGACACCTTTTCTATCGCTCTTCTCTTCCTTTTCCCTACTCTTTCACTTTTTCGTTCTTTTCTTCATTCACCTCTTTCCCAATCTTTCCTTCTTTCTCTTTCTCCGACACCTTTTCTATCGCTCTTCTCTTCCTTTTCCCTACTCTTTCTCTTTTTCGTTCTTTTCTTCATTCACCTCTTTCCCAATCTTTCCTTCTTTCTCTTTCTCCGACACCTTTTCTATCGCTCTTCTCTTCCTTTTCCCTACTCTTTCTCTTTTTCGTTCTTTTCTTCATTCACCTCTTTCCCTATCTTTCCTTCTTTCTCTTTCTCCGACACCTTTTCTATCGCTCTTCTCTCCCTTTTACCTACTCTTTCTCTTTTTCGTTCTTTTCTTCATTCACCTCTTTCCCTATCTTTCCTTCTTTCTCTTTCTCCGACACCTTTTCTGTTGCTCTTCTCTTCCTTTTCCCTACTCTTTCTCTTTTTCGTTCTTTCTTCATTCCCTTCATTCTCTATCTTTCCTTCTTTCTCTTTCTCCGACACCTTTTCTATCGCTCTTCTCTTCCTTTTCCCTACTCTTTCTCTTTTTCGTTCTTTTCTTCATTCACCTCTTTCCCTATCTTTCCTTCTTTCTCTTTCTCCGACACCTTTTCTATCGCTCTTCTCTTCCTTTTCCCTACTCTTTCTCTTTTTCGTTCTTTCTTCATTCCCTTCATTCTCTATCTTTCCTTCTTTCTCTTTCTCCGACACCTTTTCTATCGCTCTTCTCTTCCTTTTCCCTACTCTTTCTCTTTTTCGTTCTTTTCTTCATTCACCTCTTTCCCTATCTTTCCTTCTTTCTCTTTCTCCGACACCTTTTCTATCGCTCTTCTCTTCCTTTTCCCTACTCTTTCGCTTTTTCGTTCTTTCTTCATTCCCTTCATTCTCTATCTTTCCTTCTTTCTCTTTCTCCGACACCTTTTCTATTGCTCTTCTCTTCCTTTTCCCTACTCTTTCTCTTTTTCGTTCTTTTCTTCATTCACCTCTTTCCCAATCTTTCCTTCTTTCTCTTTCTCCGACACCTTTTCTATCGCTCTTCTCTTCCTTTTCCCTACTCTTTCTCTTTTTCGTTCTTTTCTTCATTCACATCTTTCCCTATCTTTCCTTCTTTCTCTTTCTCCGACACCTTTTCTGTTGCTCTTCTCTTCCTTTTCCCTACTCTTTCTCTTTTTCGTTCTTTCTTCATTCCCTTCATTCTCTATCTTTCCTTCTTTCTCTTTCTCCGACACCTTTTCTATCGCTCTTCTCTTCCTTTTCCCTACTCTTTCTCTTTTTCGTTCTTTTCTTCATTCACCTCTTTCCCAATCTTTCCTTCTTTCTCTTTCTCCGACACCTTTTCTATCGCTCTTCTCTTCCTTTTCCCTACTCTTTCTCTTTTTCGTTCTTTTCTTCATTCACCTCTTTCCCAATCTTTCCTTCTTTCTCTTTCTCCGACACCTTTTCTATCGCTCTTCTCTTCCTTTTCCCTACTCTTTCTCTTTTTCGTTCATTTCTTCATTCACCTCTTTCCCTATCTTTCCTTCTTTCTCTTTCTCCGACACCTTTTCTATCGCTCTTCTCTTCCTTTTCCCTACTCTTTCTCTTTTTCGTTCTTTCTTCATTCCCTTCATTCTCTATCTTTCCTTCTTTCTCTTTCTCCGCCACCTTTTCTATCGCTCTTCTCTTCTTTTTCCCTACTCTTTCTCTTTTTCGTTCTTTTCTTCATTCACCTCTTTCCCAATCTTTCCTTCTTTCTCTTTCTCCGACACCTTTTCTATCGCTCTTCTCTTCCTTTTCCCTACTCTTTCTCTTTTTCGTTCTTTTCTTCATTCACCTCTTTCCCAATCTTTCCTTCTTTCTCTTTCTCCGACACCTTTTCTATCGCTCTTCTCTTCCTTTTCCCTACTCTTTCTCTTTTTCGTTCTTTTCTTCATTCACCTCTTTCCCAATCTTTCCTTCTTTCTCTTTCTCCGACACCTTTTCTATCGCTCTTCTCTTCCTTTTCCCTACTCTTTCTCTTTTTCGTTCTTTTCTTCATTCACCCCTTTCCCAATCTTTCGTTCTTTCTCTTTCTCCGACACCTTTTCTATCGCTCTTCTCTTCCTTTTCCCTACTCTTTCACTTTTTCGTTCTTTTCTTCATTCACCTCTTTCCCAATCTTTCCTTCTTTCTCTTTCTCCGACACCTTTTCTATCGCTCTTCTCTTCCTTTTCCCTACTCTTTCTCTTTTTCGTTCTTTTCTTCATTCACCTCTTTCCCAATCTTTCCTTCTTTCTCTTTCTCCGACACCTTTTCTATCGCTCTTCTCTTCCTTTTCCCTACTCTTTCTCTTTTTCGTTCTTTTCTTCATTCACCTCTTTCCCAATCTTTCCTTCTTTCTCTTTCTCCGACACCTTTTCTATCGCTCTTCTCTTCCTTTTCCCTACTCTTTCTCTTTTTCGTTCTTTTCTTCATTCACCTCTTTCCCAATCTTTCCTTCTTTCTCTTTCTCCGACACCTTTTCTATCGCTCTTCTCTTCCTTTTCCCTACTCTTTCTCTTTTTCGTTCTTTTCTTCATTCACCCCTTTCCCAATCTTTCGTTCTTTCTCTTTCTCCGACACCTTTTCTATCGCTCTTCTCTTCCTTTTCCCTACTCTTTCACTTTTTCGTTCTTTTCTTCATTCACCTCTTTCCCAATCTTTCCTTCTTTCTCTTTCTCCGACACCTTTTCTATCGCTCTTCTCTTCCTTTTCCCTACTCTTTCTCTTTTTCGTTCTTTTCTTCATTCACCTCTTTCCCAATCTTTCCTTCTTTCTCTTTCTCCGACACCTTTTCTATCGCTCTTCTCTTCCTTTTCCCTACTCTTTCTCTTTTTCGTTCTTTTCTTCATTCACCTCTTTCCCTATCTTTCCTTCTTTCTCTTTCTCCGACACCTTTTCTATCGCTCTTCTCTTCCTTTTCCCTACTCTTTCTCTTTTTCGTTCTTTTCTTCATTCACCTCTTTCCCTATCTTTCCTTCTTTCTCTTTCTCCGACACCTTTTCTATCGCTCTTCTCTTCCTTTTCCCTACTCTTTCTCTTTTTCGTTCTTTTCTTCATTCACCTCTTTCCCTATCTGTCCTTCTTTCTCTTTCTCCGACACCTTTTCTATCGCTCTTCTCTTCCTTTTCCCTACTCTTTCTCTTTTTCGCTCTTTACATCATTCACCTCTTTCCCTATCTTTCCTTCTTTCTCTTTCTCCGACACCTTTTCTATCGCTCTTCTCTTCCTTTTCCCTACTCTTTCTCTTTTTCGTTCTTTTCTTCATTCACCTCTTTCCCAATCTTTCTTTCTTTCTCTTTCTGCGACACCTTTTCTATCGCTCTTCTCTTCCTTTTCCCTACTCTTTCTCTTTTTCGTTCTTTACTTCATTCACCTCTTTCCCAATCTTTCCTTCTTTCTCTTTCTCCGACACCTTTTCTATCGCTCTTCTCTCCCTTTTACCTACTCTTTCTCTTTTTCGTTCTTTTCTTCATTCACCTCTTTCCCTATCTTTCCTTCTTTCTCTTTCTCCGACACCTTTTCTGTTGCTCTTCTCTTCCTTTTCCCTACTCTTTCTCTTTTTCGTTCTTTCTTCATTCCCTTCATTCTCTATCTTTCCTTCTTTCTCTTTCTCCGACACCTTTTCTATCGCTCTTCTCTTCCTTTTCCCTACTCTTTCTCTTTTTCGTTCTTTTCTTCATTCACCTCTTTCCCTATCTTTCCTTCTTTCTCTTTCTCCGACACCTTTTCTATCGCTCTTCTCTTCCTTTTCCCTACTCTTTCTCTTTTTCGTTCTTTCTTCATTCCCTTCATTCTCTATCTTTCCTTCTTTCTCTTTCTCCGACACCTTTTCTATCGCTCTTCTCTTCCTTTTCCCTACTCTTTCTCTTTTTCGTTTTTTCTTCATTCACCTCTTTCCCTATCTTTCCTTCTTTCTCTTTCTCCGACACCTTTTCTATCGCTCTTCTCTTCCTTTTCCCTACTCTTTCGCTTTTTCGTTCTTTCTTCATTCCCTTCATTCTCTATCTTTCCTTCTTTCTCTTTCTCCGACACCTTTTCTATTGCTCTTCTCTTCCTTTTCCCTACTCTTTCTCTTTTTCGTTCTTTTCTTCATTCACCTCTTTCCCAATCTTTCCTTCTTTCTCTTTCTCCGACACCTTTTCTATCGCTCTTCTCTTCCTTTTCCCTACTCTTTCTCTTTTTCGTTCTTTTCTTCATTCACCTCTTTCCCAATCTTTCCTTCTTTCTCTTTCTCCGACACCTTTTCTATCGCTCTTCTCTTCCTTTTCCCTACTCTTTCTCTTTTTCGTTCTTTTCTTCATTCACCTCTTTCCCTATCTTTCCTTCTTTCTCTTTCTCCGACACCTTTTCTATCGCTCTTCTCTTCCTTTTCCCTACTCTTTCTCTTTTTCGTTCTTTCTTCATTCCCTTCATTCTCTATCTTTCCTTCTTTCTCTTTCTCCGCCACCTTTTCTATCGCTCTTCTCTTCTTTTTCCCTACTCTTTCTCTTTTTCGTTCTTTTCTTCATTCACCTCTTTCCCAATCTTTCCTTCTTTCTTTTTCTCCGACACCTTTTCTATCGCTCTTCTCTTCTTTTTCGCTACTCTTTCTCTTTTTCGTTCTTTTCTTCATTCACCTCTTTCCCAATCTTTCCTTCTTTCTCTTTCTCCGACACCTTTTCTATCGCTCTTCTCTTCCTTTTCCCTACTCTTTCTCTTTTTCGTTCTTTTCTTCATTCACCTCTTTCCCAATCTTTCCTTCTTTCTCTTTCTCCGACACCTTTTCTATCGCTCTTCTCTTCCTTTTCCCTACTCTTTCTCTTTTTCGTTCTTTTCTTCATTCACCTCTTTCCCTATCTTTCCTTCTTTCTCTTTCTCCGACACCTTTTCTATCGCTCTTCTCTTCCTTTTCCCTACTCTTTCTCTTTTTCGTTCTTTCTTCATTCCCTTCATTCTCTATCTTTCCTTCTTTCTCTTTCTCCGCCACCTTTTCTATCGCTCTTCTCTTCTTTTTCCCTACTCTTTCTCTTTTTCGTTTTTTTCTTCATTCACCTCTTTCCCAATCTTTCCTTCTTTCTCTTTCTCCGACACCTTTTCTATCGCTCTTCTCTTCCTTTTCCCTACTCTTTCTCTTTTTCGTTCTTTTCTTCATTCACCTCTTTCCCAATCTTTCCTTCTTTCTCTTTCTCCGACACCTTTTCTATCGCTCTTCTCTTCCTTTTCCCTACTCTTTCTCTTTTTCGTTCTTTTCTTCATTCACCTCTTTCCCAATCTTTCCTTCTTTCTCTTTCTCCGACACCTTTTCTATCGCTCTTCTCTTCCTTTTCCCTACTCTTTCTCTTTTTCGTTCTTTTCTTCATTCACCCCTTTCCCAATCTTTCGTTCTTTCTCTTTCTCCGACACCTTTTCTATCGCTCTTCTCTTCCTTTTCCCTACTCTTTCACTTTTTCGTTCTTTTCTTCATTCACCTCTTTCCCAATCTTTCCTTCTTTCTCTTTCTCCGACACCTTTTCTATCGCTCTTCTCTTCCTTTTCCCTACTCTTTCTCTTTTTCGTTCTTTTCTTCATTCACCTCTTTCCCAATCTTTCCTTCTTTCTCTTTCTCCGACACCTTTTCTATCGCTCTTCTCTTCCTTTTCCCTACTCTTTCTCTTTTTCGTTCTTTTCTTCATTCACCTCTTTCCCTATCTTTCCTTCTTTCTCTTTCTCCGACACCTTTTCTATCGCTCTTCTCTTCCTTTTCCCTACTCTTTCTCTTTTTCGTTCTTTTCTTCATTCACCTCTTTCCCTATCTTTCCTTCTTTCTCTTTCTCCGACACCTTTTCTATCGCTCTTCTCTTCCTTTTCCCTACTCTTTCTCTTTTTCGTTCTTTTCTTCATTCACCTCTTTCCCTATCTTTCCTTCTTTCTCTTTCTCCGACACCTTTTCTATCGCTCTTCTCTTCCTTTTCCCTACTCTTTCTCTTTTTCGGTCTTTACATCATTCACCTCTTTCCCTATCTTTCCTTCTTTCTCTTTCTCCGACACCTTTTCTATCGCTCTTCTCTTCCTTTTCCCTACTCTTTCTCTTTTTCGTTCTTTTCTTCATTCACCTCTTTCCCAATCTTTCCTTCTTTCTCTTTCACCGACACCTTTTCTATCGCTCTTCTCTTCCTTTTCCCTACTCTTTCTCTTTTTCGTTCTTTTCTTCATTCACCTCTTTCCCTATCTTTCCTTCTTTCTCTTTCTCCGACACCTTTTCTATCGCTCTTCTCTTCCTTTTCCCTACTCTTTCTCTTTTTCGTTCTTTTCTTCATTCACCTCTTTCCCTATCTTTCCTTCTTTCTCTTTCTCCGACACCTTTTCTATCGCTCTTCTCTTCCTTTTCCCTACTCTTTCTCTTTTTCGTTCTTTACATCATTCACCTCTTTCCCTATCTTTCCTTCTTTCTCTTTCTCCGACACCTTTTCTATCGCTCTTCTCTTCCTTTTCCCTACTCTTTCTCTTTTTCGTTCTTTTCTTCATTCACCTCTTTCCCTATCTTTCCATCTTTCTTTTTCTCCGCCACCTTTTCTATCGCTCTCCTCTTCCTTTTCCCTACTCTTTCTCTTTTTCGTTCTTTTCTTCATTCACCTCTTTCCCTATCTTTCCTTCTTTCTTTTTCTCCGCCACCTTTTCTATCGCTCTCCTCTTCCTTTTCCCTACTCTTTCTCTTTTTCGTTCTTTTCTTTATTCACCTCTTTCCCAATTTTTCCTTCTTTCTCTTTCTCCGACACCTTTTCTATCGCTCTTCTCTTCCTTTTCCCTACTCTTTCTCTTTTCCGTTCTTTTCTTCATTCACCTCTTTCCCTATCTTTCCTTCTTTCTCTTTCTCCGCCACCTTTTCTATCGCTCTTCTCTTCCTTTTCCCTACTCTTTCTCTTTTTCGTTCTTTACATCATTCACCTCTTTCCCTATCTTTCCTTCTTTCTCTTTCTCCGACACCTTTTCTATCGCTCTTCTCTTCCTTTTCCCTACTCTTTCTCGTTTTCGTTCTTTTCTTCATTCGCCTCTTTCCCTATCTTTCCTTCTTTCTCTTTCTCCGACACCTTTTCTATCGCTCGTCTCTTCCTTTTCCCTACTCTTTCTCTTTTTCGTTCTTTTCTTCATTCACCTCTTTCCCTATCTTTCCTTCTTTCTCTTTCTCCGACACCTTTTCTATCGCTCTTCTCTTCCTTTTCCCTACTCTTTCTCTTTTTCGTTCTTTTCTTCATTCACCTCTTTCCCTATCTTTCCTTCTTTCTCTTTCTCCGACACCTTTTCTATCGCTCTCCTCTTCCTTTTCCCTACTCTTTCTCTTTTTCGTTCTTTTCTTCATTCACCTCCTTCCCTATCTTTCCTTCTTTCTCTTTCTCCGACACCTTTTTTATCGCTCTTCTCTTCCTTTTCCCTACTCTTTCTCTTTTTCGTTCTTTTCTTCATTCACCTCTTTCCCTATCTTTCCTTCTTTCTCTTTCTCCGACACCTTTTCTATCGCTCTTCTCTTCCTTTTCCCTACTCTTTCTCTTTTTCGTTCTTTTCTTCATTCACCTCTTTCCCTATCTTTCCTTCTTTCTCTTTCTCCGACACCTTTTCTATCGCTCTCCTCTTCCTTTTCCCTACTCTTTCTCTTTTTCGTTCTTTTCTTCATTCACCTCCTTCCCTATCTTTCCTTCTTTCTCTTTCTCCGACACCTTTTCTATCGCTCTCCTCTTCCTTTTCCCTACTCTTTCTCTTTTTCGTTCTTTTCTTCATTCACCTCCTTCCCTATCTTTCCTTCTTTCTCTTTCTCCGACACCTTTTCTATCGCTCTTCTCTTCCTTTTCCCTACTCTTTCTCTTTTTCGTTCTTTTCTTCATTCACCTCCTTCCCTATCTTTCCTTCTTTCTCTTTCTCCGACACCTTTTCTATCGCTCTCCTCTTCCTTTTCCCTACTCTTTCTCTTTTTCGTTCTTTTCTTCATTCACCTCCTTCCCTATCTTTCCTTCTTTCTCTTTCTCCTACACCTTTTCTATCGCTCTCCTCTTCCTTTTCCCTACTCTTTCTCTTTTTCGTTCTTTTCTTCATTCACCTCCTTCCCTATCTTTCCTTCTTTCTCTTTCTCCGACACCTTTTCTATCGCTCTTCTCTTCCTTTTCCCTACTCTTTCTCTTTTTCGTTCTTTCTTCATTCCCTTCATTCTCTATCTTTCCTTCTTTCTCTTTCTCCGCCACCTTTTCTATCGCTCTTCTCTTCCTTTTCCCTACTCTTTCTCTTTTTCGTTCTTTTCTTCATTCACCTCCTTCCCTATCTTTCCTTCTTTCTCTTTCTCCGACACCTTTTCTATCGCTCTTCTCTTCCTTTTCCCTACTCTTTCTCTTTTTCGTTCTTTTCTTCATTCACCCCTTTCCCAATCTTTCGTTCTTTCTCTTTCTCCGACACCTTTTCTATCGCTCTTCTCTTCCTTTTCCCTACTCTTTCACTTTTTCGTTCTTTTCTTCATTCACCTCTTTCCCAATCTTTCCTTCTTTCTCTTTCTCCGACACCTTTTCTATCGCTCTTCTCTTCCTTTTCCCTACTCTTTCTCTTTTTCGTTCTTTTCTTCATTCACCTCTTTCCCAATCTTTCCTTCTTTCTCTTTCTCCGACACCTTTTCTATCGCTCTTCTCTTCCTTTTCCCTACTCTTTCTCTTTTTCGTTCTTTTCTTCATTCACCTCTTTCCCTATCTTTCCTTCTTTCTCTTTCTCCGACACCTTTTCTATCGCTCTTCTCTTCCTTTTCCCTACTCTTTCTCTTTTTCGTTCTTTTCTTCATTCACCTCTTTCCCTATCTTTCCTTCTTTCTCTTTCTCCGACACCTTTTCTATCGCTCTTCTCTTCCTTTTCCCTACTCTTTCTCTTTTTCGTTCTTTTCTTCATTCACCTCTTTCCCTATCTTTCCTTCTTTCTCTTTCTCCGACACCTTTTCTATCGCTCTTCTCTTCCTTTTCCCTACTCTTTCTCTTTTTCGGTCTTTACATCATTCACCTCTTTCCCTATCTTTCCTTCTTTCTCTTTCTCCGACACCTTTTCTATCGCTCTTCTCTTCCTTTTCCCTACTCTTTCTCTTTTTCGTTCTTTTCTTCATTCACCTCTTTCCCAATCTTTCCTTCTTTCTCTTTCACCGACACCTTTTCTATCGCTCTTCTCTTCCTTTTCCCTACTCTTTCTCTTTTTCGTTCTTTTCTTCATTCACCTCTTTCCCTATCTTTCCTTCTTTCTCTTTCTCCGACACCTTTTCTATCGCTCTTCTCTTCCTTTTCCCTACTCTTTCTCTTTTTCGTTCTTTTCTTCATTCACCTCTTTCCCTATCTTTCCTTCTTTCTCTTTCTCCGACACCTTTTCTATCGCTCTTCTCTTCCTTTTCCCTACTCTTTCTCTTTTTCGTTCTTTACATCATTCACCTCTTTCCCTATCTTTCCTTCTTTCTCTTTCTCCGACACCTTTTCTATCGCTCTTCTCTTCCTTTTCCCTACTCTTTCTCTTTTTCGTTCTTTTCTTCATTCACCTCTTTCCCTATCTTTCCATCTTTCTTTTTCTCCGCCACCTTTTCTATCGCTCTCCTCTTCCTTTTCCCTACTCTTTCTCTTTTTCGTTCTTTTCTTCATTCACCTCTTTCCCTATCTTTCCTTCTTTCTTTTTCTCCGCCACCTTTTCTATCGCTCTCCTCTTCCTTTTCCCTACTCTTTCTCTTTTTCGTTCTTTTCTTTATTCACCTCTTTCCCAATTTTTCCTTCTTTCTCTTTCTCCGACACCTTTTCTATCGCTCTTCTCTTCCTTTTCCCTACTCTTTCTCTTTTCCGTTCTTTTCTTCATTCACCTCTTTCCCTATCTTTCCTTCTTTCTCTTTCTCCGCCACCTTTTCTATCGCTCTTCTCTTCCTTTTCCCTACTCTTTCTCTTTTTCGTTCTTTACATCATTCACCTCTTTCCCTATCTTTCCTTCTTTCTCTTTCTCCGACACCTTTTCTATCGCTCTTCTCTTCCTTTTCCCTACTCTTTCTCGTTTTCGTTCTTTTCTTCATTCGCCTCTTTCCCTATCTTTCCTTCTTTCTCTTTCTCCGACACCTTTTCTATCGCTCGTCTCTTCCTTTTCCCTACTCTTTCTCTTTTTCGTTCTTTTCTTCATTCACCTCTTTCCCTATCTTTCCTTCTTTCTCTTTCTCCGACACCTTTTCTATCGCTCTTCTCTTCCTTTTCCCTACTCTTTCTCTTTTTCGTTCTTTTCTTCATTCACCTCTTTCCCTATCTTTCCTTCTTTCTCTTTCTCCGACACCTTTTCTATCGCTCTCCTCTTCCTTTTCCCTACTCTTTCTCTTTTTCGTTCTTTTCTTCATTCACCTCCTTCCCTATCTTTCCTTCTTTCTCTTTCTCCGACACCTTTTTTATCGCTCTTCTCTTCCTTTTCCCTACTCTTTCTCTTTTTCGTTCTTTTCTTCATTCACCTCTTTCCCTATCTTTCCTTCTTTCTCTTTCTCCGACACCTTTTCTATCGCTCTTCTCTTCCTTTTCCCTACTCTTTCTCTTTTTCGTTCTTTTCTTCATTCACCTCTTTCCCTATCTTTCCTTCTTTCTCTTTCTCCGACACCTTTTCTATCGCTCTCCTCTTCCTTTTCCCTACTCTTTCTCTTTTTCGTTCTTTTCTTCATTCACCTCCTTCCCTATCTTTCCTTCTTTCTCTTTCTCCGACACCTTTTCTATCGCTCTCCTCTTCCTTTTCCCTACTCTTTCTCTTTTTCGTTCTTTTCTTCATTCACCTCCTTCCCTATCTTTCCTTCTTTCTCTTTCTCCGACACCTTTTCTATCGCTCTTCTCTTCCTTTTCCCTACTCTTTCTCTTTTTCGTTCTTTTCTTCATTCACCTCCTTCCCTATCTTTCCTTCTTTCTCTTTCTCCGACACCTTTTCTATCGCTCTCCTCTTCCTTTTCCCTACTCTTTCTCTTTTTCGTTCTTTTCTTCATTCACCTCCTTCCCTATCTTTCCTTCTTTCTCTTTCTCCTACACCTTTTCTATCGCTCTCCTCTTCCTTTTCCCTACTCTTTCTCTTTTTCGTTCTTTTCTTCATTCACCTCCTTCCCTATCTTTCCTTCTTTCTCTTTCTCCGACACCTTTTCTATCGCTCTTCTCTTCCTTTTCCCTACTCTTTCTCTTTTTCGTTCTTTCTTCATTCCCTTCATTCTCTATCTTTCCTTCTTTCTCTTTCTCCGCCACCTTTTCTATCGCTCTTCTCTTCTTTTTCCCTACTCTTTCTCTTTTTCGTTCTTTTCTTCATTCACCTCTTTCCCAATCTTTCCTTCTTTCTCTTTCTCCGCCACCTTTTCTATCGCTCTTCTCTTCTTTTTCCCTACTCTTTCTCTTTTTCGTTCTTTTCTTCATTCACCTCTTTCCCAATCTTTCCTTCTTTCTCTTTCTCCGACACCTTTTCTATCGCTCTTCTCTTCCTTTTCCCTACTCTTTCTCTTTTTCGTTCTTTTCTTCATTCACCTCTTTCCCAATCTTTCCTTCTTTCTCTTTCTCCGACACCTTTTCTATCGCTCTTCTCTTCCTTTTCCCTACTCTTTCTCTTTTTCGTTCTTTTCTTCATTCACCTCTTTCCCTATCTTTCCTTCTTTCTCTTTCTCCGACACCTTTTCTATCGCTCTTCTCTTCCTTTTCCCTACTCTTTCTCTTTTTCGTTCTTTCTTCATTCCCTTCATTCTCTATCTTTCCTTCTTTCTCTTTCTCCGCCACCTTTTCTATCGCTCTTCTCTTCTTTTTCCCTACTCTTTCTCTTTTTCGTTCTTTTCTTCATTCACCCCTTTCCCAATCTTTCGTTCTTTCTCTTTCTCCGACACCTTTTCTATCGCTCTTCTCTTCCTTTTCCCTACTCTTTCACTTTTTCGTTCTTTTCTTCATTCACCTCTTTCCCAATCTTTCCTTCTTTCTCTTTCTCCGACACCTTTTCTATCGCTCTTCTCTTCCTTTTCCCTACTCTTTCTCTTTTTCGTTCTTTTCTTCATTCACCTCTTTCCCAATCTTTCCTTCTTTCTCTTTCTCCGACACCTTTTCTATCGCTCTTCTCTTCCTTTTCCCTACTCTTTCTCTTTTTCGTTCTTTTCTTCATTCACCTCTTTCCCTATCTTTCCTTCTTTCTCTTTCTCCGACACCTTTTCTATCGCTCTTCTCTTCCTTTTCCCTACTCTTTCTCTTTTTCGTTCTTTTCTTCATTCACCTCTTTCCCTATCTTTCCTTCTTTCTCTTTCTCCGACACCTTTTCTATCGCTCTTCTCTTCCTTTTCCCTACTCTTTCTCTTTTTCGTTCTTTTCTTCATTCACCTCTTTCCCTATCTTTCCTTCTTTCTCTTTCTCCGACACCTTTTCTATCGCTCTTCTCTTCCTTTTCCCTACTCTTTCTCTTTTTCGGTCTTTACATCATTCACCTCTTTCCCTATCTTTCCTTCTTTCTCTTTCTCCGACACCTTTTCTATCGCTCTTCTCTTCCTTTTCCCTACTCTTTCTCTTTTTCGTTCTTTTCTTCATTCACCTCTTTCCCAATCTTTCCTTCTTTCTCTTTCACCGACACCTTTTCTATCGCTCTTCTCTTCCTTTTCCCTACTCTTTCTCTTTTTCGTTCTTTTCTTCATTCACCTCTTTCCCTATCTTTCCTTCTTTCTCTTTCTCCGACACCTTTTCTATCGCTCTTCTCTTCCTTTTCCCTACTCTTTCTCTTTTTCGTTCTTTTCTTCATTCACCTCTTTCCCTATCTTTCCTTCTTTCTCTTTCTCCGACACCTTTTCTATCGCTCTTCTCTTCCTTTTCCCTACTCTTTCTCTTTTTCGTTCTTTACATCATTCACCTCTTTCCCTATCTTTCCTTCTTTCTCTTTCTCCGACACCTTTTCTATCGCTCTTCTCTTCCTTTTCCCTACTCTTTCTCTTTTTCGTTCTTTTCTTCATTCACCTCTTTCCCTATCTTTCCATCTTTCTTTTTCTCCGCCACCTTTTCTATCGCTCTCCTCTTCCTTTTCCCTACTCTTTCTCTTTTTCGTTCTTTTCTTCATTCACCTCTTTCCCTATCTTTCCTTCTTTCTTTTTCTCCGCCACCTTTTCTATCGCTCTCCTCTTCCTTTTCCCTACTCTTTCTCTTTTTCGTTCTTTTCTTTATTCACCTCTTTCCCAATTTTTCCTTCTTTCTCTTTCTCCGACACCTTTTCTATCGCTCTTCTCTTCCTTTTCCCTACTCTTTCTCTTTTCCGTTCTTTTCTTCATTCACCTCTTTCCCTATCTTTCCTTCTTTCTCTTTCTCCGCCACCTTTTCTATCGCTCTTCTCTTCCTTTTCCCTACTCTTTCTCTTTTTCGTTCTTTACATCATTCACCTCTTTCCCTATCTTTCCTTCTTTCTCTTTCTCCGACACCTTTTCTATCGCTCTTCTCTTCCTTTTCCCTACTCTTTCTCGTTTTCGTTCTTTTCTTCATTCGCCTCTTTCCCTATCTTTCCTTCTTTCTCTTTCTCCGACACCTTTTCTATCGCTCGTCTCTTCCTTTTCCCTACTCTTTCTCTTTTTCGTTCTTTTCTTCATTCACCTCTTTCCCTATCTTTCCTTCTTTCTCTTTCTCCGACACCTTTTCTATCGCTCTTCTCTTCCTTTTCCCTACTCTTTCTCTTTTTCGTTCTTTTCTTCATTCACCTCTTTCCCTATCTTTCCTTCTTTCTCTTTCTCCGACACCTTTTCTATCGCTCTCCTCTTCCTTTTCCCTACTCTTTCTCTTTTTCGTTCTTTTCTTCATTCACCTCCTTCCCTATCTTTCCTTCTTTCTCTTTCTCCGACACCTTTTTTATCGCTCTTCTCTTCCTTTTCCCTACTCTTTCTCTTTTTCGTTCTTTTCTTCATTCACCTCTTTCCCTATCTTTCCTTCTTTCTCTTTCTCCGACACCTTTTCTATCGCTCTTCTCTTCCTTTTCCCTACTCTTTCTCTTTTTCGTTCTTTTCTTCATTCACCTCTTTCCCTATCTTTCCTTCTTTCTCTTTCTCCGACACCTTTTCTATCGCTCTCCTCTTCCTTTTCCCTACTCTTTCTCTTTTTCGTTCTTTTCTTCATTCACCTCCTTCCCTATCTTTCCTTCTTTCTCTTTCTCCGACACCTTTTCTATCGCTCTCCTCTTCCTTTTCCCTACTCTTTCTCTTTTTCGTTCTTTTCTTCATTCACCTCCTTCCCTATCTTTCCTTCTTTCTCTTTCTCCGACACCTTTTCTATCGCTCTTCTCTTCCTTTTCCCTACTCTTTCTCTTTTTCGTTCTTTTCTTCATTCACCTCCTTCCCTATCTTTCCTTCTTTCTCTTTCTCCGACACCTTTTCTATCGCTCTCCTCTTCCTTTTCCCTACTCTTTCTCTTTTTCGTTCTTTTCTTCATTCACCTCCTTCCCTATCTTTCCTTCTTTCTCTTTCTCCTACACCTTTTCTATCGCTCTCCTCTTCCTTTTCCCTACTCTTTCTCTTTTTCGTTCTTTTCTTCATTCACCTCCTTCCCTATCTTTCCTTCTTTCTCTTTCTCCGACACCTTTTCTATCGCTCTTCTCTTCCTTTTCCCTACTCTTTCTCTTTTTCGTTCTTTCTTCATTCCCTTCATTCTCTATCTTTCCTTCTTTCTCTTTCTCCGCCACCTTTTCTATCGCTCTTCTCTTCTTTTTCCCTACTCTTTCTCTTTTTCGTTCTTTTCTTCATTCACCTCTTTCCCAATCTTTCCTTCTTTCTCTTTCTCCGCCACCTTTTCTATCGCTCTTCTCTTCTTTTTCCCTACTCTTTCTCTTTTTCGTTCTTTTCTTCATTCACCTCTTTCCCAATCTTTCCTTCTTTCTCTTTCTCCGACACCTTTTCTATCGCTCTTCTCTTCCTTTTCCCTACTCTTTCTCTTTTTCGTTCTTTTCTTCATTCACCTCTTTCCCAATCTTTCCTTCTTTCTCTTTCTCCGACACCTTTTCTATCGCTCTTCTCTTCCTTTTCCCTACTCTTTCTCTTTTTCGTTCTTTTCTTCATTCACCTCTTTCCCTATCTTTCCTTCTTTCTCTTTCTCCGACACCTTTTCTATCGCTCTTCTCTTCCTTTTCCCTACTCTTTCTCTTTTTCGTTCTTTCTTCATTCCCTTCATTCTCTATCTTTCCTTCTTTCTCTTTCTCCGCCACCTTTTCTATCGCTCTTCTCTTCTTTTTCCCTACTCTTTCTCTTTTTCGTTCTTTTCTTCATTCACCTCTTTCCCAATCTTTCCTTCTTTCTCTTTCTCCGACACCTTTTCTATCGCTCTTCTCTTCCTTTTCCCTACTCTTTCTCTTTTTCGTTCTTTTCTTCATTCACCTCTTTCCCAATCTTTCCTTCTTTCTCTTTCTCCGACACCTTTTCTATCGCTCTTCTCTTCCTTTTCCCTACTCTTTCTCTTTTTCGTTCTTTTCTTCATTCACCTCTTTCCCAATCTTTCCTTCTTTCTCTTTCTCCGACACCTTTTCTATCGCTCTTCTCTTCCTTTTCCCTACTCTTTCTCTTTTTCGTTCTTTTCTTCATTCACCCCTTTCCCAATCTTTCGTTCTTTCTCTTTCTCCGACACCTTTTCTATCGCTCTTCTCTTCCTTTTCCCTACTCTTTCTCTTTTTCGTTCTTTTCTTCATTCACCTCTTTCCCAATCTTTCCTTCTTTCTCTTTCTCCGACACCTTTTCTATCGCTCTTCTCTTCCTTTTCCCTACTCTTTCTCTTTTTCGTTCTTTTCTTCATTCACCTCTTTCCCTATCTTTCCTTCTTTCTCTTTCTCCGACACCTTTTCTATCGCTCTTCTCTTCCTTTTCCCTACTCTTTCTCTTTTTCGTTCTTTTCTTCATTCACCTCTTTCCCTATCTTTCCTTCTTTCTCTTTCTCCGACACCTTTTCTATCGCTCTTCTCTTCCTTTTCCCTACTCTTTCTCTTTTTCGTTCTTTTCTTCATTCACCTCTTTCCCTATCTTTCCTTCTTTCTCTTTCTCCGACACCTTTTCTATCGCTCTTCTCTTCCTTTTCCCTACTCTTTCTCTTTTTCGGTCTTTACATCATTCACCTCTTTCCCTATCTTTCCTTCTTTCTCTTTCTCCGACACCTTTTCTATCGCTCTTCTCTTCCTTTTCCCTACTCTTTCTCTTTTTCGTTCTTTTCTTCATTCACCTCTTTCCCAATCTTTCCTTCTTTCTCTTTCACCGACACCTTTTCTATCGCTCTTCTCTTCCTTTTCCCTACTCTTTCTCTTTTTCGTTCTTTTCTTCATTCACCTCTTTCCCTATCTTTCCTTCTTTCTCTTTCTCCGACACCTTTTCTATCGCTCTTCTCTTCCTTTTCCCTACTCTTTCTCTTTTTCGTTCTTTTCTTCATTCACCTCTTTCCCTATCTTTCCTTCTTTCTCTTTCTCCGACACCTTTTCTATCGCTCTTCTCTTCCTTTTCCCTACTCTTTCTCTTTTTCGTTCTTTACATCATTCACCTCTTTCCCTATCTTTCCTTCTTTCTCTTTCTCCGACACCTTATCTATCGCTCTTCTCTTCCTTTTCCCTACTCTTTCTCTTTTTCGTTCTTTTCTTCATTCACCTCTTTCCCTATCTTTCCATCTTTCTTTTTCTCCGCCACCTTTTCTATCGCTCTCCTCTTCCTTTTCCCTACTCTTTCTCTTTTTCGTTCTTTTCTTCATTCACCTCTTTCCCTATCTTTCCTTCTTTCTTTTTCTCCGCCACCTTTTCTATCGCTCTCCTCTTCCTTTTCCCTACTCTTTCTCTTTTTCGTTCTTTTCTTTATTCACCTCTTTCCCAATTTTTCCTTCTTTCTCTTTCTCCGACACCTTTTCTATCGCTCTTCTCTTCCTTTTCCCTACTCTTTCTCTTTTCCGTTCTTTTCTTCATTCACCTCTTTCCCTATTTTTCCTTCTTTCTCTTTCTCCGACACCTTTTCTATCGCTCTTCTCTTCCTTTTCCCTACTCTTTCTCTTTTTCGTTCTTTACATCATTCACCTCTTTCCCTATCTTTCCTTCTTTCTCTTTCTCCGACACCTTTTCTATCGCTCTTCTCTTCCTTTTCCCTACTCTTTCTCGTTTTCGTTCTTTTCTTCATTCGCCTCTTTCCCTATCTTTCCTTCTTTCTCTTTCTCCGACACCTTTTCTATCGCTCGTCTCTTCCTTTTCCCTACTCTTTCTCTTTTTCGTTCTTTTCTTCATTCACCTCTTTCCCTATCTTTCCTTCTTTCTCTTTCTCCGACACCTTTTCTATCGCTCTTCTCTTCTTTTTCCCTACTCTTTCTCTTTTTCGTTCTTTTCTTCATTCACCTCTTTCCCTATCTTTCCTTCTTTCTCTTTCTCCGACACCTTTTCTATCGCTCTCCTCTTCCTTTTCCCTACTCTTTCTCTTTTTCGTTCTTTTCTTCATTCACCTCCTTCCCTATCTTTCCTTCTTTCTCTTTCTCCGACACCTTTTTTATCGCTCTTCTCTTCCTTTTCCCTACTCTTTCTCTTTTTCGTTCTTTTCTTCATTCACCTCTTTCCCTATCTTTCCTTCTTTCTCTTTCTCCGACACCTTTTCTATCGCTCTTCTCTTCCTTTTCCCTACTCTTTCTCTTTTTCGTTCTTTTCTTCATTCACCTCTTTCCCTATCTTTCCTTCTTTCTCTTTCTCCGACACCTTTTCTATCGCTCTCCTCTTCCTTTTCCCTACTCTTTCTCTTTTTCGTTCTTTTCTTCATTCACCTCCTTCCCTATCTTTCCTTCTTTCTCTTTCTCCGACACCTTTTCTATCGCTCTCCTCTTCCTTTTCCCTACTCTTTCTCTTTTTCGTTCTTTTCTTCATTCACCTCCTTCCCTATCTTTCCTTCTTTCTCTTTCTCCGACACCTTTTCTATCGCTCTTCTCTTCCTTTTCCCTACTCTTTCTCTTTTTCGTTCTTTTCTTCATTCACCTCCTTCCCTATCTTTCCTTCTTTCTCTTTCTCCGACACCTTTTCTATCGCTCTCCTCTTCCTTTTCCCTACTCTTTCTCTTTTTCGTTCTTTTCTTCATTCACCTCCTTCCCTATCTTTCCTTCTTTCTCTTTCTCCTACACCTTTTCTATCGCTCTCCTCTTCCTTTTCCCTACTCTTTCTCTTTTTCGTTCTTTTCTTCATTCACCTCTTTCCCTATCTTTCCTTCTTTCTCTTTCTCCGACACCTTTTCTATCGCTCTTCTCTTCCTTTTCCCTACTCTTTCTCTTTTTCGTTCTTTTCTTCATTCCCTTCATTCTCTATCTTTCCTTCTTTCTCTTTCTCCGACACCTTTTCTATCGCTCTTCTCTTCCTTTTCCCTATTCTTTCTCTTTTTCGTTTTTTTCTTCATTCACCTCCTTCCCTATCTTTCCTTCTTTCTCTTTCTCCGACACCTTTTCTATCGCTCTCCTCTTCCTTTTCCCTACTCTTTCTCTTTTTCGTTCTTTTCTTCATTCACCTCCTTCCCTATCTTTCCTTCTTTCTCTTTCTCCGACACCTTTTCTATCGCTCTTCTCTTCCTTTTCCCTACTCTTTCTCTTTTTCGTGTTTTTCTCCATTCACCTCTTTCCCTATCTTTCCTTCTTTCTCTTTCTCCGACACCTTTTCTATCGCTCTCCTCTTCCTTTTCCCTACTCTTTCTCTTTTTTTCCTTCTTTTCTTCATTCACCTCCTTCCCTATCTTTCCTTCTTTCTCTTTCTCCGACACCTTTTCTATCGCTCTCCTCTTCCTTTTCCCTACTCTTTCTCTTTTTCGTTCTTTTCTTCATTCACCTCCTTCCCTATCTTTCCTTCTTTCTCTTTCTCCGACACCTTTTCTATCGCTCTTCTCTTCCTTTTCCCTACTCTTTCTCTTTTTCGTGTTTTTCTCCATTCACCTCTTTCCCTATCTTTCCTTCTTTCTCTTTCTCCGACACCTTTTCTATCGCTCTCCTCTTCCTTTTCCCTACTCTTTCTCTTTTTCGTTCTTTTCTTCATTCACCTCCTTCCCTATCTTTCCTTCTTTCTCTTTCTCCGACACCTTTTCTATCGCTCTTCTCTTCCTTTTCCCTACTCTTTCTCTTTTTTGTTCTTTTCTTCATTCACCTCCTTCCCTATCTTTCCTTCTTTCTCTTTCTCCGACACCTTTTCTATAGCTCTCCTCTTCCTTTTCCCTACTCTTTCTCTTTTTCGTTCTTTTCTTCATTCACCTCCTTCCCTATCTTTCCTTCTTTCTCTTTCTCCGACACCTTTTCTATCGCTCTTCTCTTCCTTTTCCCTACTCTTTCTCTTTTTCGTTCTTTTCTTCATTCACCTCCTTCCCTATCTTTCCTTCTTTCTCTTTCTCCGACACCTTTTCTATCGCTCTTCTCTTCCTTTTCCCTACTCTTTCTCTTTTTCGTTCTTTTCTTCATTCACCTCCTTCCCTATCTTTCCTTCTTTCTCTTTCTCCGACACCTTTTCTATCGCTCTCCTCTTCCTTTTCCCTACTCTTTCTCTTTTTCGTTCTTTTCTTCATTCACCTCCTTCCCTATCTTTCCTTCTTTCTCTTTCTCCGACACCTTTTCTATCGCTCTCCTCTTCCTTTTCCCTACTCTTTCTCTTTTTCGTTCTTTTCTTCATTCACCTCCTTCCCTATCTTTCCTTCTTTCTCTTTCTCAAACACCTTTTCTATCGCTCTCCTCTTCCTTTTCCCTACTCTTTCTCTTTTTCGTTCTTTTCTTCATTCACCTCCTTCCCTATCTTTCCTTCTTTCTCTTTCTCCGACACCTTTTCTATCGCTCTTCTCTTCCTTTTCCCTACTCTTTCTCTTTTTCGTGTTTTTCTCCATTGACCTCTTTGCCGATCTTTCCTTCTTTCTCTTTCTCCGACACCTTTTCTATCGCTCTCCTCTTCCTTTTCCCTATTCTTTCTCTTTTTCGTTTTTTTCTTCATTCACCTCCTTCCCTATCTTTCCTTCTTTCTCTTTCTCCGACACCTTTTCTATCGCTCTCCTCTTCCTTTTCCCTACTCTTTCTCTTTTTCGTTCTTTTCTTCATTCACCTCCTTCCCTATCTTTCCTTCTTTCTCTTTCTCCGACACCTTTTCTATCGCTCTTCTCTTCCTTTTCCCTACTCTTTCTCTTTTTCGTGTTTTTCTCCATTCACCTCTTTCCCTATCTTTCCTTCTTTCTCTTTCTCCGACACCTTTTCTATCGCTCTCCTCTTCCTTTTCCCTACTCTTTCTCTTTTTCGTTCTTTTCTTCATTCACCTCCTTCCCTATCTTTCCTTCTTTCTCTTTCTCCGACACCTTTTCTATCGCTCTCCTCTTCCTTTTCCCTACTCTTTCTCTTTTTCGTTCTTTTCTTCATTCACCTCCTTCCCTATCTTTCCTTCTTTCTCTTTCTCCGACACCTTTTCTATCGCTCTCCTCTTCCTTTTCCCTACTCTTTCTCTTTTTCGTTCTTTTCTTCATTCACCTCCTTCCCTATCTTTCCTTCTTTCTCTTTCTCCGACACCTTTTCTATCGCTCTTCTCTTCCTTTTCCCTACTCTTTCTCTTTTTCGTTCTTTTCTTCATTCACCTCCTTCCCTATCTTTCCTTCTTTCTCTTTCTCCGACACCTTTTCTATCGCTCTCCTCTTCCTTTTCCCTACTCTTTCTCTTTTTCGTTCTTTTCTTCATTCACCTCCTTCCCTATCTTTCCTTCTTTCTCTTTCTCCTACACCTTTTCTATCGCTCTCCTCTTCCTTTTCCCTACTCTTTCTCTTTTTCGTTCTTTTCTTCATTCACCTCCTTCCCTATCTTTCCTTCTTTCTCTTTCTCCGACACCTTTTCTATCGCTCTCCTCTTCCTTTTCCCTACTCTTTCTCTTTTTCGTTCTTTTCTTCATTCACCTCCTTCACTATCTTTCCTTCTTTCTCTTTCTCCGACACCTTTTCTATCGCTCTCCTCTTCCTTTTCCCTACTCTTTCTCTTTTTCGTTCTTTTCTTCATTCACCTCCTTCCCTATCTTTCCTTCTTTCTCTTTCTCCGACACCTTTTCTATCGCTCTCCTCTTCCTTTTCCCTACTCTTTCTCTTTTTCGTTTTTTTCTTCATTCACCTCCTTCCCTCTCTTTCCTTCTTTCTCTTTCTCCGACACCTTTTCTATCGCTCTCCTCTTCCTTTTCCCTACTCTTTCTCTTTTTCGTTCTTTTCTTCATTCACCTCCTTCCCTATCTTTCCTTCTTTCTCTTTCTCCGACACCTTTTCTATCGCTCTTCTCTTCCTTTTCCCTACTCTTTCTCTTTTTCGTGTTTTTCTCCATTCACCTCTTTCCCTATCTTTCCTTCTTTCTCTTTCTCCGACACCTTTTCTATCGCTCTCCTCTTCCTTTTCCCTACTCTTTCTCTTTTTCGTTCTTTTCTTCATTCACCTCCTTCCCTATCTTTCCTTCTTTCTCTTTCTCCGACACCTTTTCTATCGCTCTCCTCTTCCTTTTCCCTACTCTTTCTCTTTTTCGTTCTTTTCTTCATTCACCTCCTTCCCTATCTTTCCTTCTTTCTCTTTCTCCGACACCTTTTCTATCGCTCTTCTCTTCCTTTTCCCTACTCTTTCTCTTTTTCGTGTTTTTCTCCATTCACCTCTTTCCCTATCTTTCCTTCTTTCTCTTTCTCCGACACCTTTTCTATCGCTCTCCTCTTCCTTTTCCCTACTCTTTCTCTTTTTCGTTCTTTTCTTCATTCACCTCCTTCCCTATCTTTCCTTCTTTCTCTTTCTCCGACACCTTTTCTATCGCTCTTCTCTTCCTTTTCCCTACTCTTTCTCTTTTTCGTTCTTTTCTTCATTCACCTCCTTCCCTATCTTTCCTTCTTTCTCTTTCTCCGACACCTTTTCTATCGCTCTCCTCTTCCTTTTCCCTACTCTTTCTCTTTTTCGTTCTTTTCTTCATTCACCTCCTTCCCTATCTTTCCTTCTTTCTCTTTCTCCGACACCTTTTCTATCGCTCTTCTCTTCCTTTTCCCTACTCTTTCTCTTTTTCGTTCTTTTCTTCATTCACCTCCTTCCCTATCTTTCCTTCTTTCTCTTTCTCCGACACCTTTTCTATCGCTCTCCTCTTCCTTTTCCCTACTCTTTCTCTTTTTCGTTCTTTTCTTCATTCACCTCCTTCCCTATCTTTCCTTCTTTCTCTTTCTCCGACACCTTTTCTATCGCTCTCCTCTTCCTTTTCTCTACTCTTTCTCTTTTTCGTTCTTTTCTTCATTCACCTCCTTCCCTATCTTTCCTTCTTTCTCTTTCTCCGACACCTTTTCTATCGCTCTCCTCTTCCTTTTCCCTACTCTTTCTCTTTTTCGTTCTTTTCTTCATTCACCTCCTTCCCTATCTTTCCTTCTTTCTCTTTCTCCGACACCTTTTCTATCGCTCTCCTCTTCCTTTTCCCTACTCTTTCTCTTTTTCGTTCTTTTCTTCATTCACCTCTTTCCCTATCTTTCCTTCTTTCTCTTTCTCCGACACCTTTTCTATCGCTCTTCTCTTCCTTTTCCCTACTCTTTCTCTTTTTCGTTCTTTTCTTCATTCCCCTCTTTCCCTATCTTTCCTTTTTTCTCTTTCTCCGACACCTTTTCTATCGCTCTTCTCTTCCTTTTCCCTACTCTTTCTCTTTTTCGTTCTTTTCTTCATTCCCCTCTTTCCCTATCTTTCCTTCTTTCTCTTTCTCCGCCACCTTTTCTATCGCTCTTATCTTCCTTTTCCCTACTCTTTCTCTTTTTCGTTCTTTTCTTCATTCCCCTCTTTCCCTATCTTTCCTTCTTTCTCTTTCTCCGACACCTTTTCTATCGCTCTTCTCTTCCTTTTCCCTACTCTTTCTCTTTTTCGTTCTTTTCTTCATTCTCTATCTTTCCTTCTTTCTCTTTCTCCCCCACCTTTTCTCTCGCTCTTCTCTTCCTTTTCCCTAATCTTTCTCTTTTTCGTTCTTTTCTTCATTCACCTCTTTCCCTATCTTTCCTTCTTTCTCTTTCTCCGACACCTTTTCTATCGCTCTTCTCTTCCTTTTCCCTACTCTTTCTCTTTTTCGTTCTTTTCTTCATTCACCTCTTTCCCTATCTTTCCTTCTTTCTCTTTCTCCGCCACCTTTTCTATCGCTCTTCTCTTCCTTTTCCTTACTCTTTCTCTTTTTCGTTTTTAGGCATTCCCCTCTTTCTCTTTGTCTCCCTACCTTAATATCACAATTCTTCACTCCATCTCTCTCTCTCTCTCTCTCTCTCTCTCTCTCTCTCTCTCTCTCTCTCTCTCTCTCTCTCTATTTTTACTCTATTTTCCTTCCTTCCTTCCTTCCTTCCTTCCTTCCTTCCTTCCTTCCTTCCTTCCTTCCTTTCTTCCTTCCTTCCTAACGCTTTTCTTTCCTGCACTATTTCTTCATGCTTTTCTTTCTTTCTCTCTTTCTGTCCATTTTTTTTTCCTTTTCAACATCTCTCCCCGCTTCTTTCTTTCTTTTTTCCTACCTCCTTTTCTTCATTACTCTTCGTCCTTCCTTTCTTTTCGTACCTTATTTTTCTATTCTCCTCTCTCTCCTCTCTCTTACTTTTCTTCCCCTCTTTGATTCTTCTTAATAAAAAAAAAAAACTTATCTTTTCCACTATCCTCAGCATTGACTCGTTTCCAAAACTCTTTAATAATATAACAGCTAAGTGAATTTATATTTCAAGCAACAATAAAAGCCAAACATTTCGCTAATGAAAGAAGCGAGACGTTATTTTCGCGCCTTTTTTTTCGTGGCGGGCGACGGCAAATGCTAAACAAATTCATTTTTGCGCAAAACACTTAAGAAAACAAAATGGCCGATCGCTAAATCAATTTACAATCCAATTTTTTAAAGAAGATAAATTTCGAATGAGGTTCGCTTTCATAATGAAACATGTTCTGGCGTGAAAAGAAAATTGTATTTGATATTGTAAATACATACAGACAGATCATACGAAGAAAGAAAAAGTGCGATGGAGTTGGCTACAACAATGGCTGCTAGAGGAATGGCACTAAAATTATACGAAATATTTTATGGAGAAAGATAAACGGTAAAGAGGGGGAGGGGAGAAAGAAAAATGAACATCTATCTATTTAAGTCTGTTAATATCTATCTATCGATCTATCTAAATTTATTATCTATCAGTCTCATTCACTGTTCAGTTTTTTGGGATTGGTAGGTGAAATCGTCACTAGTAGTTTCCATATATATATATATTATATATATATATATTTATATATATATATTTATGTATATATATATATATATATATATATTTGTATATATATATATATATTTATATATATTTATATATATATTTATATTTATATATATATATTTATGTATATATATATATATATTTGTATATATATATATTTATATATATAAATATATTTATATATATATATTTATATATATATTTTTATATATATATATATATTTATATATATATATTTATATATTTATATATATATTTATATATATATTTATATATATTATATTTATATAAATATATATTTATATATATATATTTATATATATAAATTTATATATATATATTTATATATATATTTATATATATATAAATATATTTATATATATATATATATTTATATATATATTTATAAATATATATATTTATATATATATTTATATATATATATATTTATATTTATATATATTTATATATATTTATTTATATATATATATATTTATATTTATATATATATATTTATTTATATTTATATATATATATATTTATATTTATAGATATATATTTATATATATATATATTTATATTTATATATATATATATATATATATATATATATATATATATATGTAGTCAAACCTAATGAGCCAGTCAAACCTACCAAGGTTTCACTTAGGCAGATCGTCAGGGTCAGCTGCCTAAGTGAAACCTTGCTAGGTTTATCTGGCTCATTAGGTTTGAGTACGTTTGTATCGAGCTCTATAGTTAGTTGTTTACTCGTATCGGAATTTTTTCTTTGGGCCTTGAACCTGTATCTGTGCAATTATTTTCGACAGACTTTCATATTCCTGGCTCTTTCTTTTTTAAAACCTTTTTTTCCCCCTCGAGATTGATTTGACTATTGGTAAATCAAGAATTCGAAGGTTTTTCGACACGAGTATAGTTACCTATATATATATATATATATATATATATATATATATATATATATATATATATATAACCTTTGAGGCAATAAAAATGTCGGATTAAAAAATATAATCCATTAGTTCTTTCGCAATTGCCTTGTTTACCTTTTACGAAACTGCAAATATTCGTTTCCAGAGATATCTGATCGGATGAATGTGCTTTAAAGTCAAAATAGAACCACACTTTACTGTGAAGCTCTCTGTAACCGAGCGGTAAAAATACACCGGATGAGAAGGTGGTTCTTCCCCTGTTAAAGGCCGACGTAGGTTCAAATGCCGTCCCGTGGTTATATTTTCTTTATAAAGTTTTCACTAGTACTCATACCGGTAGACGAAATAAAATCCTGTTTAAAATAAACGGAGCGTTTACTCAAAGAAAATTCACTAAAATTAATAAAACAACAAAATCCGTTAATTTTTTTTGCATTAGGCAAAAGATTTAAATTATTTAAATAAATGTCTGTGTAAGCGTTCTGAGAGAAAAAGGAAATATTTGTTGCAGATTAATTCCACAACGCAGAGAACAAATCACTGTAAGTACAGACTCGAATATCGGGGGCAGAAATAAATGCTGAAAACTCGATTCGCAGGTACTATCTCACAAATCACAATGCACGTCACCAGTCAGAAAAATAACTCTCTCTCCGACGAACGCAGTAGCAAAAATATATCAATTTTCCCCTCCCGATTCGAGAACACCAACTGCTTTTATCGGCCGAGCATTTTTTCATTTGTCGACAACTGGGAGAAAACGTCAAATTTTTGCATATCAAAATACATTCATAGAGACTTCTGCGACGGACTTGTGTATATATATATTCTTAGTCCAATTGTCCGTGAATGAGGAATTGGTTAGAAAGTCCGGATATGGGATTATATTGAGATTAAAATAAAAGAACTGAAATCATGTTTAACATTTATTTTCAATGTTTTATAGTAAACAAAATAAGCTAATGGCGAGTGAAATATAACGGAATTGATTTTAAGGAAAAAGAAATAAATTATGTAATGTTAATAAAAATTCATTAAATTAATTATGCCACGTATGCAAAACAAATAATGTAACGACGATTTTTTAATCGCTGTTGCATGTTGATTCTTTCTCTTCTAATGTCATTCTCAACTTTTTCCACATTTCGTTTTGCTTTTGTTCTTGAAAATTTTTAAACGAAAGACACTTTTTAACTCTGCCTGCGTTGTTGCAATCGTTATAGCTGAATGCTGGCTTTCTTTCCATAAAACTGACCACTTTTTCAATAGATTTTTCAATTTCAGTCCAGGTTTCATCACAAACATGCATCTGGCTGCTATCTTGTTGCAGATGTGTCTCGTTATCATCCTTTCCTTTTATTCCCATCATCTTTTGCATCCAATACAAGCCATTAGGATGAAATAAGCAGAAGCAATTATCCAAAGTAAATTTCCTGAAAAACAGAAATTTCAGATCAGTTATATATCACCGAAATAGTTCAAATATAAACATCAAAATAATGTCCGGATATGCGGGATTCCGAATATAAGTGATTCTACTGTATATATGAATAAAAAGAAACAAGTGTAAAACTATAATTAGCCAAATGTGTTTTATTCTCTGATGGACTTCATGAAGGTAATGTAGGATTTATTTTGTTGTACGTGTTTATATACAAAGGCAATGATGTCATTGGTTCATCAAAGCTGATAAACTTAAAAACATTCATGAATATTAATGAGGTGGTTGAAAGGTCAGTCAAAATATGTGAAAGACACAAAGTGTCATAATTCAAAGCCTGGCAAAAAGTAAAATGAGTGAGTAAAATTCAAGAAGAGTTTTATTATAAATATTATTTAAATTGTGATTAGATTGTAATGCCATGGGATGGACTTATGTAGTGTATGCTAGAAAAGGTATATGCTGATGGATTTAACTGTTTTCTTTTGATTTTTCAACATGTTAGTTGTGGCGTATGTTGTCTTGGGAAAGGAGCAATTCTTTCAGGAAAGGTGAGATTGGGAAAAATCTGGAGTGTAGAATTATATTTTGAAAATTATTCAATGGCAGCACTCATAAGAATTTACGTTATGAGCAAATTACTTTTTCTTTTGATGAGTGGCATTTTTAGATCAGAATTGTGGTTGAATATATTTCCAGCAATAGATTATAATAATAAAAAAATTCCAGTAATATATTTTACTAGTAAAAAAAAAAAAATCAGCATTTGATTTATTTGAAAAAGAAATTACAGCAATAGATTTTAAGAGAAAAAAAATTCAACATTTGATTTTAATTGAAAAAAAAATTACAGTAATAGATTTTAAGAGTAAAAAAATTCAACATTTGATTTTAATTGAAAAATAAATTACAGCTATAGATTTTAAGAGGAAAAAATTCAGCATTTGATTTTAATTGAAAAAGAAATTACAGCAATAGATTTTAAGAAATAAAAAAATTCAGCATTTGATTTTAATTGAAAAAGAAATTACAGAAATACATTTTAAGAGAAAAAATTTAACATTTTATTTTAATTGAAAAAGAAATTACAGAAATAGATTTTAAGGAATAAAAAAATTCTTCATTTGATTTTAATTGAAAAAGAAATTACAGCAATAGATTTTAAGAGGAAAAAGTAATCAACATTTGATTTTAATTGAAAAAATACAGGAATAGATTTTAAGAGTAAAAAAATTCAACATTTGATTTTAATTGAAAAAGAAATTACAACAATAGATTTTAAGAGTAAAAAAAATCAACATTTGATTTTAATTGAAAAAGAAATTACAGCAATAGATTTTAAGAGCAAAACAAATTAAACATTTGATTTTACTTGAAAAAGAAACATTACACCAATTGATTTTAATAGGAAAAACACAAAGAATTTGAACAATACATATTAATAGGAAAGAATTATTTCTATAATTCATTTTAATAAGAAAAAATTACAGCAATAGATTTTATACTAATGACAATTTTCCAGCAACAGATTTTAATAGGAAAATAAATTCCGTAATAGATTTGAATAGATATTGCAATTGATTTTAATAGTATAAATAATTTACAGCAACTGATATTAATAGGAAAAACAATAAAATCAATTGATTTTAATAGTGAAAAAAAATAACAATATTCCAGCAATTAATTTTAATAGATTCTAACAGAAAGAAATCCAGCAATTCAGTTTAATAGAAAAAAAATACAGCAATTGATTTTAATAGAAAAAAAAACAAAACATACAGCAATTGATTTTAATAGAAAAAAAACAAAAAATACAGCAATTGATTTTAATAGAAAATAAAAACAAAAAATACAGCAATTGATTTTAATAGAAAAATAAACAAAAAATACAGCAATTGATTTTAATAGAAAATAAAAACAAAAAATACTGCAATTGATTATAATAGAAAACAAAAAACAAAAAATACAGCAATTGATTTTAATAGAAAAAAAACAAAACATACAGCAATTGATTTTAATAGAAAAAAAACAGAACATACAGCAATTGATTTTAATAGAAAAAAAAAAAAATACAGAAATTGATTTTAATAGAAAATAAAAACAAAAAATACTGCAATTGATTTTAATAGAATAAAAATACAGCAATTGTAAAATCAATTGCTGTATTTTTTCTATTAAAATCAATTGCTGTATTTTTTGTTTTTTAGAAAAAAACAAAAAATACACCAATTGATTTTAATAGAAAAAATACAGCAATTGATTTTCATAGAAAATAAAAACAAAAAATACTGCAATTGATTATAATAGAAAACGAAAAACAATAAAATACAGAAATTTATTTAAATATAAAAGAAACACAACAATTGATTTTAATAGAAAAAACAAAAAATACAGCAAGTGATTTTAATAGAAAAAAAAACAAAAAATACAGCAATTGATTTTAATAGAAAAAAACAAAAAATACAGCAATTGATTTTAATAGAAAAAAACAAAAAATACAGCAATTGATTTTAATAGAAAAAAAAACAAAAAATACAGCAATTGATTTTAATAGAAAAAAAAAAACAAAAAATACAGCAATTGATTTTAATAGAAAAAAAACAAAATATACAGCAATTGATTTTAATAGAAAATAAACAAAAAATACAGCAATTGATTTTAATAGGAAAAAGCAAAAAATACTGCAATTGATTTTAATAAAAAATAAAAACAAAAAAATTTTCAATTGATTATAATGGAAAACAAAAAAACAAAAAATACAGCAATTTATTTAAATAGAAAAAAAACAGCAATTGATTTTAATAGAAAAAAACAAAAAATACAGCAATTGATTTTAATAGAAAATAAAAACAAAAAATACTGCAATTGATTATAATAGAAAACAAAAAACAAAAAATACAGCAATTTATTTAAATATAAAAGAAACACAGCAATTGATTTTAATAGAAAAAAATAAAAAATACAGCAATTGATTTTAATAGAAAAAAACCCAAAAAATACAGCAATTGATTTTAATAGAAAAAAACAAAAAATACAGCATTTGATTTTTATAGAAAAAACAAAAAAAAATAGCAATTGATTTTAACAGAAAATAAAAACAAAAAATACTACAATTAATTTTAATAGAAAAAATTCCAGCAATTGATTTAAATTCTTAATACACTCAAACATTTTATCAATTACCAGCAACTGACTTTAATATTAAAAATATTTCAGCTATCCATTTTAATAGAAAAAAAAAAATCATGCAATTGATTTTAGTATTAAAACAGAAAATTCCATCAAGTGATTTTAATAGTAAAAAAAATTCCAGCACTCAATTTTATTAGTAAAAAAAAACATTGATTTTAATAGTAAAAAATTCTGACAAGGGACTTTAATAGAAAAAAAATTCCAGCAACTGATTTTAATTAAAAAAAAAAAACTCCCAAAAAACAGCAACTGGTTTTAATAGGAAAAAAAGAAAATTACCAAAGTTCCCAAGGAAATTAAATTTTGGCATTAAATGACCCATAATTAGTTGATATGCTGTTAATGAAATCAAATGAAATTCCTTAATGTTTTATTTCCATATGTGAATCTTTTCTTCTTTTCCCTTTTCTTTCTTCTTCTTCTTTTCTTTTTCATCTTTGTTCTTCTATTCTTTCACTCTCTCCATTTCTCCTCCTCTGACCTTCTCTTTAGTCTTTCCTTCTTCCTTCACTTTCTTTGATTCTTTTCTTCTTATACACTGTCTTTTTACTTTCTCTTTTCTTTCTTTTTCTTCCTTTTAACTCTAAAGTTGATTCAATGTGCCATGCCAGACAATTTTTCCCAACACAAACTATCTTAGACATTTATAAGTCTACCATGAGTCCATTCATTGAATATTGATGTTACATCTGGTCTGGTTCTTTTGCAATATATTGAGAGATTCTTGATAAAATACAAGGAAAAATCTGCAATGTTATTGGTCCTAACCTTGCACCTCAGCTTCAGTGATTTCCCCATCACTGTAACATAGATTTCTTGTGCCTTTTCTATGATTATTTCATGGTAATTGTTCTGATGAGCTATCCTCTATGGTGGCCAGACTTTATGAATCTAAATGCAGTACTAGATTGGCAGCAAGGTCTCATCAGTTTACATTTAAAATGGCTTTTATGTAACTAAGTTCTATGCTAACTCACATTTCTCGATTGTCAAATTCTCTTCTTGTTTTCGCTTGTGGAACTCTCTTCCGGCTTCTTGCTTTCCTGCCAACTTTGATCTTCAAAAATTTAAATACAATGTCAATCATTATCTACTGTCTTCCTGATTACTCTTCTATTGTTCTCACTCAATTTTCCCTTGTGGAATTCTCTTCCGGCTTCTTGCTTTCCAGTCAACTTTGATCTTCAAAAATTGAAATGCAATGTCAATCGTTATCTACTGTCTTCCTGATTACTCTTCTATTGTTCTCACTCAATTTTCGCTTGTGGAACTCTCTTCCGGCTTCTTGCTTTCCAGTCAACTTTGATCTTCAAAAATTTAAATGCAATGTCAATCATTATCTACTGTCTTCCTGATTACTCTTCTATTGTTCTCACTCAATTTTCCCTTGTGGAACTCTCTTCTGGCTTCTTGCTTTCCTGCCAACTTTGATCTTCAAAAATTTAAATGCAATGTCAATCGTTATCTACTGTCTTCCCGATTACTCTTCTATTGTTCTCACTCAATTTTCCCTTGTGGAACTCTCTTCCGGCTTCTTGCTTTCCTGCCAACTTTGATCTTCAAAAATTTAAATGCAATGTCAATCGTTATCTAGTGTCTTCCTGATTACTCTTCTATTGTTCTCACTCAATTTTCCCTTGTGGAACTCTCTTCCGGCTTCTTGCTTTCCTGCCAACTTTGATCTTCAAAAATTTAAATGCAATGTCAATCGTTATCTAGTGTCTTCCTGATTACTCTTCTATTGTTCTCACTCAATTTTCCCTTGTGGAACTCTCTTCCGGCTTCTTGCTTTCCAGTCAACTTTGATCTTCAAAAATTTAAATGCAATGTCAATCGTTATCTACTGTCTTCCTGATTACTCTTCTATTGTTCTCACTCAATTTTCGCTTGTGGAACTCTCTTCCGGCTTCTTGCTTTCCTGCGAACTTTGATCTTCAAAAATTTAAATGCAATGTCAATCGTTATCTACTGTCTTCCTGATTACTCTTCTATTGTTCTCACTCAATTTTCGCTTGTGGAACTCTCTTCCGACTTCTTGCTTTCCTCTCAAGTTTGATCTTCAAAAATTTAAATGCAATGTCAATCGTTATCTACTGTCTTCCTGATTACTCTTCTATTGTTCTCACTCAATTTTCGCTTGTGGAACTCTCTTGCGGCTTCTTGCTTTCCTGCCAACTTTGATCTTCAAAAATTTAAATACAATGTCAATCATTATCTACTGTCTTCCTGATTACTCTTCTATTGTTCTCACTCAATTTTCCCTTGTGGAACTCTCTTCCGGCTTCTTGCTTTCCTGCCAACTTTGATCTTCAAAAATTTAAATACAATGTCAATCATTATCTACTGTCTTCCTGATTACTCTTCTATTGTTCTCACTCAATTTTCCCTTGTGGAACTCTCTTCCGGCTTCTTGCTTTCCAGTCAACTTTGATCTTCAAAAATTTAAATGCAATGTCAAACATTATCTACTGTCTTCCTGATTACTCTTCTATTGTTCTCACTCAATTTTCCCTTGTGGAACTCTCTTCCGGCTTCTTGCTTTCCAGTCAACTTTGATCTTCAAAAATTTAAATACAATGTCAATCATTATCTACTGTCTTCCCGATTACTCTTCTATTGTTCTCACTCAATTTTCCCTTGTGGAACTCTCTTCCGGCTTCTTGCTTTCCAGTCAACTTTGATCTTCAAAAATTTAAATGCAATGTCAATCATTATCTACTGTCTTCCTGATTACTCTTCTATTGTTCTCACTCAATTTTCCCTTGTGGAACTCTCTTCCGGCTTCTTGCTTTCCTGCCAACATTGATCTTCAAAAATTTAAATACAATGTCAATCATTATCTACTGTCTTCCTGATTACTCTTCTATTGTTCTCACTCAATTTTCGCTTGTGGAACTCTCTTCCGACTTCTTGCTTTCCTCTCAAGTTTGATCTTCAAAAATTTAAATGCAATGTCAATCGTTATCTACTGTCTTCCTGATTACTCTTCTATTGTTCTCACTCAATTTTCGCTTGTGGAACTCTCTTCCGGCTTCTTGCTTTCCTGCGAACTTTGATCTTCAAAAATTTAAATGCAATGTCAATCGTTATCTACTGTCTTCCTGATTACTCTTCTATTGTTCTCACTCAATTTTCGCTTGTGGAACTCTCTTCCGACTTCTTGCTTTCCTCTCAAGTTTGATCTTCAAAAATTTAAATGCAATGTCAATCGTTATCTACTGTCTTCCTGATTACTCTTCTATTGTTCTCACTCAATTTTCGCTTGTGGAACTCTCTTGCGGCTTCTTGCTTTCCTGCCAACTTTGATCTTCAAAAATTTAAATACAATGTCAATCATTATCTACTGTCTTCCTGATTACTCTTCTATTGTTCTCACTCAATTTTCCCTTGTGGAACTCTCTTCCGGCTTCTTGCTTTCCTGCCAACTTTGATCTTCAAAAATTTAAATACAATGTCAATCATTATCTACTGTCTTCCTGATTACTCTTCTATTGTTCTCACTCAATTTTCCCTTGTGGAACTCTCTTCCGGCTTCTTGCTTTCCAGTCAACTTTGATCTGAAAAAATTTAAATGCAATGTCAAACATTATCTACTGTCTTCCTGATTACTCTTCTATTGTTCTCACTCAATTTTCCCTTGTGGAACTCTCTTCCGGCTTCTTGCTTTCCAGTCAACTTTGATCTTCAAAAATTTAAATACAATGTCAATCATTATCTACTGTCTTCCCGATTACTCTTCTATTGTTCTCACTCAATTTTCCCTTGTGGAACTCTCTTCCGGCTTCTTGCTTTCCAGTCAACTTTGATCTTCAAAAATTTAAATGCAATGTCAATCATTATCTACTGTCTTCCTGATTACTCTTCTATTGTTCTCAATCAATTTTCCCTTGTGGAACTCTCTTCCGGCTTCTTGCTTTCCTGCCAACTTTGATCCTCAAAAATTTAAATACAATGTCAATCATTATCTACTGTCTTCCTGATTACTCTTCTATTGTTCTCACTCAATTTTCGCTTGTGGAACTCTCTTCCGACTTCTTGCTTTCCTCTCAAGTTTGATCTTCAAAAATTTAAATGCAATGTCAATCGTTATCTACTGTCTTCCTGATTACTCTTCTATTGTTCTCACTCAATTTTCGCTTGTGGAACTCTCTTCCGGCTTCTTGCTTTCCTGCGAACTTTGATCTTCAAAAATTTAAATGCAATGTCAATCGTTATCTACTGTCTTCCTGATTACTCTTCTATTGTTCTCACTCAATTTTCGCTTGTGGAACTCTCTTCCGACTTCTTGCTTTCCTCTCAAGTTTGATCTTCAAAAATTTAAATGCAATGTCAATCGTTATCTACTGTCTTCCTGATTACTCTTCTATTGTTCTCACTCAATTTTCGCTTGTGGAACTCTCTTCCGGCTTCTTGCTTTCCTGCCAACTTTGATCTTCAAAAATTTAAATACAATGTCAATCATTATCTACTGTCTTCCTGATTACTCTTCTATTGTTCTCACTCAATTTTCCCTTGTGGAACTCTCTTCCGGCTTCTTGCTTTCCTGCCAACTTTGATCTTCAAAAATTTAAATACAATGTCAATCATTATCTACTGTCTTCCTGATTACTCTTCTATTGTTCTCACTCAATTTTCCCTTGTGGAACTATCTTCCGGCTTCTTGCTTTCCAGTCAACTTTGATCTTCAAAAATTTAAATGCAATGTCAATCATTATCTACTGTCTTCCTGATTACTCTTCTATTGTTCTCACTCAATTTTCCCTTGTGGAACTCTCTTCCGGCTTCTTGCTTTCCAGTCAACTTTGATCTTCAAAAATTTAAATGCAATGTCAATCATTATCTACTGTCTTCCTGATTACTCTTCTATTGTTCTCACTCAATTTTCCCTTGTGGAACTCTCTTCCGGCTTCTTGCTTTCCTGCCAACTTTGATCTTCAAAAATTTAAATACAATGTCAATCATTATCTACTGTCTTCCTGATTACTCTTCTATTGTTCTCACTCAATTTTCGCTTGTGGAACTCTCTTCCGACTTCTTGCTTTCCTCTCAAGTTTGATCTTCAAAAATTTAAATGCAATGTCAATCGTTATCTACTGTCTTCCTGATTACTCTTCTATTGTTCTCACTCAATTTTCGCTTGTGGAACTCTCTTCCGACTTCTTGCTTTCCTCTCAAGTTTGATCTTCAAAAATTTAAATGCAATGTCAATCGTTATCTACTGTCTTCCTGATTACTCTTCTATTGTTCTCACTCAATTTTCGCTTGTGGAACTCTCTTCCGGCTTCTTGCTTTCCTGCCAACTTTGATCTTCAAAAATTTAAATACAATGTCAATCATTATCTACAGTCTTCCTGATTACTCTTCTATTGTTCTCACTCAATTTTCCCTTGTGGAACTCTCTTCCGGCTTCTTGCTTTCCAGTCAACTTTGATCTTCAAAAATTTAAATGCAATGTCAATCGTTATCTACTGTCTTCCTGATTACTCTTCTATTGTTCTCACTCAATTTTCCCTTGTGGAACTCTCTTCCGGCTTCTTGCTTTCCAGTCAACTTTGATCTTCCAAAATTTAAATGCAATGTCAATCATTATCTACTGTCTTCCTGATTACTCTTCTATTGTTCTCACTCAATTTTCGCTTGTGGAACTCTCTTCCGGCTTCTTGCTTTCCTGCGAACTTTGATCTTCAAAAATTTAAATGCAATGTCAATCGTTATCTACTGTCTTCCTGATTACTCTTCTATTGTTTTCACTCAATTTTCCCGTGTGGAACTCTCTTCCGGCTTCTTGCTTTCCAGTCAACTTTGATCTTCAAAAATTTAAATGCAATGTCAATCATTATCTACTGTCTTCCTGATTACTCTTCTATTGTTCTCACTCAATTTTCCCTTGTGGAACTCTCTTCCGGCTTCTTGCTTTCCTGCCAACTTTGATCTTCAAAAATTTAAATACAATGTCAATCATTATCTACTGTCTTCCTGATTACTCTTCTATTGTTCTCACTCAATTTTCGCTTGTGGAACTCTCTTCCGACTTCTTGCTTTCCTCACAAGTTTGATCTTCAAAAATTTAAATGCAATGTCAATCGTTATCTACTGTCTTCCTGATTACTCTTCTATTGTTCTCACTCAATTTTCGCTTGTGGAACTCTCTTCCGACTTCTTGCTTTCCTCTCAAGTTTGATCTTCAAAAATTTAAATGCAATGTCAATCGTTATCTACTGTCTTCCTGATTACTCTTCTATTGTTCTCACTCAATTTTCGCTTGTGGAACTCTCTTCCGGCTTCTTGCTTTCCTGCCAACTTTGATCTTCAAAAATTTAAATACAATGTCAATCATTATCTACAGTCTTCCTGATTACTCTTCTATTGTTCTCACTCAATTTTCCCTTGTGGAACTCTCTTCCGGCTTCTTGCTTTCCAGTCAACTTTGATCTTCAAAAATTTAAATGCAATGTCAATCGTTATCTACTGTCTTCCTGATTACTCTTCTATTGTTCTCACTCAATTTTCCCTTGTGGAACTCTCTTCCGGCTTCTTGCTTTCCAGTCAACTTTGATCTTCCAAAATTTAAATGCAATGTCAATCATTATCTACTGTCTTCCTGATTACTCTTCTATTGTTCTCACTCAATTTTCGCTTGTGGAACTCTCTTCCGGCTTCTTGCTTTCCTGCGAACTTTGATCTTCAAAAATTTAAATGCAATGTCAATCGTTATCTACTGTCTTCCAGATTACTCTTCTATTGTTTTCACTCAATTTTCCCTTGTGGAACTCTCTTCCGGCTTCTTGCTTTCCAGTCAACTTTGATCTTCAAAAATTTAAATGCAATGTCAATCGTTATCTACTGTCTTCCTGATTACTCTTCTATTGTTTTCACTCAATTTTCCCTTGTGGAACTCTCTTCCGGCTTCTTGCTTTCCAGTCAACTTTGATCTTCAAAAATTTAAATGCAATGTCAATCGTTATCTACTGTCTTCCTGATTACTCTTCTATTGTTCTCACTCAATTTTCCCTTGTGGAACTCTCTTCCGGCTTCTTGCTTTCCAGTCAACTTTGATCTTCAAAAATCTAAATGCAATGTCAATCGTTATCTACTGTCTTCCTGATTACTCTTCTATTGTTTTCACTCAATTTTCCCTTGTGGAACTCTCTTCCGGCTTCTTGCTTTCCAGTCAACTTTGATCTTCAAAAATTTAAATCCAATGTCAATCGTTATCTACTGTCTTCCTGATTACTCTTCTATTGTTCTCACTCAATTTTCCCTTGTGGAACTCTCTTCCGGCTTCTTGCTTTCCTGCCAACTTTGATCTTCAAAAATTTAAATGCAATGTCAATCATTATCTACTGTCTTCCTGATTACTCTTCTATTGTTCTCACTCAATTTTCCCTTGTGGAACTCTCTTCCGGCTTCTTGCTTTCCTGCCAACTTTGATCTTCAAAAATTTAAATGCAATGTCAATCATTATCTACTGTCTTCCTGATTACTCTTCTATTGTTCTCACTCAATTTTCCCTTGTGGAACTCTCTTCCGGCTTCTTGCTTTCCATTCAACTTTGATCTTCAAAAATTTAAATGCAATGTCAATCGTTATCTACTGTCTTCCTGATTACTCTTCTATTGTTCTCACTCAATTTTCCCTTGTGGAACTCTCTTCCGGCTTCTTGCTTTCCTGCCAACTTTGATCTTCAAAAATTTAAATGCAATGTCAATCATTATCTACTGTCTTCCTGATTACTCTTCTATTGTTCTCACTCAATTTTCCCTTGTGGAACTCTCTTCCGGCTTCTTGCTTTCCTGCCAACTTTGATCTTCAAAAATTTAAATGCAATGTCAATCATTATCTACTGTCTTCCTGATTACACTTCTATTGTTCTCACTCAATTTTCCCTTGTGGAACTCTCTTCCGGCTTCTTGCTTTCCATTCAACTTTGATCTTCAAAAATTTAAATGCAATGTCTATCGTTATCTACTGTCTTCCTGATTACTCTTCTATTGTTCTCACTCAATTTTCCCTTGTGGAACTCTCTTCCGGCTTCTTGCTTTCCTGCCAACTTTGATCTTCCAAAATTTAAATGCAATGTCAATCGTTATCTACTGTCTTCCTGATTACTCTTCTATTGTTCTCACTCAATTTTCGCTTGTGGAACTCTCTTCCGGCTTCTTGCTTTCCATTCAACTTTGATCTTCAAAAATTTAAATGCAATGTCTATCGTTATCTACTGTCTTCCTGATTACTCTTCTATTGTTCTCACTCAATTTTCCCTTGTGGAACTCTCTTCCGGCTTCTTGCTTTCGAGTCAACTTTGATCTTCAAAAATTTAAATGCAATGTCAATCATTATCTACTGTCTTCCTGATTACTCTTCTATTGTTCTCACTCAATTTTCCCTTGTGGAACTCTCTTCCGGCTTCTTGCTTTCCAGTCAACTTTGATCTTCAAAAATTGAAATGCAATGTCAATCGTTATCTACTGTCTTCCTGATTACTCTTCTATTGTTCTCACTCAATTTTCCCTTGTGGAACTCTCTTCCGGCTTCTTGCTTTCCAGTCAACTTTGATCTTCAAAAATTTAAATGCAATGTCAATCATTATCTACTGTCTTCCTGATTACTCTTCTATTGTTCTCACTCAATTTTCCCTTGTGGAACTCTCTTCCGGCTTCTTGCTTTCCAGTCAACTTTGATCTTCAAAAATTGAAATGCAATGTCAATCGTTATCTACTGTCTTCCTGATTACTCTTCTATTGTTCTCACTCAATTTTCCCTTGTGGAACTCTCTTCCGGCTTCTTGCTTTCCTGCCAACTTTGATCTTCCAAAATTTAAATGCAATGTCAATCGTTATCTACTGTCTCCCTGATTACTCTTCTATTGTTCTCACTCAATTTTCCCTTGTGGAACTCTCTTCCGGCTTCTTGCTTTCCAGTCAACTTTGATCTTCAAAAATTTAAATGCAATGTCAATCATTATCTACTGTCTTCCTGATTACTCTTCTATTGTTCTCACTCAATTTTCCCTTGTGGAACTCTCTTCCGGCTTCTTGCTTTCCAGTCAACTTTGATCTTCAAAAATTGAAATGCAATGTCAATCGTTATCTACTGTCTTCCTGATTACTCTGCTATTGTTCTCACTCAATTTTCCCTTGTGGAACTCTCTTCCGGCTTCTTGCTTTCCAGTCAACTTTGATCTTCAAAAATTTAAATACAATGTCAATCATTATCTACTGTCTTCCCGATTAATCTTCTATTGTTCTCACTCAATTTTCCCTTGTGGAACTCTCTTCCGGCTTCTTGCTTTCCAGTCAACTTTGATCTTCAAAAATTTAAATACAATGTCAATCATTATCTACTGTCTTCCCGATTAATCTTCTATTGTTCTCACTCAATTTTCCCTTGTGGAACTCTCTTCCGGCTTCTTGCTTTCCAGTCAACTTTGATCTTCAAAAATTTAAATGCAATGTCAATCATTATCTACTGTCTTCCTGATTACTCTTCTATTGTTCTCACTCAATTTTCCCTTGTGGAACTCTCTTCCGGCTTCTTGCTTTCCTGCCAACTTTGATCTTCAAAAATTTAAATACAATGTCAATCATTATCTACTGTCTTCCTGATTACTCTTCTATTGTTCTCACTCAATTTTCCCTTGTGGAACTCTCTTCCGGCTTCTTGCTTTCCTGCCAACTTTGATCTTCAAAAATTTAAATGCAATGTCAATCGTTATCTACTGTCTTCCTGATTACTCTTCTATTGTTCTCACTCAATTTTCGCTTGTGGAACTCTCTTCCGGCTTCTTGCTTTCCTCTCAACTTTGATCTTCAAAAATTTAAATGCAATGTCAATCGTTATCTACTGTCTTCCTGATTACTCTTCTATTGTTCTCACTCAATTTTCGCTTGTGGAACTCTCTTCTGGCTTCTTACTTTCCTCTCAACTTTTATCTTCAAAAATTGAAATGCAATGTCAATCGTTATCTACTGTCTTCCTGATTACTCTTCTATTGTTCTCACTCAATTTTCCCTTGTGGAACTCTCTTCCGGCTTCTTGCTTTCCTGCCAACTTTGATCTTCAAAAATTGAAATGCAATGTCAATCGTTATCTACTGTCTTCCTGATTACTCTTCTATTTTTCTCACTCAATTTTCGCTTGTGGAACTCTCTTCCGGCTTCTTGCTTTCCTGCCAACTTTGATCTTCAAAAATTGAAATGCAATGTCAATCGTTATCTACTGTCTTCCTGATTACTCTTCTATTGTTCTCACTCAATTTTCCCTTGTGGAACTCTCTTCCGGCTTCTTGCTTTCCTGCCAACTTTGATCTTCAAAAATTGAAATGCAATGTCAATCGTTATCTACTGTCTTCCTGATTACTCTTCTATTGTTCTCACTCAATTTTCGCTTGTGGAACTCTCTTCCGGCTTCTTGCTTTCCTCTCAACTTTGATCTTCAAAAATTTAAATGCAATGTCAATCGTTATCTACTGTCTTCCTGATTACTCTTCTATTGTTCTCACTCAATTTTCGCTTGTGGAACTCTCTTCCGGCTTCTTGCTTTCCTCTCAACTTTGATCTTCAAAAATTGAAATGCAATGTCAATCGTTATCTACTGTCTTCCTGATTACTCTTCTATTGTTCTCACTCAATTTTCCCTTGTGGAACTCTCTTCTGGCTTCTTGCTTTCCTGTCAAATTTGAACTACAAAAATTTAAATTCAACGTCAATTTTTACCCTCTGTATTCTTAATTTCTCTTCTCTCTCCTTAATAACGTATTCTTTTTTGCATATTCTCTCACAGTAACCCCCTTGCGCCTTAGTGGCTTTATTGCCTCTACTTGTGGTGAAATGATTAAATAAGATCTCCCACTCATTTTCAGCCCTATTTTCTTATCACTTCTCTTCCTTCCTCTCGCTCTTTCCCCCTCTTTTATTCCTTCCTTCCTTTCTTTTGGCTTTCTCCTTTCTCGTTAGCTTCTACTCTTTCACTCTTTCTTCATCCCGCTATTCTTTCTTTCTATTCACTTCCCCCTTTTTTCCCTTCACTTTTTATTCTTTTTGCTCCTCCTCCTCCTACCCTCTCTCATTTTCTTTGCCTCTTTTCTTCTCACATGGCTTCCTTCCTCGTCTTTATTCATTTACGCGATATAAGCCTGTCTCTTCCAATACTCTGGCTCCAGAAAATGATTGCTTTTCCACCCCTTGCCATTGCTCCCTCCGATATCTTGTCACCACTTAACTCC
>OZ038517.1:19264385-19266885 GCA_964036315.1 Acanthosepion esculentum | reverse complement strand
TACTCCTTTTATCCTCAAATAAAAACTGATAGACTATATGTCTAAGCATTACTTTAAATTCCCCATGTATAATACGCCTTCGTCCGTAATACGCACCCGTAAAATTGTGCTGAAAGTATGGGAAAATGCTTCTAATCATGCATACTACGCATTCCTGGTTTGGTAATCAAATACTATAAATTATATCTCTCAAATTTCATTACTCGTCCTGGGTAAGACGTTAAACTACATCCGCGTCCTGGGTAAGACGATAAACTACATCCAGCAGCAAGGCCTCTAATCAGGAGTTTTTGAGCAGCGTGGAACCACCTTTTAATCGCTAGTCTTCCCAGGTCCATCCTGACTCGGGGTGGTAGCACCTGTTAGGGTCCCAGGTATGGGCAAATAGTTAACTATTACCAGCTACACTTTTTGAAAAAATTATTACCAGCAATAAAATTTTGAAGGAAAAATATTACCAGAAACAGATTTTTGACAAAACAAAATATTACCAGCAATAAAAAATGTTGTCGGCATTAAATAACTCATTGAGGTTGATATGTCGTAAAACAAAATAAACCAAACCAATTTCATTACGGCCAGCGTTTTCTAATCTTACTGAAACTGTGATTGAAGATATTTAACAAATTTTCCGATCATCACGATTCTAAAAGGAAACGGAAATACCTATATTGTGCCTACTGCGTAGACTCATTAACCATTTGAGGATAGTTGGCCTCTTTTTTCCTCTACCGAAACAGCCATAAGGAGTTGATAGCAAAGTAAACCAAACTATACATAGTGGTTGGACGAGTCCATGTTTCAATCATAGTTGTAGAGAAGGTTAGTCAGTCTTTCTGTACAGCACTATCTTTACTATTTAGTCAACTGTTATATCGCTGTACCAAACTAGACGAAACCGCATCTTGGGTATGACTATAAACTACATCCGCGTCCAGGGTAAGACGATAAACTACATCCAGCAGCAAGGCCTCTGATCAGAAGGTTTTGAGGAGCATGGAACCATCTCTTAATTGCTGGTGTTCCCATATCCACCCAGACCCGGGACGGTAGCACCTGTGAGGGTCTCAGCTATGAGCAAATATTTACCTCCCTAGAGGGGGTAAAAAAACTATGAAATTATAAAAATAGGTTTTAATACCAGCAATACAGTTTTTGAAAAAATATTTGGAAAAAAATGTTACCAGTAATACATTTTTAGAGAAAAATATTAGCAGCAATAAAAATCTTGTCAGCATTAAATAACCCATTGAGGTGTTGATATGCCATAAAGCAAACCTACCAAAAAAATCATAAACCAAATGAGAATGTCAAAATCCATTTCTCTACAAATCGTGTATTTGAAAAAATACATCAATGAAAGCAAATTCTTGACAACAACCCTCTTTACAAAAGTATTTCAACGGAACTGGATCTACAAACTGTTTCCTTATAAATAATATATATTCTATTCATACGAATCTATTGTAAAAAATCTTGAAGGAATGAAATAACCCATTGAGGTGTTGATGTGTCTTAAAACAGAAACCAAACCAAACCAAACTAGACAAAACCAATAGCAAAAAAACAAAAACAACAACAAAAAAAAAACAAAAAAACAAAAAACAACTCTATAACTGATGGTGATGGTGGGTCGTTAGTTGGTAATGGCGTCTTGCAAAACAGTGTTAAAATAGTCAATTCGAAGACTAATTACTGACGGACTAACAAAATTTAGCAAATATTGACAATTTTTTTACCTTCTTTCTAACTTCCTTCATAAATCTTCATTGTTTTTTATTGACTTTTGCTTGCTTCAACATTTCAATTGAAAATTAAGAAATGTATACAAACTGTGCTCAAAACACGTTTCATTGATCAGCCGCTTGATATATAGCAGAATGTATGTCAAAAATCCCTTTAAAATGACAGAATTCCTAGGATGGTAGTACAAGTTTCATTGATGTTTCAGCTTCCCCTTCGTATCCAGACATTGGTTTCCACGGAAAGTTTCATTTCTCTATCATAAATGAAGATCGCGATGAATAGAGGATATAATCTATCTATATTTTCCGTTTATACGTTATTTTTATAGATAAAATTTATTTAAGTAAATGCACTGTTTTTTAGTTAAACTTAATAAATTAAGGGTTACAGGTTCGACTTTTTTTCGGAGAAGCACATATTTTCAAAGCAATATAAGATTTCATTATTTTAAACATACACAAATACATACACACGCAAATGCAATATGATAGGTCCTGACCTGGCATCTCGACTACAGTCACTTTCTCACAGACGTGAGGTGGCTTCCCTCTGTCTTTTCTACCAATATTTTCATGGCAACTGCTCTGATGATCTATTTTCACTGGTATCCCGACTGCATGAATTTAAGCGTGCTACTAGGTTGACATCTCGGTCCCGCCCTTTCACTGTCAAAACGGTTAAATGTAACTGGTCCTTCTACTCCAACAGCTTCTTCTCTCGCACTTCCCGACTGTGGAACTTTCTTCCTCTTATT
>OZ038517.1:19254385-19259385 GCA_964036315.1 Acanthosepion esculentum | reverse complement strand
TGGCCCTGATCTGGCATCTCGTCTGCAGTCGCTCTATCACAGACGTGCCGTCGCCTCTCTCTGTCTTTTTTTACAAGTACTTTCATGACAACTGCTCCCAAACTTCATGAATTTAAGCGTTCTACTAGGCTGGCATCTCGCTCTCACCCTTTCACTGTCGAAACCGTTAAATGTAGCCGTCTCTTCTACGCCAATAGCTTCATGTCTCCTCTCGTCTGTGGAACTCCCTCCCCATCTTCCTGTTTCCCTGATAGCTATAATCTCCAACTATTCAAATGTAACGTCAATCGACGTCTCCAGATGCCCTGATCTATTCCCTATCCTTCTCTTCATCCTTTCCTCTTTCACTCCTATTTGCTCTCGCTCCAACTCTCTGTAACCCCTTGCGTGCTAGTGGCGGCTTCCCCCCTTGCTTGGGGTGAAACGCTTAAAAAAATATTTGCCCATAGTTGGAACCCTAGCAGGTGCTATCACCTCATGTCAGGGGGTGGACTTAAGAACAACAGCAAATAAGAGGTGGTTCCACGCTCCTCACAACCTCCTGATCAGAGGCCCTGCTGATGGACGTAATTTGGTTTGGTTTATTTTGTTTTACGGCATATCAACCTCAATAGGTTATTTAATGCCAACAAGATTTTTATTACTGGTAATATTTTTTCCCAAAAATGTATTGCCGGTAATATTTTTTCTTCAAAAATCTATTGTTGGTTATATTTTTGTAGCCGTCTCTTCTACACCAATAGCTTCATATCTCGCACTTCTCGCCTGTGGAACTCCCTCCCCTTTTCCTGTTTCCCTGATAGCTATAATCTCCAACTATTCAAATGTAATGTCAGTCGACGTCTCCAGATGCCCTGATCTATCCCCTATTCTTCTCTTCATCCCTTCTTCTATCACTCCTATTTGCTCTAGCTGCAACTCTCTGTAACCCCTTGCGTGCTAGTGGCGGCTTCCCCCCCCCCTGCTTGGTGTGTAAAGCTTAAAAAAAATTCCTGTGATGGTTTATCATCTTGAAAGCTTTGAATTAATTAAAATTTGTTCTTATCTTTTAAATCAACATTTTCAAGATATGAGCATATGTTCAAGCTCGAAACTTAGATATTAATTTGAGACTTCGAAATTTAGAACATTTAATTCAACTGGCTGTCATTTATTTATATCTGTCCAGAGCGAACCAATTTTCATTCGAATTGCGCAGATAGCACCTGTCATCATTCGTCAAATAAAACATTAAATTCCAATATACATGTATTTGTTCCATAGTTCGATAAACTAAGAATTGCCTAATCCTGTGGGTATTGTGTGGGTCCGCTCACATCATAGCAGCAGAAATTAGCCTTGTGTTCACGGAGATAAAAACATACTTGACAAGAAATAAAACGTACAAAAATAACAGGAAAACATGGTAAATTGTATGTTAAATTCATACAATTAATTTATATTTTTCTTGTGTGTATTCGTGTGTGAATTTTTTAGGTTACAATTGTTTTAGGGTACATGTGATATAAGGGAGAAATTCTTATCTATCTATCTATCTATCTATCTATCTATATTAGTGTCTGTTCATATCTGTCTGTCCTTTTATATCTTTCTATTCATCTATATATATGTTCATATTCATCTATCTATCTATCTATCTATCTATCTATCTATATATATATATATATCTATATCTATATATATATATATATATATATATATATCTGTACATATATAAATCTATCTATCTATTTTAGTGTCTGTTCATATTTGTCTTTTTAGATCTATCTATCTATATCATCTATATATATATCTATGTTTATATTCATCTATCTGTATATATGTTCATATCTATCTATCTATCTATCTATCTATCTATTTATCTGTATTTATATAGATCTATCTATCTATCTCTCTATCTATCTATCTTTATATAGATCTATCTATCTATCTATCTATCTATCTATCTATCTATCTATCTATCTGTATCTATCTATCTATCTATCTATATTTATATAGATCTATCTACCTGTACATATATAGATCAATCTATATCTCTCTCTATCTCCCACCCTATATATATATATATATATATATATATATATATATATGTTTTAGTGTCTGTTCGTCCCTATGAATTTTACTGTCACTTCATATCTATTTATGTATCTATATATCTGTCTTTTCAGATATATTTCTCTATCTATTTATATTTATGTTTCTATTCATCTATCTTTCTATATATATATGATCATATCTGTGTGATAAAATGGAGAAATTTTTCTCCGTAGTATTACAAGCCATATCACAAAGAGAAGTTGGAAACGTGTTGCCCGTAACAAGGTTCGTGGTGAAGAGATTGAATTTAACGTCTTTTGATTTCCGACAGGAAGTTTATTTTTTACATGCGGGCAGTATTTTTATCATTTTTAATTTTTATTTAATTTGTATTATAAACGTTTTTATGTTACTGTTTTATTTTATTTCATTTATAATTTTCATGATTATTATTAATTTAGATTTTATTTTTATTTATTTATAATTATAACAATATCCCCCAAAACCCCCATAACAAATTAGCGGAGCGTATTTGAAGTAAAAATAATCATTATTTTTGGAGAAATGAACTCTCCTCCTGATACGTGTAATTGTTGTTTTACATTATTATTATTATTATTATTATTATTATTATTATTATTATTATTATTATTATTATTTCCTTTGATATCTGGCGTTTACACATTTCTTTCCGGGTCCCGCCCAGGGACCTAAGGTTAGAAATGGCGTCATGACACTTTCCACTGCAAAAAAAAATTAAAAAAATAATTACATAGATAAAGCCCTTCGTAAAGTGTGGGCTGTACTTGTCAGAACAATTTTTTGTATCTCTTTGAGGCATGGACTTCCAGGGATCCCTTCAATCAGCCTACTGGAATCTTTTCCAACCAGTCCAAGGGCTCCAACTACAACAGGAATTGTTGATGTTCCCATGTGCCACATTTTTGAGATTTCGATTTCAAGGTCCTTGTATTTTGACAGTTTTTCGAATATCTTCAAAGACACATTGCAGTCTGCAGGGACTGCCATATCAATAAGGAGACACTTATTTTGTTTGTGGTCTTTAATAACAATGTCTGGGCGGTTGGCTTTGATTGTTCTGTCAGTGTATATTGTGTAGTCCCATAGAATTGTAACAGGTCCTATCTTATTATTATTATTATTATTATTATTATTATTATTATTATATATTTTATTTCTTTATTTATAATAATAATAATAATAATAATAATAATAATAATAATAATAATAATAATATCCCTACAGAATATAGTTATTCTCTAAAAGTGCATTTTACCAGAACACGTCGCATTTTTCGCAGAAGACATTTCCCAGTATATGCGACTATTTTTGATTTTTGACAATTTTCACCCTGGTCGATTTGTCAAGGTGACTTATTGATGCTATCGGCCAGACGCAGCGTGTTGCACCTTTGGAAAGTGGCTGGAAAGCATACCCAATACTTGTGAGTGACATTGTGTAGAAGGAACATTTCCGTTGATGGTTGTGATGTCGCGAACTCACAGGTGACCGAGAGTTTACGGGCGCTGCCGTTGTTCGAACTGTTCACCTTGACAGACTATGTGACTAAGGTCCGCTCAGCATATAACTGCTGTGTAATGACCTATGTTGGGTATTGAGCAAAAACTAAGGTGTCTGAGAAAGATTTTCTAAAATTGTCTAACCAATCTGGCAGACGGTTGACTTCGGAAAAACGTGAGCAGCTGGCCATTATATCATAATATATATTGTTTGATTTTTGGTTTATCTTGTTTTACGGCATATCAACACCTCAATGGGTTGTTTAATGCCGACAAGATTTTTAGGATAGGTTCGTATGAACAGAATATGTATTCTTTGTATGAAATCAGTTTGTAGATCAGGTTTCATTCACATTTTTTTGGATTTGGTTTATTTTGTTTTACGGCATATCAACATCTCAATGGGTTGTTTAATGCCGACAAGATTTTTAGGATAGGTTCGTATGAATAGAATATGTATTCTTTGTAAGAAATCAGTTTGTAGATCAGGTTTCATTCACATTTCTTTGGATTTGGTTTATTTTGTTTTACGGCATATCAACATCTCAATGGGTTGTTTAATGCCGACAAGATTTTTAGGATAGGTTCGTATGAACAGAATATGTATTCTTTGTAAGAAATCAGTTTGTAGATCAGGTTTCATTCACATTTTTTTGGATTTGGTTTATTTTGTTTTACGGCATATCAACACCTCAATGGGTTATTTAATGCTGACAAGATTTTTAGGATAGGTTCATATGAACAGAATATGTATTCTTTGTAAGAAATCAATTTGTAGATAAGGTTTCATTGATGTATTTTGGATTTGCTTTATTTTGTTTTACGGCATATCAACATCTCAATGGGTTGTTTAATGCCGACAAGATTTTTAGGATAGGTTCGTATGAATAGAAGATGTATTCTTTATAAGAAATCAGTTTGTAGATCAGGTTTCATTGATGTATTTTGGATTTGGTTTATTTTGTTTTACGGCCTATTAACATCTCAATGGGTTGTTTATTGCCGACAAGATTTTTAGGATAGGTTCGTATGAATAGAAGATGTATTCTTTGTAAGAAATCAGTTTGTAGATCAGGTTTCATTCACATTTTTTTGGATTTGGTTTATTTTGTTTTACGGCATATCAACATCTCAATTGGTTGTTTAATGCCGACAAGATTTTTAGGATAGGTTCGTATGAACAGAATATGTATTCTTTGTAAGAAATCAGTTTGTAGATCAGGTTTCATTCACATTTTTTTGGATTTGGTTTATTTTGTTTTACGGCATATTAACATCTCAATGGGTTGTTTAATGCCGACAAGATTTTTAGGATAGGTTCGTATGAACAGAATATGTATTCTTTGTAAGAAATCAGTTTGTAGATCAGGTTTCATTCACATTTTTTTGGATTTGGTTTATTTTGTTTTACGGCATATCAAC
>OZ038517.1:19239385-19251885 GCA_964036315.1 Acanthosepion esculentum | reverse complement strand
TATGAACAGATCTCTCCTCTACAAGTTTCTAAAAATCTTAAAGAATTCAATAAGTCCTATAAGAGTCTGATTCGTAATGAAGATAAGATTTGGCTTTCCCTTATCAATTACCACCCCACCATCCCTAAAATCTACGGGCTCCCCAAAACCCATAAACCTGACATCCCTCTAAGGCCCATTATTTCGGGCATAGGCTCAGCCCCCCATAACATTGCTAGGTTTCTAACAAAATTTCTCACCCCAATTCTGGGCACCATAAGTCACGCGCATATAAAGAATTCAGGCGCTCTTCTCAATAAGCTAAGCAATATCGACATAGCAAACAAATCCCTAGCCAGCTTAGACGTTAAATCTCTATTCACCAATGTACCGGTGGATAAATGTATTAAACGGCTAGAGAACCACCTTAAGAAAACTGACTTTAAGCTACCTATCCCCATCTCAATATGCATCAAATTATGCATCCTATGCACATCTCACTGTTACTTCCAGCATAACGACATCTACTATAAACAAAAGTTTGGCTTACCAATGGGTAGTCCTCTCTCTGGGTTCCTAGCATGCATATTTCTAGAATTTCTCGAGTCTGGACCTTTCAAATATATAATCCCTGATGATACACATTATTTCCGTTACATAGATGACATTTTATTCATTTACCCACAGAAACATGATCTAAACAAAATCACCGATAGATTGAATAGAGTAGAACCTACTATAAAATTTACCCACGAACTTGAATCGAATAATTCTCTACCTTTTCTAGACATACTACTCACCAGAAATAATAACAAACTAGAATTCAAAGTATATCGTAAACCCACATGCAAAAACGACTACTTACACTTTTACTCTCACAATGATACTAGGACTAAGAGAGGTGTTATTATCGGATTTTACTTGAGAGCTCTGCGAATCTGTTCAGCAAAATATTTAGATGACGAATTTGGTTATATCGAGGATACCTTCTCCAGCCTTTCGTATCCGAGACAACTAATACTCGGCGCTAAACATAAAGCCTTGAAAATCCACAGAGTTCGTCCATCAGTACATAACAACATACCGACTACTACTACTACATCAAAGGTGGAGAGAGGCACACTCTCAGCTGCCCCTGATAATCCCATTGGCCGCATCTTTCTACCGAATAACCCTCTGACCGAACACATCTCCAACAATCTAAACGCGCTAAAAATTAAAACTACTACATTACCCACCAAATCTATACGTAACATATTGAGTAATACCAGCAGACAACATATTACATCCGATGCTTGCGTCTATCAGGTGCCATGCAGAGACTGCAACCTGAGTTATGTAGGCGAGACAGGTAGATCATTGAAATCTCGCATTTCCGAACATAAACGTGACATTCGCCTCGGTAATCTAAGCAGTGCTTTAGTTATACACATAGCCAAATCTGATCACAATTTTGATTTCGACTCTGTGAAGATCTTAAAATATATCCACAATAAGAACCTTAGACAGATTTATGAGGCTGGCATGATAGCCACCTCACACACAGTAAATAATAGACCTGGTTTCTTTCAGATCGCGAGCTCTGTGGCGAGATTAATGCGTGACAAACGTACCGATAAGCTATAGTTTTAAATAGTCCCCCTCACCTTCCACTTAGGACACAATCTTCTTCCCTGTGCGCAGGTCTTCGTAGTTGCCGCCCACGCGACGCCAGCATATCCGACTCTAAGAAAGAATACTTGACTTTAGAATTTCAGTTTTTCTGTTTCTGACCAGTCCTGTATATATCGTCTCTCCATCAAACTTAAATCTAATATAAATATGTCTCCATTAACCATGTCCCGAAGAAGGTCTATTTGACCGAAACGTCTGACGTCGACAGAATAACAAAAACAAAAACAAAATAAAAACAGTAAACTCACATATTCGGATTTTGCTTTGTCTTTTCCACATTTTCATCATACCGTCGGATCTACATCCACACATTTGCTTACATACATATATATATATATATATATATATGTGTGTGTGTGTGTGTGTGTGTGTACGGAAAGGTGACATTCGAACTTGTCTTTCCATGCAATTCGTGTATGAATTGAGAATTTTAAATGCTTTTACGTTAAGAGTAAAAATAGAGGATATGGATTTTCGTCATTTAACGCATTTTTTAATCCCGTAAATAAAAGAACATCAGTGTACAAACAGCCAAAAGATATGTGCCGTTTATGGAGAAGGTGGTGTAGCTGAGCTTACTATTCGTAAGTGCTTCGATAGATTCAGCTTATAAATTTTCATCTGGAAGACAGGGAACATTCTGGAAGGCCTGCATTCATTTATGATGATCAAATCAAAATCCTGATTAAATATAATCCAGGCCAAACAAAACGGGACATCACAGAGATAATCCATATATTTTATATAACAACTCTATCTATCTATCTATCTATCTATCTATCTATCTATCTATCTATCTATCTATCTATCTATCTATCTACGTCACAGCTCCATCATCGTAACCATTTTAACAGTAATCTAATACTTTGAGATGAACTATAAATTTATTTTTCTGTCTCTGTTCATATCAGTCTGTTTAGTTATCTACTTCAGTCTGTCCCTCCTTCTGTCTATCTGTCTGTCTGTCTATCTATCTATCTATCTATCTATCTATCTATCTATCTATCTATCTCAGTCTCTGTTCATATCTATCTATCTATCTATCTATCTATCTATCTATCTATCTATCTATGTCTCTGCTCATATCTATCTATCTATCTATCTTTCTATCTATCTATCTATGTCTCTGCTCATATCTATCTATCTATCTATCTATCTCAGTCTCTGTTCATATCTATCTAAGTCTCTGTTCATATCTATCTATCTAAGTCTCTGCTCATATCTATCTATCTATCTATCTATCTATCTATCTATCTATCTATCTATCTATCTATCTATCTCAGTCTCTGTTCATATCTATCTAAGTCTCTGTTCATATCTATCTATCTATCTATCAACATATATATACATTTTATTGTCTGTTCGTATCTATGAATTTTACTGTCGGTTTATATCTATCTATCTGTTCAGGTGTATTTATCTATTTATTCTTTTATTTATATATATTTTCATATCTATCTATCTATCTATCTATCTATCTATTCAGTATCCTTCCGTATCTATCTATCTATCTATCTATCTATCTATCTATCTATCTATCTATCTATCTATCTATTCAGTATCGTTACGTATCTATCTATCTATCTATCTATCTATCTATCTATCTATCTATCTATGCATACTTCTTTTGTCTTATTTTATTATTCCTCAAACCCCTTATCCTTGCACTTTCTCATGCATTTCCCCATCTTTCTTTTCCTCGCATGGTCCTCTCTCTTTTTCTCTCACCATGTTTCCCTCTCCTCTATTCTCTGATTTTATTTCACACTCCATCTTTCCACCCATCTCCACTACTTACATGCCTTTCACTCTCTCCCACCTTTCATATTCTTCTCCGCGCGTACCTCTCTCCCTCTCCCTCTCCCCCTCTCCTCTCCTCCCACTCTCTCTCTAGCGAATGCTTGCCTAACAACAATTTAGCCGCATTTATAGATATTTTCTGTTAGCTTCTTCCTCTCAACTGCCAATAATTGCCAGCAAGTGTTGAGTGAGTTAGTTGAGGCAAATGTCTAAGCGTATTATTACTTGTGTCTTTATAGGATTGCTTCCTTATTTTCTTTTTATACTGTACGGATATTATTATTATAAATAAATAAAAATAAAATAATAATAATGATGAAAATAAAATAAAATAACATAACGCTGCATGGAATAAATTAAATAAAAATTAAAAATAATAAAAATACTTCCAGCAACAAAAACTGTTCCTGTCGGAAATACGTTCATCCAGTTAAAGAATTTAAATTCAACCTCTTCACCGTGAACCTTGGTACGGGCAACACGTGTCCAAAGTCTCTCTTGTAATATTACGGGGTAAATTTCTCCCTTTTATCACATGTACCATAAAACAATTGTAACCAAATAATACACACACCAATACACACAAGAAAAATACAAATAAATTGTATGAAATTAACATGCAATTTACCATGTTTTTCCTGTTATTTGTGTACATTTTATTTCCTGTCAAGTTTACTTTTATCTCCGTGAACACAAGGCTAATTTCTGCTGCTATGATGTGAGTGAATCTCCACAGTAGATTCAACGTGTATGTCTTTCCTTCTTTCTTTCTTTCTTTCTTTCTTTCTTTCTTTCTTTCTTTCTTTCCTGCTTTCTATCTTTCTTTTTTTCTTTCTTTCTTTTCTGCTTTCTATCTTTCTTTCTTTTTTTCTTTCTTTCTTTTCTGCTTTCTATCTTTCTTTCTTTTCTGCTTTCTATCTTTCTTTCTTTCTTTCTTTCTTTCTTTCTTTTCTGCTTTCTATCTTTCTTTCTTTTCTGCTTTCTATCTTTCTTTCTTTCTTTCTTTCTTTTCTGCTTTCTATCTTTCTTTCTTTTCTGCTTTCTATCTTTCTTTCTTTCTTTCTTTCTTTTCTGCTTTCTATCTTTCTTTCTTTCTTTCTTTTCTGCTTTCTATCTTTCTTTCTTTCTTTCTTTTCTGTTTTCTATCTTTCTTTCTTTTCTTTCTTTTCTGTTTTCTATCTTTCTTTCTTTTCTGCTTTCTATCTTTCTATCTTTCTTTCTTTTCTGCTTTCTATCTTTCTTTCTTTCTTTTCTGCTTTCTATCTTTCTTTCTTTCTTTTCTGCTTTCTATCTTTCTTTCTTTCTTTTCTGCTTTCTATCTTTCTTTCTTTCTTTTCTGCTTTCTATCTTTCTTTCTTTTCTGCTTTCTATCTTTCTTTCTTTCTTTTCTGCTTTCTATCTTTCTTTCTTTCTTTCTTTTCTGCTTTCTATCTTTCTTTCTTTTCTGCTTTCTATCTTTCTTTCTTTTTTTTCTTTTCTGCTTTCTATCTTTCTTTCTTTCTTTTCTGCTTTCTATCTTTCTTTCTTTCTTTTCTGCTTTCTATCTTTCTTTCTTTTTTTTCTTTTCTGCTTTCTATCTTTCTTTCTTTCTTTCTTTATTTTCTGTTTTCTATCTTTCTTTCTTTTCTGCTTTCTATCTTTCTATCTTTCTTTCTTTTCTGCTTTCTATCTTTCTTTCTTTCTTTCTTTCTTTCTTTCTTCTCTGCTTTCTATCTTTCCTCCGTTATTCTCCCTTCTTTCCTCTTTCGTTCTCCAGTTTCTTTAATTCTTTTTTACTTTCTTTTTTGCCTTCTTGTCTTCATTCCTTTTATATTTCTTTATTTCTTTTTTCTTTCTTTCTTTTTTTTCTTAACTACTCATTCGTTTTCTTTCTTTTTCATTCTTAATGTGTATATTTCAGCTTTTTCCTTTCTCATTTTCTAGTTAATTGACGCATCTTTCTTTTACTCGCTTTTCTTTCTTTTTTCTTTCTTTCTTTTTGCCTTCTTGTTTTTCTTTTCCTTTTTGTTTGTTTGTTTGTTTGTTTCTTCTTTTTACTCATTTTCTCTTTTCTTTTCCTTTTTCTTCCTTTCTTTTTTCCTTCTTGTTTTTCTTTTCCTTTTTCTTTCTTTCTTTCTTTCTTTCTTTCTTTCTCTCTTTCTTCGTTTCTTTCTTCTTTTTACTAGTTTTTCTTCTTTTTCTTTCTTCCTTCTTCTTACTCGTTTTTCTTTTCCTTTTACTTTCTTTTTTCTTTTTTTCTTTCATCTTTTTAGTCGTTTTCTTTTCTTTTCCATTTTCTTTTTTCTTTGGTTGTTTCTTTCTTTCGTTTTTTGTTTGTTTGTTTGTTTGTTTCTTTCTTTCTTCTTTCATTCTTTCTTGTCTGCTTTCTTTCTTGTCTGCTTTCTTTCTTTCCTCCGTTATTCTCCCTTCTTTCGTCTTTCGTTCTCCAGTTTCTTTAATATTGTTTTACTTACTTTTTTGCCTTCTTGTCTTCATTCCTTTTATTTGTCTTTCTTTCTTTCTTTCTTTCTTTTTACTTTCTTTCTTTTTTCTTTCTTTCTTTTTTCTCAACTACTCATTCGTTTCCTTTCTTTCTTAATGTGTATATTTCAGCTTTTTCCTTTCTCACTTTCTAGTCAATTGACGCATCTTTCTTCTTACTAGTTTTTCTTTTCTTTTTTCTTTCTTTTTTCCTTCTTCTTACTTGTTTTTCTTTTCCTTTTTTTTTCTTTCTTTCTTTCATCTTTTTACTCGTTTTCTCTACATTTCCATTTTCTTTTTTCTTCGTTCTTTTTACTCGCCTTCCTTTTTTTCTTTCTTCCTTCCTTTTTACTTGTTTTTTCTTTTTTCTTTCTTTCTTCCTTTCTTTCTTCTTTTTACTCGTTTGCTTTTCTTTTTCTTTCTTTCTTTCTTCTTTTTACTCGTTTTTCTTTTCTTTCTTTTTTCTTTCTTTCTTTCTTCCTTCCTTTTTACTTGATTTTTCTTTCTTTCTTTCTTGTATTACTCTTTTTTTCTTTTCCTTTTTTCTTTCTTTCTTTCATCCATCTTTTAATTTTTCTTTTTTTCTTTCTTTCTTCCCTTTTATATATTTGCCGTTTTCTTTTATCACTGGCTATACTTCTTTCTTCGTCTCTTCTGAATTACTTTGTCCTCCTCTCATTATCAGTAATTCTTTCTTTCTTGATTTCTTTCTTCTTTTTACTAGTTTTCTTTTCTTTTCCATTTTAGTTTTCTCTTTTTACTCGTCTTTCTTTTTTCTTTCTTTCTTCCTTCCTTTTTACTTGTTTTCTGTTTTTTCCCCCATTTTTCTTCCTCCTTTTTTACTCGTTTTTCTTTTCTTTCTTTCTTTCTTTCTTTCTTTCTTTCTTTCTTTCTTTCTTCCTTTCTTTCTTTCTTCCTTCCTTCCTTAATGTCATTTCATATCTTTCTTTCTTTTTCCTTTCTTAATATAATTTTCTTTCTTTCTTAAGTCCCTTTACTTCTTTCTTTCTTTCTCACGTCCCTTTGTTTGTTTGTTTGTTTGTTTCTTTCTTTCTTTCTTTCTTTCTTAATGTCATTTTCTTTCTTTCTTTTTTTCTTTCTTTCTTTCTTTCTTTCTTTCTTTCTTTCTTTCTCATCTCCCTTTCTTTTCTTTCTTTCTCACCCCCTTTATTCTTTCTTTCTTTCTCTTTCTTTCTTTCTTTCTTTCTTTCTTAATGTCATTTTCTTTGTTTGTTTGTTTCTTTCTTTCGTTCTTTCTTTCTTTCTTTCTTTTCTCCGTTTTTCTCTTCTACTTCCTCTCAGTGTTTGTTTCCTTATCACTTCTCTTTACTTTCCCCCACCACTTTCTTTACCCCGACCCCGACATCTTAACGAATTACTTTTTCCCGCGCCAAACTCCTTCGGATTTTTCCTTTAAACGAACTAATACTTTGCTTTTCCACAGTCCCCCCTTCAACTCCCCTCTCATTTTCCTGTCGCCCCCTCTCTTCCTCTTCCTCCCTCTCGGCTCTTCGTCCCCGTCATCTTATTCTCTCAAACCCCAACACGCCTTCCTACCAATCTACCAATCAGAAAACATCCCTCTTTCTTCCTCTACCTCTCCCCACCACACTTAGAAGAGGAATGGATCGCGGTCTTAGCTTTCATAATTCATATAAACTCAAATTCACCTTTGTCCATAAATATCCCAAGCTAGCAACGGCTGCCAAGTTTTTTTTTCTTGTGTGTATCGGAAAGAAAGAAAGAAAGAATGAAAGAATGAAAGAAAGAAAGAAAAAAAGAAAGAAAAGGCAAGTGCCTGTGTGTATGGTCAAGGGAGAAGCTGGGTGGAGGAGTGAGATTACGCATTCAGATGAGAGGGTCGGAAGGTGCTGGGAAGAAGAGATAAACTCGTTCAGTCAGTTACACAAGATGTACGAGTGATCAGTGAAAACTAAAATTAATTTCATAAGTCAAGCAAAAGTTCGCACACGCACAAATACATATATATATATATATATATACAGAGTACAATGGATAAATTCTCGCCATTTTATATTTTTAATTCCGCGCATGCGCGTTGTTTGTTTTTTTAGTTTGTCGACTGCACAGTATAGTAGGGTCAGTTGGGCACCGTCTATGAGTAAATGAGCAACATGACGCAATTCACTCTGCCGGATTTTTAAAAACGGCACGCTGTACTGCTTGGCATTCACACCGGAAGCTTCAATACGAACCTTTCAGAGTTTTTCAACTTTTACAACTCTCTCTCTCTCTCTCTCTCTCTCTCTCTCTCTCTCTATATATATATATATATATATATAGGTGGACATTAAAGTCAACAGCCATCAGCGACATGCGAATCCAAATTTAGTGCTTTCAAGCGAAATGTCTCCGGTCATAGACCTCTCGAAGTTTTTAATATCTGCACGCAGTTTCGTGTCCAAATGGAAACAAAGAGAATTGTTCAACCAATCTTCGTGGCCAAGTCGGTAATGCGCATTGGGCTAAAAGATCGTCCACTCGGCCCTCCAGTGCCTTTTGCATTCCGTTGAGGATTCTTCTAGACTCGATGAATCACTTAATAATGATTATTCAAAATCTAAATGCGTTCTATCATATATATGTATATTTCCCTTTGTATTTTCATATACCGAGTGTAAAAGCAAAATTGTCCATTAATCATCAGTAATTAATCTTCACACTTATTGTGATGGAGGCCCAATGAAGACCCTCAACGCAGGAGCTGGCTTCAATGCCGCTCGTAAAGCTACTTAATAACAAATTCCCCAACCATATAATCACTAAAAAATGAAATTAACATTAAGAAAAAAAATGAAAGCACTTTATAATTCATATAAAATTAACGTAAAAAAATACGTTTAAGCTTGGCTACTGGACGGTAAGTGACAGATGTTTCAGGACGAGATAGTGCATAGTGTAGTTTAAATGTAATCTTTTAAAGACTCTTTTATATTCAATTTTATTATAACTTTCTTCTGATTAAAACAAAATCAAATATTTTGGTTTCATGAAAATAATTTTGAAAAATTATTTAAAAAAAAAAAGTATTTACTTCAACTATATAAATATGTGTTATAGTGGAAGACACCTAGTCTATAGGTAATAGACTCTCCCACCTATTATAAGTAAGAGTCGAGGGAAGAAGTGATTAGCGACCACAACTCGATTACTCTGCGTAACACTTATTTACAAGTTCCTAACGTTTCTGTACGTTTACCCCATTTAGGACGCATTTAGTCCGACTACAAGTTCTATTGTGGAAATAACTCCACAACAATATGTTAAGTGCCAACTACAAATATTATGTTTTAAAGATTCTCATTTATCTTCTGACTTTTTGAGAATGAAAAAAAATCAAATGTTTTTTGTTTCATGAAAATAATTTACCAAAATAAAATTAAAAGAAACACAAACAAAAAGAATTTCTTTTAACTTCATTTGTTAAGTGCCATTTACAAATTTTCTATGCACTGTTGATTATCATACATGAGGCAATGTTTACCGCATTTTAAAGACAATCTATCTGTACAAAAAGTAATATCTACAAAATATATTTAAATAATGTTTTTTTTTAATTAATAAAAACAATTTTATTAAATAGTTTAAGAAGTTACTTAGCACAATATCAACATTTTAGAGGTCATGGAGCATTAGGATGATTGTCTTAAATAATAATCTTTCTCGGAAATCCTACACAAAAATAGAGAAAAAACTTTAAACTTGGCAGGGTTATATCTTCTAAAGTAGACTTAAAATCCTCACAAAATCTTTTGGTGAACTTGAGCAGGCATTGTAGATGTCAGCCAAAAAATATTATGGAAATTGAAGAGGACGTATTTTCGATAGACTGACCGTAAGCTACATAGGTGAAAAGTTGTTGATTTTTGGATCATGTATTTGGGTGAGCAAAATAACATTTTCTATCAAGTTTAGGCTTGAAATAGTTAGATATTTGGATTCTACACTTCTTATTTGCCTTACATACTAAATTTCAGAAATATTGAAGGTATGGAAGTATTTTTCTTTAATTTTTAAATAAAAACTAAAATTTGGCGACGTTGCACGGCCTTAATTTAGAGGCAAATAGGAAAATTATACACTCCCCTTAAAATTGGAACAATAAAGTCTAGCACAAAATAATTTGGCACACTTCCTAATTCATGAAGGGGAACATTTGTGCCAAATTTCAAGTAATTCAGTGTCGGTGGGTGCAGATTTAAAACCTTTTGCTGGTGTTTTGACATGGAATGACCCCGGATAATTAATTACACATCAACCCGAGGAAAAAATAATTAAAAATTTAATTAACTAATGTGTAAAATTTCAGATATAAATAAAATATATCTGTAAAAGGTATGGAAGAATAAAAAAAAAAAGAAGAGAAAACCTTTTCTTTACCAGCGCGTTTCGTCCCCCGAGGGACTTTATCCAGGTGATAATGTCCTAACTAATGGTGCTTGGACAGGCATTACCTCTACACTACTGTCAGGTGGAAAGACTATCCATACTTTTGTTTAAATTATCTGTCCCACTCACGGAGGCCAGCGTTTGCAATGCACCGGCCACTTCAAACCATGCATATTATATACGAAACCTGGATTTGATCATCTTGGATGAGGCTTCTATGATCCCTTTCATTTGCTCTTCATGCTATTGATAAAGCCTTGTGAGATATCACTGGCATTGCTGCTGTTTTTGGTGGTAAAGTTGTGCTCTAGGAGGGAGACTTTAGGCAAGTCCTACCTGTATTGCCAAGAGGAACTCGTGAGGCAAACATTGAAATCAGTATTAAAAATTCTCATCTATGGCCGATTTTTATCCAATACAGATTAAGCCAAAACATCAGGACGACAGCAGATCAAAGGGAATTTGCAGCATGGCTCTTGCCTCTTGGCAATGGAACATCAGCAGCTTCACAAGATCCTCATCTTGCTGTTGATGACATAAAAATGCCTTTAATTTCCTGAGTTGACGACTCTCTGATAGATGATATTTTCATCAATATACGAGGGTCATTCAATAAATAAGTTGAATTTTTCGGTATAAGGACTTCTAATACAGATAGAAGCTTACTCTTTTTTATTTTTTATTTTTTGTTTTACTTCTTTTTCACATGGATTTAATTTCTTTTGCAGATTAAAAAAACTTTGAGAGTTTTGGCGATTAACAAAGATGGCCGACCAAGAAGCATGCTCCAGGATTGAACAGCGGTCAGTTATCAAGTTTTTGGTTGCTGAAGGGTGCAAACCAGTTGAAATTCATAGGAGAATCTCAACTGTGTATGGTACCACATGTTTCAGCCAAAAAATGTCTACAAGTGGGCTAAATTGTTTAAAGAAGGACGGAGCAGTGTTGAGGATGAAGACAGGCCTGGGAGGCCTACAGAAGTGAGGTCTCCTGAGGTGATCGAATCAGTTAATGACCTCATTCAGTCTGACAGAAGGGTGACAGTGGATGAGATTGCAAGGACTTTGAGCTTATCTGTTTTGACAAACGCAGGGGTCATCAGTTAGAAGGAGTCATCTTGCATCATGACAACGCAAGGCCTCACACAGCAGCCCAAACGGTGCAGACCATCAACGAGCTGGGCTGGGAACTGCTCCCTCATCCCCCTTACAGCCCAGACCTTGCCCCTTCAGACTTTCACCTGTTTGGTCCCTTGAAAGCGTTCACGCGAAGCACGAAGTTTAAAAGTGACGATGAAGTCAAAAGTGTTGTGAGCGACTGGCTGAGACATCAGTCCAAAGATTTTTACGCTGAGGGAATACGGAAGCTTGTGCACAGATGGGAAAAGTGTGTGAGAGTGCTGGGAGACTACGTTGAATAAAAAGTAAGCTTCTCTCTGTATTAGAAGTCTTTATACCGAAAGATTCACCTTATTTATTGAATGACCCTTGTATCTGAGGAAGAGAGAAAGAGCAGAGTAATTCTTTCGCCAAAGAACTCAGACTGCCTCCTGATCAATGAAGAAGTTTTGAGACAACTTTCAGGTGACTGTTGCACTTATTATAGTACAGATAAAGTTTTGACAGATGATCCTACTGAGGCTGAGAATTACCGACTTGAATTTCTAAACTCTTTGACACCATCAGGAACGCCTCTTCGTAAATAGAGTTTAAAACCCGGCTCAATAGTAATGCTTCTTCGTAACATTTCTGTCCAGAATGACTTCTGCAATAGTACAAGACTGGAAGTGGTGACCATGTATCAACATTCAATTGAAGTTTCCTTGATTAGCGGCTCACTAATTGGCAGACTTGTCCTCATCCCCAGAATAAACCTGGCTCCAAGCGACTCTACCTTGCCATTCACCTTGGAAAGAACCCAGTTTCCTGTCCATTTGTCATATGCCATGACTATTAACAAGCCTACGGGGCAGACATTTGAGAAGGTTGGATTATCCTTGACTCAGCCAGTGTCCAGTCGTGGGTAATTGTATGTGGTATACTCTAGAGCTCGCAAACTCCAAGATGTAAGGGTTACGGTGATGGAGACAGACAAGCAAGAAGAAGAGGGGAAACTGTTACTAAGAACATTGTCTGCCGAGAGGTACTAACTTGAAGGAGTGGAGTGTTTTCAGAAAT
>OZ038517.1:19211885-19234385 GCA_964036315.1 Acanthosepion esculentum | reverse complement strand
TAAAAAATACAAATTTAAATTTTAAATTTATCCTGCGTTAAGTTTTTTATAATATTATATATTCCAAGAAGGAACGGTGCAAAGTCACACAAATTTATATATATATATATATATATATATATATATATATATATATATATATATATATATATATATATATATATATATATATATATACATGTACAGATGTGGCCATTTACTTTTGTAATTCAGTAGGAACGAGCGTCTCGTGTCTTTTCAATAGTTCCTTATTGCCACAACACTCCAAAATTTTTATTTTATGAGATTTTAAAACTGATCCTAAGTTCGGGGGTCGTTAAAAATGTAAGGTTATTTACCTCACCCCACCCCTAATGCGGGGTTAAAACCGAGCCAGTTGGCTCGGGCAAAAATTCGCCGTAGACCCCGTAAAAACGGGGTCGAGTATCTGTCTACCACCCCAGACGAGGCTCTGCACTTCGGCACAGCCTCATCTGGTTTGCTCTCCACCCGAAGGCTGAGAGTTCGACTAGCTTCGCTGGAGACGAATTTCCAACTGATTGCTGAAGCAAGGTTATTTACCTCACCACCCCGCAACGTAGGATGTGGCACAAGGCCGTTATTTAAAAACCGAGCCAATGGGCTCGGGCAAAAATTCCCCGTAGACCCCGTAAAAACGGGGTCTAGTAGCTGTCTACCACCCTAGACGAGGCTCTGCCCTTCGGCATAGCCTCATCTGGGTTCCTCTCCCCCCGAAGGCAGAGAGTTCGACGAGCTTATCTGGAGACGAATCTATCTATCTACTAAATGCCGAAGCAAGTCTTAAATGTAAAGTCGTTAAGTGAGGAGCAAGGGTATTTGAAATAATGTACTTTTCACCAATGTACATTAATAATTCGATCACAGCCATAGGTCCTGAAGAATTATAGATAGGGATTAAGTTTAGATAAAAACAGCACTTCGCTAAATAGATGGTTGGAAAACTGTAAGACCTTTCTGTAACTGTTTTGAGTTGAAAAATCAGTATTCGGTATTATACGTGGGCTCGAACGCCGGCCGACCGATGACGATGTTGAGGAAATACGTAACGGTCTCAGGTGTGGCGAAGGTCAACGTATTGTTCATGTCATAATGGTCTGTTTATATCAAGTGCTTTCCGGTATATGAAAATACAAAGGGAAAAATACATATATGTGATAGAACCTATTTGGATTTTGAATCTAGAAGAATCCTCAACAGAATACAGAAGGCACTGGAAGGCCGAGTGGACGATCGTTTAGCCCAATGCGCCTTACCGACTTGGCCACGAAGAGTGGCCGGACAGTTCTATTTGTTTACGTTTGGATACCAAACTGCGCGCTGATATTAAAAACTTCGAAAGATTTATGACGGAGGCATTTCGCTTGAAAGCACGAAAATTGGGATCGCCTGTCGCTGATGGCTGTTGACTTAAATGTCCACCTACATATATATATATATATATATATATATGTACAGAGAGAGAAAGAGAGAGAGAGATACTGTACAGATTGAAGTAGAGATATAGTTAGAGAGTGGTATTGTTGTGATGGCTTACAGTGAGGGTCCAAGTAGTGCATATTGTCTATAAAGATGTTACAAAAGACAAAATATACGGTATGATAAAGATGGTTACTGTCTAGATAGATACATAGATAGAAAGATAGATAGATAGATATAAACAGACTGAGATAGATAGATAGATAGATAGATAGATATATGAACAGACTGAGATAGATAGATAGATATGAACAGACTGAGATAGATAAATAGATATGAACAGACTGAGATAGATAGATAGATAGATAGATAGATATGAACAGACTGTGATAGATAGATAGATATGAACAGACTGAGATAGATAGATAGATATGAACAGACTGAGATAGATAGATAGATAGATAGATAGATAGATAGATATGAACAGACTGAGATAGATAGATAGATAGATATGAACAGACTGAGATAGATAGATAGATATGAACAGACTGAGATAGATAGATAGATAGATAGATATGAACAGACTGAGATAGATAGATAGTTATGAACAGACTGAGATAAATAGATAGATATGAACAGACTGAGATAGATAGATAGATAGATAGATAGATAGATAGATAGATATGAACAGACTGAGATAGATAGATAGATATGAACAGACTGAGATAGATAGATAGATATGAACAGACTGAGATAGATAGATAGATAGATAGATATGAACAGACTGAGATAGATAGATAGATATGAACAGACTGAGATAGATAGATAGATATGAACAGACTGAGATAGATAGATAGATAGATAGATAGATAGATATGAACAGACTGAGATAGATAGATATGAACAGACTGAGATAGATAGATAGATATGAACAGACTGAGATAGATAGATAGATAGATAGATATGAACAGACTGAGATAGATAGATAGATATGAACAGACTGAGATAGATAGATAGATATGAACAGACTGAGATAGATAGATAGATAGATAGATAGATATGAACAGACTGAGATAGATAGATAGATATGAACAGACTGAGATAGATAGATAGATATGAACAGACTGAGATAGATAGATAGATAGATAGATATGAACAGACTGAGATAGATAGATAGATATGAACAGACTGAGATAGATAGATAGATATGAACAGACTGAGATAGATAGATAGATAGATAGATATGAACAGACTGAGATAGATAGATAGATATGAACAGACTGAGATAGATAGATAGATATGAACAGACTGAGATAGATAGATAGATATGAACAGACTGAGATAGATAGATAGATAGATAGATATGAACAGACTGAGATAGATAGATAGATATGAACAGACTGAGATAGATAGATAGATATGAACAGACTGAGATAGATAGATAGATAGATAGATAGATAGATGTACGAGGAAGTAACATAGAGAGATAGAAAGATAGATATGAACAGACTGAGATAGATAGATAGATAGATATGAACAGACTGAGATAGATAGATAGATAGATAGATAGATAGATAGATGTAAGAGGAAGTAACATAGAGAGATAGATAGATAGATATGGAGTGTTATATATACATATAACCATATAACCTTTCTCTAACTGTTTTGTGTTGACAAATCAGTATTCGGAGTTATACGTGGGCTCGAACGCCGGCCGTCCGACCGATGACGCAGTTGAGGAAATACGCAAGGGCCTCAGCCGTCGCGCAGGCCAACGTATTGTTCAGGGTCACAATGGTCTGTTTATATCTAGTGCTCTCTGTTTCGAACTAATTCGCCAATGCTCGTAATTTTGACTGAACAAAACCCAGACTTCTCTCGTGTCAACGAATTTGAAACTTAGGCTTGACCTTTCGGGTGGCTTTGTTTTTCTCTTCAAAGCAGCAACGTCATGCTGAGGCCGGTTGCTTGACAAGCGGTCTCAGCACTCGACTAGTAGGTTGCACAGTCAGAACGAAACAATGGGCGAAATGTCGAGCAGGAAACATGAGCGAGTTCGGTTTCAAATGCGGGTTCTGAAAAGAAGAGTTAAATGCGGCGAAGAAAAGACTTCACATTTGCACACACACACACACACACACACACGCCCCCCATATATATATATATATATATATATATATATATGTACTGGGTGTAACAGCAAAATTGTCCAAATCGTGTAACAGTAAAATTGTACGATTGCTAGATTAAGCTCGGAACCGTTTGCATCTTAGAAATGATTAAAGATATCTTACTGGAATTCTCCGAGGTTTTTATAACCCTATGGGACTCTACTTTAGGCAATAAGAATGTATAATTATTCTCCAAGTTTAACAGAAGAATCGCGATGAAATTGATCACAAACGAAAATGACATGTTCATCATTAACTAATTATAGCTAAGGAGTGGACGCTCGTGAAGGATTGAAATAAAGTTCATATATATATATATATATATATATATATATATATATATATATATTCCAGGATGATTTTACAACTGATTCAAGATGATCTTCGTCCTCTCTAATCTTCTGACTTTTTGTCCTGGAGTAACTAGTTGCCTCAGTTTTCACGTACGATTTCATTTTCAAGTCTTTTTTCACTGCTCTTTGGACTGTCATAGCTGAAACTTCTCTCTCACGTGCCAAACGTCTTATGGATTAAGTTGGATCTTTTTTAATTGATCCTTTTTTTTCTCTAAGTTTAACTGATGACGCTTCTTCCTTTTGGGACCTCCTGATCCAGTTTTTCTCTCCACTGTTGCCTTTTTTAAAAATTTATTAACCGTTCTCTTGATGGTTCTTAAATGGACTTTGAAGATAGAAACCACTTTATGAGCGCTGGTACCATTATATTTCGATTTTAATAGATAATATGGTACAACTATTCAAAAACAATATTGACGTAGGGATGGCTGTATTAAGGTCTCATGTTATACACAAGGATACAATTGATGCCCTGTTTTTAACTTCAGAAACACAGGGGCGTATTATACGTAAGTCGGATTATACACAAAAAATACGATATGAATATGATATTCGAGAAAGTGTTATATTATTCACACCATGGCAGAGCAGGGGGTTCTGCAGGGATACTGTGGAAGGTGCTGCTGATTTGGGGAGATTTTTGTTTATTCAATCCCAGTGATAGTTTTGAATAAGGTGTATATTATAATGTATTTTCTTGTGCCTACTATGAGAAATTTCAAGTGAAAATTAAAGTCGAGAAGTTGAAGTATTATACACAAGTAAACGTTTCCAGTATTTTTTTACTCAGCTTATAAACCTCTTATTTGTAACAGCAAGATTGCAAATACACTCACCACAAAGATAATACGACACGAAGTAGGCAGGTGTTAATAAAAACTGTTTGCAAAAGGTATTTGATATGTCGGCCATATTTCTCATTTGAGAATCAAAGTAATTGAACGTATTTTGCTTCAATAGATAATACGACACGAAGTAGGCAGGTGTTGATAAAAACTGTTTACAAAAGGTATTTGATATGTCGGCCATATTTCTCATTTGAGAATCAAAGTAATTGAACGTATTTTGCTTCAATAGATAATACGACACGAAGTAGGCAGGTGTTGATAAAAACTGTTTACAAAAGGTATTTGATATGTCGGCCATATTTCTCATTTGTGAATCAAAGTAATTGAACGTATTTTGCTTCAAAGATAGCAAATAAACTGAAAATGATTAAACAAAAAATAAATAAAGGAAATAGACAATATTTGTCATATTTTGTTAACATTAATTTTGCAACAAAGGCCTGATTATTGTATATATTATTTATATTTTTCTGCTTGAAAAATGGAGTGATTATCCCGAGGCTGTGAAGCTGCTGCCTCAAATTCCTCCCTTTATTGACACAAAGTATCCAAATTGTAGACTTCAAACGATCCGAGAAAAATAGAACAATACAAAATAGAAACATAATTGATTGATTCGTTTTTTACGGCTTATCAACCATTTGCATTTTCTTTTTTTTAATTTTTAATTTTTTTTTTTTTAAAGCAATTCATCCAAGCAAGGCGGGAATGCCACTAGCACGCAACGGGTTACAGAGAACCGAGAACAAGAGTAAAGAGGCGTGTTTGAGGAAAGGATACAGAGAAGGACAGGTAACAAGTTCAGGGTGTCAGATGTCAATTGACATTACATTTAAATATTTGAAGATTATAGTCATCGGGGAAGCAAGTAAAGGGAAGGGAGTTCCACAGACGGGAAGTGCGGGAGAAGAAGCTGTTTGAGTAGAAGAGACGGTTACATTTAACCGTTTTGACAGTGAAAAGGTGGGACCGAGATGACAGCCTGGTAGCTAGATTAAATTGATGCAGTCTGGGAACCAGCGAAAGTAGTTCGTCAGAAGAGTTGCCGTGAAAATATAAAATACTTCTATGTGCCTCCATCTATCTATATAAATGTGGATGCACTTACTTATATATTTATATATTAGGATATGTTATATGAATGTTATTTGTGTATAGATGTGTATTATGAACGTAGTTGCGTACATGCTAATATGTAGATAGAATTTTTTTAATGCAATTCACTCCAAGCAAGGCGGGAGTGCCACTAGCACGCATGGGGTTACAGAGTATTAAGAACAAGAGTAAAGAGGTATATTTGAGGAAAGGATACAAAGAAGGTCGGGGAACAAGCTCAGGGTGTCAGATGTCGATTGACATTACACTTAAATATTTGAAGATTATAGTCATCGGGGAAGCAAGTAAGGGGAAGGGAGTTCCACAGACGGGAAGTGTGAGAGAAGAAGCTGTTTGAGTAGAAGAGACGGTTACAGTTAACAGTTTTGACAGTGAAAGGGTGGGACCGATATGCTAGCCTGGTAGCTAGATTAAATTCATGCAGTCTGGGAACCAGCAAAAGTAGCTTGTTGAAACAGTTGCTTTGAAAATAAGAGCCATATTGAGGCCACGGCACGTTCGTGAAAACGCGACTGTATACGAGATGCCATATCAGGACCTATCGCATTGCATATACGTCTCTGGAGTTTGATGAGGACATCGAGACGTACAGCGGGGGCACCAGACCATATATGACAGTATTAAAAACCAGAAGATATTCTTTTTAGATTGTAAGAATTTTTTTGCGGGATGGGGTCGATAATAATGGTTTAGTGATATAAGTTTTACTAATAGATTGGGGGAGGGAGGAAATGGAGTCATACCTTTATTAAGGGTAAGAACATAGACGGGAATTAGAACTCGGCTCTCCGATTAACAATTCTGAGTCATTAAGCATTGTAGTATATTGCTGCTAGGATCAAATAAGGCGACGGACACTTACATTACAAATATATAAATGTCTTTATTGTACGAGTTGAAGCGAATGGGTAGAGTGAAGGAGAATCACAGAGGTTAGGATTGCGCTCACAGGAATTGACAAAGACAAATCTTCGGTAAACCTCTAGCCAGCCCTTCTGTCCAGATCAAGAATCGGACCTGTTAAATAACATTTGGCACCTACGCAACTTCATGTGGCTACACCTTCCGGTATATCGCCTACGCATCTTCATGTGGCAACGCCTCTTCCGGTATGCGCCCACGCAAGCACGCGTTTCCTTCCGCACAGGACACCTGTGCGCCCTGTTTATTTTCACCACCAGATGCATTTTCTGTTTATGCTATCACCAGTGCTGATTTGCGCTCACACGCTGATGCAGCTGAAGTAAGACCAAATGTCTTTCCTCAACCGATATCCACCACCATTACATCTTACTTACATTTAAGCTTACCGCACCTAATATTTCCAAGTGGTCACCCATATAGGTATTGACCAGGCTCGACGTTGCTTAAATTTGGTGATCGTACGGGAACCGGTGTTTCGTAAAGCACCAAAAATCGATACTTAAACAATATAAAGGTTTTTACGCTGGTCATTTTAAATCGCAAAATATTATGATGATTTTTGTGGAGACGACATTGAGATTTTAATGGATTAGCTCTGGCTTTCGTCCTTAACCCCCTCCAGAAGTTGACGGAGCGCCGACATGCTGAACAGTCTCTTCTATCCGTCGCGGTCGGTATGGTAACCCGGGCTGCGTCTTGTCGTGCTCATCATGTGGCGTGTTTTGGGCGTTATAACACCCCCGATTAGAGTTCAACCAGCCAGCCAGATGAAGCGTTTTACCGGGGCATGACAACTTGCAAGCATCAAGTGAGAAACTTAGGTTGAGGAGCAGTGATGCCCTTCCACCCAAAGGTGCAACGTGAAAGATAGCGAAAGGTTCTATCTCTGAACCCCGTATTAATAAGGTACAACATTTCGAACAAAATTTACATATGGATAGCTCTACTACATTACAACCAAATGATTTGTTTGGAGGTCTTGGAGATTGAAGAGCTGCTTTTTTAGCGCTCTCATGAAATAAAAATTATTACCTATGGGATTTTAAGTGTTTGATATTCTTTAATTAATACTAATTTTTCTCTCTCTTTTGAGATAGAGCTCTCCCTCAATCTATACTATATCCTCCTGGAAATTCCGTACGTATTACCATATTGTATCATTATATATATATATATATATATATATATATATATATATATATATATATATATATTTAAAGACATTTTTTATATGTTTAACGTTCTTTTTATAGATACAAGTATTTAAGTAAATGCTCTGTTTATAATAAACAGTATTAAATAACATTTACCGGCCTGAATGTCCGAGAAACGTTAAACATATAAAAAATGTCTTTAAATAAATTGTCGGACTCTATCCAATTCAAAATATATATATATATATATATATATATATATATATATATATATATATATATATATATATCCGAAGCGATGAGAACGAAAGTAATATATAAATTCTCACGTTCACAGCATTAATTCAAGAGAGAACTCTGTTACATTATTTTATGTACTGTAGTACTAGTGAGCAAACCCAAATGACTGGACTCACTTTATAGTTCCTGAAAAGAAGATTAACCAATCAGGAGGCGTAAAATATTCAATCCGTCTTGTATAAAGGCGGCCATTTTGGTTACTCTCCGAATGTCCAATGCCAACAAGTCAGAACCAAAGATGACCAGAACAGAAGGAAGAACTACGCTCTGCTACTGAATTGAGATATCCACTGCTAACCTGAACTACGCTTCCCTACTGTCTTCGAAATATTCACTGCCAACCTCTGGATTCTATACTCAAAGACTACCGTCATCATGAACAACAAACTCGATACTGATAGTAGAGCGATAAATATTTATTTATTATAATTTTATCGTATAGACAAAACCATTTTACTCACTACAAAGATGCAACTTCGTTTCAGTGCATTTCAACTGCACCTCGACGGGTGAGAACCAAAAATGGTTATGAACAATCCTGCAAGCTGTATGTGAAACCTCACTTCCTTTTCTTTCCATTTGTTTGAGAAGAACAAATATACATAAAGCATAAAGGTGACGGGGTGAAACAATAGTGCTTGTTGATAGCAGTTTGGTGAAGAATGGATAGACTGTTGAATGTTGGTCTGTTGAGATTTTTTTTGCCGATAAACACCGGTCAAAAGTTTAGGCACATCATCTCACATGCGCCCTAAGAGTGAGAGGTAGAGGAGAAAAGGTGGAAATAGACGATAGTAGTACGTTGGAGTTGGTAAAATTCTAGCGATAGTTCCAGTAGTAATTGTGAATGTTATTTTTGGTTTACTATAAAAAAGATCTAGAGCTGAATTCCATATATTTATGTTGGGGTTACCGCTACTAATTCTGTAATCAATGAAAGTGTTTTATGGATTAATAAATTTAGAAGTGGTGATTTCCTCAAAAAAAAAGGGATACTAATATAACCTTTTATAATCAAATTTTGACCTATTCCTGGACACAGTAGCGTGTAGAATAAGTATGGGTGTAAAAGAATTTATCTGAAAATATTACCAGTAATCATAATCTAATTAGTGGAAAGGTACATAAGAGGGTAGGGAATATACTAAAGGAAGTGATTTATAATTTTAAAACGTTTATAGTTATGGAATTAAGAATTTAACAAGATTGTAAACTTAGATGCTTAGTTTCACATACGGCTTACCTACAAGCAGGATTGTTCATAACCATTTTCGATTCTCACCCGTCGAAGTGCAGTTGAAATGCACTGAAACGAAGTTGCATCTTTGTAGTGAGTAAAACGGTTTTGTCTATATGATAAAATTATATATATATAATATATTCAACTGGAATTTATAAACAGGGATCATAACATTCATTTACAGGTTCGGGGTTAATGTCTTTTAGTAAATTGTTTGCGAAGATATATTCTCGCCATTTTTATCATTAACTTCTATATCTGTTTTCTGTATGAATGATTCATTGTAATATTGTTGTGTAGGTTCCACCTAATCTGCATAGGTGACTATCAACTATATAAATAATGGTTGGTACCGGAAGACGAGGAAGTGGAATCACGAGATCCAACTAGAGACTCTGATCGACTGCGACTAGTCAACACATTCTCCAGGAACGTCTTCCCAGAAATATACAGAAATACTATATGTACTTATTGTGTACACTTTCTTGTTATAATACATTCTTGTTCTAAGTACATTTTGTGTTGCATTATTATTCCATGCAATAGGCGAGATTCAACATTGAGTCAAGACTCAACAATGGCGACGAAGATGAGATCCATTGTTGAGTCTTGACTCAATGTTGAATCTCGCCTATTGCATGGAATAATAATGCAACACAAAATGTACTTAGAACAAGAATGTATTATAACAAGAAAGTGTACACAATAAGTACATATAGTATTTCTGTATATTTCTGGGAAGACGTTCCTGGAGAATGTGTTGACTAGTCGCAGTCGATCAGAGTCTCTAGTTGGATCTCGTGATTCCACTTCCTCGTCTTCCGGTACCAACCATTATTTATATAGTTGATAGTCACCTATGCAGATTAGGTGGAACCTACACAACAAATATATATATATATATATATATATATATATATATATATATATATATATATATATATATATATATATATATATATATATTGTTTTGTTTTGTTTTAAAAATGAAAGACAGTATTCTTTTTCTTTAAAGGGAATTTTTTTTTGTCCAACACTTCTTCAGAAAGATTCGTTGGAAAAAAAGACAATCATAAAAATAAGTAATCAGAAACAGTGAAACTGAAAAAGAAAACTAAAATAAATTTATTACTAAAACAAAAAATTGATATAAATAAGCCCCTAGTGAGTAGAAGTGGATGCAAGTAAACGGAAGGTAATTCCACAGATGGGAAGTGCTAGAAAAGAAACTCTTGGAATAGCAGTGGCGGTTACATTTAGCCATTACAGCATCAAAAGATACCAATGTTAAATTCATGTCGTCGGGGCACTAGGGAAAAATGATCGGTATAGATTTTGCCGTGAAGATATTTGTAGAAAAGACAGAGGGAAGCCACGTCACGTCAGAGAGAATATGACTGATGCCGAGATGCCTAATCAGGATTGATTATATTGCTGGTCCTTCTTTGGATTTTGTCAAGAACCTTGAGATAAGCAGCAAGAGCAACAGACCAGATATGGCTGCAGTATTCAATGCACGGACGATTTGTAAATGTCCAAGGTAGATTCTGAAGAGAAAAATTTTCTGGTATGTCACATTGAGTCAACTTTCTTTGCAGTAGACGCAGTTATATATATATATATATATATATATATATATATATATATAAAAGGCAGGATGTGTGTGTGTTTGTGTGTAACGAATGCACGGCTGCAATTTTCGACGGATTTGCACCAAAATTTACATGCGCATGCTCCAAGTTAGCTGGTAAGGCCAAGACCGACTTTGCATTTCTCAACTCCCAACGATTGTGGAAATAATCGATATTTTCATGCTTCTACGGCAGTTTTCATGTAGTTTGCTGCGATTTTCTACTGGCCAGAGTGAGACCCTATAGCTGGCTGCCACGAATAGGCAGGAAGATTCTATTGGCCAGCGTGAGAGCCAACAGCTGACTGACACGAATGTTAACTAGCATGCTAGCATGCAAAAAAAAAAATCGATAGCTGCATTCGTCACAAGTGGGAAAAATTTAAATCTGCATGGCACTTTACTCCAATTGGTTCATTCGCTTGCTTAAAGTCAACGTTGATTCTGATTCCGCAGAACTGGATTGGGTGTGAAAAAGTATTTGTTGTTAACATTCTTTTTTTTCATTCGGTTTTTCCAGTTACGAGTCCTTTTTGTAAAGCTGATCGTTTTGTGTTCATTTTGTTTAGTTCTTTTTTTCGTAACAGATTTAATGTTTAGTATAGAGCTTAGAAAAGATTCGCAGTGTGAGATAGGCAAGAAGTAAGGCGTGTAGCAACATCAGCACAGCAAAGGGCACTCCTTTAAAGGCAAGGAAGGGCAAAGATATTTTAAGTCAAGTGATAGCGATTGGTGTATGAGTCGTACGATTTTGAATCAAACACGGGCAACGCCGGGCCATGCTGCTAGCATATATATATATATATATATATATATATATGTGTGTGTGTGTGTGTGTGTGTGTGTGTGTGTGCGTTTATGAAGACATATTCCTGTCTATATTCCACACATCCTTCGCAGCTTTTTATTCTGTCTTTGTCCCCTTCTTTTTTTCTTCACAATGCTTATCCCTTTCCCTTTTCCTTCTGTTTTTTCTCTCAATATCTTCTTTTTTAACATTCTTTCTCGACTTTCTTTTTCACTTCCTTCATTTCTTTCTTTCTTTCCAATAATTATTTTCTTTTTCCTTCTTCTTCGTCTTTCTTTCATCTTTCTTTTTTCTTCTCATTATTATTTTATTTTTTCATTTTCTTTCTTTCTTTCTAATAACTATTGATTTTTACTTCTTTTTCGTCTTTCTTCCTTTCTTTCTTTCTTTCTTTCTAATAATTATTTTTTCCTTCTTTTTCTTCTTTCTATCTTTCTTCCATCTTTCTTTTTTCTTCTTCTTCTTATTTTTCTCTTATTTTCTATTTCTTCAACCTTCTTTCCAGTCTTTCTTTTATCATTATTTTATTTATTTATTCTTTTCTTTTTTTCTTTCTTTCAATTATTTTATTTTTCCTTCGTCTTTCTTTCTTTCTTTCTTTCTTTCTTTCTTTCTTTCTTTCTTTCTTTCTTTCTTTCTTTCTTCTTCTCACTATTATTTTTCTCTTATTTCCTGTTTCTTCAACCTTCTTTCCCATCTTTCCTTCTTTCTTTCCTTCTTTCTTTCTTTCTTTCGTTCTTTCTTTCTTCTCTACATACTTTCAATACCATCATTCTTTCAGTCTTCCTACCTTCCCGTCGAATTTCTTTCTTTATTTCTATCTGCACTTCACGTGTTTCTTTCTTTCTTTCTTTCTTTGTATATTTCTTCCGCCTTTCTTCTTTCTTTTTTTGCCTTCTCTTCCTTCTTCTCTTCTTTCCCTCCTTTTTTTCCTTCCGTTTATTTTCTCTCTATTTTTCCCTTCGATCTTTCTCCCTCGTTCCCCCCTTTGCCTTTCTTATTTTCCTCTTTCTTTTTTTTTTCATTCTTGCCTTTCTTCCCCCTATTTCTTTTCGTATACACCTCTCCTTTTCTTTCCCCACTTCCTTCTAGTCGTTTTTTATTATTTCTTTACGTCTTTCAATGGCCTTTTCTTTTCCTTTTTGTTCCCTCCTCAAAAACGATAAGAAAATATTTGACTTATTTCTTCCTTAGTCGCTGTCACCCCCACTTTTTTTTATCTTTTCCATTTACCAATATTATTCCCATTCCTCGTTTCTCTTTCTCGAATTATTTTTATTGTGGTTTTTTCACCTGTAATATTCATTTACCTTTCATTACCAAGTCCAGAGAAAGATATCACTACAAGAGAGGTACACTTTTCCAGGTGGCAGGGGACAACTTTACACGATCTTTTAATGAAGCGTAAGTTCTGCAAAAGGAAATTGAATTCCACCAGTCTTCTTTCATTACTAGCGAGAAAAGCAAAACAACAACAAAAGAAATTCTTGTCTAATCAACAAGAAATTCACCTGAATATCTTTCTTTTTTCTTCTCTCTCTTTCTACCCTGTTAGGATCTATCATCATATCCCGGCGACGGGTAAGACGTTTTCTGAATGTACAATTCATCTATTCAAAGAGACTTACTCACTTTCGGTTTTTCCTCTCAAATTAACTCAAATATTAAATTCAGTATTATTAAGCAGCCATTTTGGTCATATTCTCGTATCTCTGATCACGTGATCAGCCTTTTAACATCTTACGACGAGTCTTGTAGGTGGTTATTATGCAATTTCAGTTTACACCGACCAACGCAGACATTTTATGTTGAGGAATACACATTGCTTACTAGAAATACCAGTGAAAAATTCGCATTTTTACTATTAAAAATTTCTGATGAATCATAATTCTTCAGTTAATGACAGAATAAGCTCATGGCGAGTTCTACGACAATAAAATGTCCGTAGAAATTCCCCCGTCACATCGTTAAATATTTGAGCTTAACTTTAACAAAATAGCGCAATAACAATCATTAATGTGAATGCGGGTCATTATTTTCAGAAGTAAGGGGGTACAAATGAAAAGATTAGAAATTGACGCCTTTTTCCATTTCACTAAAACCAACTCTAAACATTTTTATCGTTTCTTTCTTTCTTTCTCGCTCTTTCACTTAGTCTTTTCCCACAGATGTTTTATTTTAATATTTAGCAAGTTGTGATCCAAATGTTCGTTATTGAACAAGTGCTATTGTCAAATAATTACGACTAGAAATACGCTTGAAAAATTCACAGGTTTCCTATTTTAATATTCTGGTGATCTTAACTTTTAGATTAATGATTGTATAAGCTCATGGCGAGTTCGACGACAGTAAAATGTCCGTAGAAATTCCCCTGTCCCATCGGTAAATAATTGAGCCTAACAACTTTAACAAAATATTGCAATAACAATCATTAATATGAATGCTGGCCGTTATTTTAAGAAGTAAGCGGGTACAAATGAAAACCATTTGAAATTGATAGCATTTTCCATGTACTTGAAACTCTAAACAAATCTATCTTCTTTTTTTTTCATTGAGACAAAGTAGCGTCTCTGATATGTCTTTTTCCCTCTATTGAATAGTCTATTACTTATAAGGTATTGGCAGAGTCTAACGGTCGTGCTAACTAAAGATCAAAGAAAGGAAAAACAAAATTATAATAAGCTAATCATTTTTACGTTAATGATTGACTAAGCTCATGGCGAGTTCGACGACAATAAATATCCGTAAAAATTCCTCCATCGTATCGTTAAATATTTGGGCTTAACAACTGTTGAAAATAGAAAAAAATTATACATTTTAACTGACAGTAGTCAGTGAATGCCGAATGTTTCCTTATAAGGAAACGGCTCATCATTAATAACGTGGGTTGACTGTAAATCCCACGGATGTTTTACTTTAATATTTAGCAAGTTGTGAGCCAAATGTTCGTTATTGAACAAGTGCTATTGTCAAATAATTACGACTAGAAATACACTTGAAAATTTCACAGGTTTCCTAATTCAATATTCTGGTGAATATTAACTCTTCGTTTAATGATTGTATGGAATCCTCCATACTTGCCTGTCACCCCCTACGGGAAGATGCACTCTTTAATCAATCATCACTTCACTTTTCCAAACTCAACTTCCCATTGGTTAAAAGAGCATCAAAATGTAGCAAGTTGAGACAAATCTTTTTTCCCACGCAGTTGTCTGGAGCCTACTTGAAAACCCGAAAATCTATAAAAAAAAAGCATCGCTCGGCTTAATTCAAGTCAGTCAGACACTGAGTTTCGAGAGATGTCAGCAGACTCCACGCGTGCGAACACACTATTTATTTAATAATATTAAACATAATAAAATCATATGTAAATAAATAGTGTTTAATTTTGTTGTTTGTAGCGAAAGAGAAAATCGCTTACCTTGAAAAAGAGCTCGGGTTTTGTGTGGGGTCTGTCGATGAGGAATTCAAGAAGATAGTTAACAAAAACCTGCAACTTTATCTATCAGAGAAACTATGCTAATGTTCTTTCCTCCTTGAATCTCGTCGTAGAACGCTTAAATTCATGAAAGATGGGAACCAGCGAAAGCAGCTTATCGGAGAAATTACCATGAAAGTATTTGTAAAAAAGACAGAGAGAGGCGACGGCACGTCTGTGGGAGAGCGACATTTGTTTAGATATTTTAGTTTGTTTTGGGGTTCATTCTCTTCCCGCCTCATACTGTATCATTTATAGACTTCTATATATAGAATATGATGTTACTTAGTTTTTTTTATGGCGTGGGGTGATTTTTGTAGGTTCCCTGGGAGTATGCGGTTTTATGGTATATGTAGGATTGAATGATGATGGGTGAGTTCTTGTGGTGGATGTACAAATTGTAATGAGTGACTGGGTCGAGAATCTGATCAGCTAGGTTTAAGTTAGTAAGTGATGACCAGCCTCAGTTATTCCATACCATTTGACGGCCTTGTGACAGAATGGTATTCTTATATGCAATAAATCTGGAACGATTGCGAGCTGGTAAGTGAGAGAGCGTTTGTATTTCTGACCGCGTTTTCTTCACTACGTTGTCTACGGTACTGTTCCCTACAGATTTATGATAGACCTTAGTATTGGTACACTAATTTTTTTGATACACTAAACAGAGGATGAACGACTAAAACGGATTTAATTTAAAAAAAAGAACAAAAAAAAACTAACATTTAAAATGCCATTCCACTTCAGAGAAAATTTCAAAGTCTGTGCACATCTATCTATCTATCTATCTATCTATCTATCTATCTATCTATCTGTTGATATCTATCTCTCTATCTATTTTAATCTATGTTGATATCTATCTTTCCATCTGTCTATACATCTATTTTGGTAAATGTTGATTATCTATCTATCTATCTATCTATCTATCTATCTATCTATCTATCTGTTGTGGATTCCCGGAATGGAATCCTGCACAAATAAATAAACAATGCCAGTAATTGAATACAGACTGAAGTGAAGATTAGTAGTCCAGGAATGCGGGTTAGTAGAAAGTATATGTACAAGTCTCTGTAAGTGAAGCCGTAATTATCTCTTTCGCTGTGAACGCCCTGTGTACTGTCTCCGTATCTCTCACCCTGACTTAACGTATCTCAAACTTCAGGTATTCTCTCTGTCAGTATAAGTATACTTTGGACAAATCTATCTTGTGTAAAAGGGGTCTGCCCCACAACACTATCTATCTATCTATCTATCTATCTATCTATCTATCTATCTATCTATCTACCTCAGACTCTGTTCACATCTATCTATCTATCTATCTATCTATCTATCTATCTATCTCAGCCTCTGTTCATATCTATCTATCTATCTATCTATCTATCTATCTCAGCCTCTGTTCACATCTATCTATCTATCTATCTATCTATCTCAGTCTGTTCACATCTATCTATCTATCTATCTATCTATCTATCTATCTCAGCCTCTGTTCACATCTATCTATCTATCTATCTATCTCAGCCTCTGTTCATATCTATCTATCTATCTATTTATCTATCTATCTATCTATCTCAGCCTCTGTTCATATCTATCTATCTATCTATCTATCTATCTATCTATCTATCTATCTATCTATCTATCTCAGCCTCTGTTCACATCTATCTATCTATCTATCTATCTCAGCCTCTGTTCATATCTATCTATCTATCTATCTATCTATCTATCTATCTATCTATCTCAGCCTCTGTTCATATCTATCTATCTATCTATCTATCTATCTATCTATCTATTTTCAATCTCAGTTGTTATCTATCGTTCTATCTAACTATCTATTTTATTTCTTTTTTTTGTTTTAATAAAAGTATCTTTTGCTATATTATATGTTTTCATAACCACCCGAGTTCTCTACCCTCCCCAATCGATCAAATGTGTATTTTATGTGCAGACAAGACAGGGGACATGTCACTGTAGATTTTTACATCGAATCACACTTCACATTATTTATGGTTTTTGAGCTGCAGTGATGTCAAAAATTTAAATCGCGTCGAAGAATAATTTCGTGCCAAATTCGATGCACAATTAATCATTTTCTGACTTGACTTTTTGGCAAAACAACCTCGTCACCAAATGTTTTTGACACTTTTGGTTTGTATGTGAAAAGGTTAAATAATGTCTATCTATGTATCTATTTTAGTCTCTGTTGATATATATTAGTTTTAGTATTTATTGATATCTATCTATCTATCTATCTATCTATCTATCTATCTATCTATCAGTTAGTTCACATCTATCTATCTATCTATCTATCTATCTATCTATCTATCTATCTATCTACACAGTAACCATCTCGCTCTTTATCATACCTTATATATTGTCTTATATATATTGTAACATCTTTACAGACAATATGCACCACTTGGACCGTCCCTGTAAGCCATCACAACAATGTAACTCTCTCTTCGCATCTATCTATCTATCTATCTATCTATCTATCTATCTATCTATCTATCTATCTATCTATCTATCTATCTATCTATCTATCTCAGTCTGTTCACATCTATCTATCTATCTATCTATCTATCTATCTATCTATCTCAATCTGTTGATATCTATCATTCTATCTGACTATCTATCTATTTTACTCTATGCTCATATGTACATGTATAAGAGTTCTTCTGTCCTCAAAACCTCCTGATTAGAGACCTTGCGGCCTGGTGTAGATTGTCGTCATACCCAGGACGCGAATTATGTGTTCCAAATGTATGAAGGAAGTTCTACCTTGACAACGTTTTTACCAAGAACTGATAATTTGAGGAACGGAATCTAGCATGTGTGCTTCCCTGTAAACTCTAAAATTAATCTCTTCAAATCAACTGTTATATTGCTTGGGGTGAACTGATTAAAAACTTGATATTCTGTCTTAAATAGCATTAAACTCAGTTAAGGGTCGAAGTCTTAGGCCACGGTTGATTGAGTCATACATCTGTGAAGTTTGATTAACACAGTCCAAAACTGATCTCGTCCTGGGTATGACGATAAACTAAATCCGCGTTCTGGGTATGACGATAAACTACATCCGCATCCTGGATAAGACAATAAACTACATCGAGCAGGAAGGCTTCGGATCAGGAGGTTTTATATATATATATATATATATATATATATATATATATATATATATATATATATATATACCGTAATTTCTCATGTATAATACTCGTTTTTTTTTTCTAAACGATAATCAGTAAAATCAAGACAGCAACAGACTTGGCTTAGATTCAGCAAGATATGCCAGTTTACAAAACATACCTTTTGTTAACTTCCACAAAACTGCATTCCAATACAAATGCAATATTGATTATGCAAATCATCAAATGGTGTCCATTGGACCAATAGACACCCAGTGCCATTACTGCAATGCCATAAGATTCAAGGATGAATCTGATGTGTTGTAAGAAAGGAAAGATTCAGATAGCAGAACTTCCAATACCTCCTGGGTCACTCTTCTCTCTCCTGAATGGAATTTCTCAAGAATCAAGAGACTTTCTTCAGCACATTAGGGCCTACAATAATTGCTTTGGTATGACCTCATTTGGAGCAAAAGATGCAACACTTCCAGGATGGAAATCACCTTTCAGATTTGGTTCCCTTCTACCATTATCTAATGAGCCACACCAATTTCTTCAAGTCTATTACACAGAGGATTATAAAAGACATACCAGAAGAAATATGTTTGATAAACTGAAGTTTGACATTATATTGACTCTTCAAGAAAGAGACGGACCTAAAGATTTCAGAATTGTGATTTTCGCTGACAAAACGGCTTCATGTGAGCACCAGAGGAGGTTCAAAACACCATGTACCAATCAGGTAGTTATTTTAATGGTTGACCAAGAATTTGACAAAAGGAATATCCTTCTGCAGAGGCAAGATGGAAGTCTTCAAAAAGTTACAGAAACTTACACAGCTTATGATGCCTTAAAATATCCACTCATCTTTTGTCAAGGAAAAATGGATACCATTTTCTCCTAAAGACATTTTAACACTGGATTAGCCACAAAAAATATCAGCAATGGCCATCTATGTGTCCAGAATTATGATAAAGAGTAACAGTTATAATTATCTGTTCAGATTCAAGCAACTATTCAACCAGTTCTTGGTGGATATGTATTGTGGCCAAGTAATTGGTTATGAAATAACAAAACAAGAGGTTGCAGATAAATAGTGTATTGAACAGTAAATACAACAGAAGTGTGTTACACGATTCGGGAGTGTGTGTCGGTTGACCAGCGTTCAGTCTATATCACTGTTAATATTTAACACCCCCCCATCCCAACGAGGGTACATATAGCACAATGCCGAGTTTAACGTGGGTCATCCGAGCCCGTGGGTTCGACCAAAAAGTCCCCGTAGAACCCGCATAAATTGGATCGGGTCTGTCCACCTCCCCAGACGAAAATCTATTCTTCGGCACGGCCTTGTCCGGGTTCCTCTTTGCCTTGGACAGAGAGTTCGACAGGAGCTGCTAAAAGTCACAGCCTCGGTTAAACAGTCTATCACTGTTGATATTTAACAGCCCCCGCCCCACGAGGGATATATGTGGCAGAAGACCGAGTTTAACGTGGGTCATTAGAGCCCGTAGGTTTGACCAAAAAGTCCCAGAGAACCCGCATAAATGGGATCGGGTCTGTCTAAATCCTCGGACGAAACTCTGCCCATCGGCACAGCCTCGTCCGGGTTCCTCTCTGCCCAAGGAAGAGAGTTCGACAGGAGCTGCGAACAGTCACAGCCTCGGTTAAACAGTTTGTCACTGTTCATATTTAAGAGCCCCCGCCCCACGTGGGATATATGTGGCACAAGACCGAGTTTAACGTGGCTCATCAGACCCGTAGGTTCGGCCCAAAAAATCCCCGTAGAACCCGCATAAATTGGATCGGGTCTGTCCACCACTCCGGACGAAAATCTGCCCTTCGGCACAGCCTCGTCCGGGTTCCTCTCTGCTTTGGGCAGAGAGTTCGACAGGAGCTGCGAACAGCCACAGCCTTGGTAGAACAGTCTATATCACTGTTTCCTCCGAGGCTTACTTTTCCTAATACTTTATAGTAAGTGGAAGAGTCCGTAATAGACTCATTAGAGGGAAGACACTACAACAATATGCATGCAAAAATTGAATTAGAACGGTTACTTTTTATCAAAATGAATAAAAAAACTAAGAGCAGAGGAATACATTCACCTAAAACGATGCAATTTAGAATGATGGCAGTGCTGTCAATGCAAGGCACATAGTTATTCACCTTTCATCATTCACAGGTTGACCAAATTAGTTGCATAAAAGAGTTCAAGATGGATTGACTTATGCCAGATATTTTGGCAAAACAAATTTGTTTCTTACGTTTACTACAAATCCAAATTAGCCTGAGATTTTAGAAAATCTTCTTCCTTGACAATCTGCAACAGACAGGCATGATATTGATACTAGCATTTTTAAACTGAAGGTCAATAAACTGATGGATCTTATCATTAAAGGAAAACAAATTTGGACCTTTTTAAATGTCACAAGTATTCAATTGAGTAGCAAAAGAGGGGACCGTCATTTACTTTTATGGTTAAGGGAGAAGATCAATCCAAATCAAATAGATTCTATCATCATTGCAGAACTGCCAAATCCTGATGAAGATTGAGGTGTTTTTTGAAACAGTAAATGTTGTAGAGTTACTTTCCGCAGTGGAAACTGTATTTGGACTAAATTCGGTCCTAAATAGGTTCAACGTACAAAAACGTTAGGAACTTGTTATAATAAGTATTACGCAGAGTAATCTAGTTGTGGTAGCTGACTACTTTCGTATTCGACTCAAAGTCGACCCTCACTGACTCTTATTTATATTAGGTGGGGGAGTCTATTATCTATAGACTAGGTGTGTTTTACCATAACAGTAAAAAGACACATGATTCATGGGCCATGTGGTTATTTGAATTTTAATTGTCCTTGCATGTTGACGACGGATATACAAAAAGATTTCCAAGAAAATTTGTCAATCACACAAAAACGGATACAGATGGCTACCTAAGTTATGGAAAAAGAAAGATTGAAGATGGAGGATTTAGCTTCAACCTTGAAAGAAATGGACAAAACATACTGGTAGACAACAAATAGATTGATCCCTATAGTTCACTTTTGTGCAAAGCATTCAATGTCCACATTAATTTGGAAGTTTGTAACAGTGTTAAGTCCATAAAGTATGTGTGTAAGTATATAAATAAAGGGGAGTGACCAAGCTGACAAACTCAATGAAGTAGAAAAATTTCAGTTAGGAAGATACATTTCTAGCTGTGAGGCTGCCTGGGGATTTTTTTTTAATTTAATATTCACAAAAGACATCCATCAGTTCAGCACTTGAGTGTTCATCTTGAAAATAGATAGCGGGTGAATTTTACTGAAGACGATGTTCAGGATTTGATTGAAACTCTAAAAACAACTTCCCTAATGGCATTCTTTAAGCTATGCAATGTAGATGACTTTGCCAAAACAATTCTCTATCGTGAAGTGTTTAAATATCACACATTCAAATCTGGAAAATTCCACAGAAGGATGCAAGGAGAACCTCATCCAACTGAACCTGCCATTAAATGTAGTGATGTACTTGGTCGGGTTTATAGAGTAAATCCCCAAACATTCTGAATGTTTCTTTCTTGGACTTCTTCTTTATAATGTCAAGCGTCCAAGATCATTTCAGAATTTGAAAAAAAAAAGGGATGCAAATATTCTTGAGACAAACAAAGATGCATGCATTCAACTTGGCCTTACAGAAATTGATGAGCAATGGGACCAAACTCTACAAGAGGCAGATTCATATAAATCACGAAAACAAGTAAGGGATCTCTTTGCTGTTATGATTGCTACCTGTCAAATTTTAAATCCAATGGATCTGTGTGTGAAACACCAAGCAGCTACAGGTGAAGTCATTGTTCATCATATGCAACTGGTTCATCCAGGACTAGCCATACAAATAAATCCGCGGATTATGAACATTGCATTGTGGG
>OZ038517.1:19201885-19209385 GCA_964036315.1 Acanthosepion esculentum | reverse complement strand
TCACATCTATCTATCTATCTATCTATCTATCTATCTATCTATCTATCTATCTCTGTTCTCATCTATCTATCTATCTATCTATCTATCTATCTATCTATCTATCTATCTCTGTTTACATCTGTCTATCTATCTATCTATCTATGTATCTCTCTCTCTCTCTCTCTCTATATATATATATATATATATATATATATATAGATATATATATATATTTAGATAGCTATCTTGTTAGACTAATGCACTAAGTTAATATAATAATATAAATTGGAAAGTTTTTCGTTGAATTCCATATCAGTTCTATGCGAGCCCTGTGCCAATCTATACAAATAAAGAGAAAATACTAATGAAATATTTTATGTAATATGTATTCAATTTTGGTGCAAAAGTTTTCAGACTCATTATATAAATTCCTGGAAAGTGGTCCAACTATTACTGCACTAAATGTTACAATGAGCAATTGGCTTATTTGAATTCCGTATTCTTTTTTATGCTAACCCGGTGTCAATTTAGGCTAATCTATGATATATTTTGCAACAAAGAGATTTGTTTCTTAATACTTTGCTTAGCTTTAGGAAGGCACATTGGCGATTGCAATAAGATATCGGTGTCACATTTTCCGTTGTATGTAAAAAAAAAACCCAAAAAACAAAAGCCAAAAAAAACAAACTTTTCTTCAATATTTTGAAAGTATAAATTTATGTATAAAGTACCTTTTGTTGAAAGAATAAAATTATATCCAAAATATTTAGATTTCGATATTAACTAACCTCGAGACTTCGGTATGCCGTTACACAAAATCCACCAGCCAACCAACCCATGTCACCCTGCCAAGCATAAAGATTCCTGGAAATGGTCTCGAGTGCGCCAGCTAGAAAAGAGATAACTTTACATACAAATTATTCAGATTTCGTCATTAAAGCACTCATAGAGGTGAATATGTCGCCAGACAAAATCAGCCAATCCAATCGATTTCATTTGCGTGGAAATTGTCCAGCATTCATAGCAATATATGAGGACTTATGTTACATAATAATTCAGCATTCGTTTCTTTGTTTCTAACGAAGTTTTCCTGTTTCTTTATACTTTGCTTAGATTTAAGAAGGCAACATTGGCGATTCCAATACAACTTTGGTGTCAAATTTTCTATTGTCTGTAAAAAAATAAATAAATAAATAAAAACGCTCCCTCGATATTTTGGCATTTAAAATTCTCTCAGAAATAGTACGTTAAATCGAAAAATATTTTAGAATAGCGAAAAAAGAGACTCCCTTACTGCCAGTAAGAATTCGGGCACTCGTAGGATCACTTGATTTCTTTTCATTACTTATGGGATGACATATTTAGCTATCATTTCGGCATTATACAGAATGTTTCAAAAGTCTGTTGCATTCTAAGAAGTCTTATATCAAGAACTTCAGATGGTAGCATAATTGATGATCTGAAGACGCGAATAACTGAACGCGTTTAGGCAAGAATTGGATTATCGTTGGGATGAAATAAAGAAAGAAAGAAAGAAAGAAAGAGCGAAAAAAAGAAAGAACGAGAGACAAAGAACGATAGAGAAAGAAAGAAAGAAAGAAGGAAAGAGAGAAAGAGAGAAAGAGAGAGAAAGAAAGAAAGAAAGAAAGAGAAAGAGAAAAACGAAACAAAGAAAGAAGTGTTTAATGTCTTCTAGACTAATAATAGGCTATTCCGTTTTGATCGCGTGGAAAATGAGAAGAAAGAAAGAAAGAAAGAACTAGAGAGAAAGAAAGAAAGAAAGAAAGAAGGAAAGAGAGAAAGAGAGAGAGAAAGAAAGAAAGAAAGAAAGAAAGAAAGCGAGATAGAGAGAGAGAAAAACGAAACAAAGAAAGAAGTGTTATAAATATAGACAGATACTGAAAGGCCGAAGCGTTGTAATAAATATGGCGACAAAGATGAGGACAATCGTCCGAATAATGTAAATAGTGTACATAATACCTCATCTCAGAAATATAGACAGATACTGAAGGGCCGAAACGTTGTAATAAATATGGCGACAAAGATGAGGACAATAGTCCGAATAATGTAAATAGTGTACATAATACCTCATCTCAGAAATATAGACAGATACTGAAGGGCCGAAACGTTGTAATAAATATGGCAACAAAGATGAGGACAATAGCCCGAATAATGTAAATAGTGTACATAATACCTCATCTCAGAAATATAGACAGATAGTGAAGGGCCGACACGTTGTAATAAATATGACGACAAAGATGAGGACAATAGACCGAATAATGTAAATAGTGTACATAATACCTCATCTCGGAAATATAGACAGATACTGAAGGGCCGAAACGTTGTAATAAATATGGCGACAAAGATGAGGACAATAGCCCGAATAATGTAAATAGTGTACATAATACCTCATCTCAGAAATATAGACAGATACTGAAGGGCCGACACGTTGTAATAAATATGACGACAAAGATGAGGACAATAGCCCGAATAATGTAAATAGTGTACATAATACCTCATCTCAGAAATATAGACAGATACTGAAGGGCCGAAACGTTGTAATAAATATGGCGACAAAGATGAGGACAATAGTCCTAATAATGTAAATAGTGTACATAATACCTCATCTCAGAAATATAGACAGATAATGAAGGGCCGAAACGTTGTAATAAATATGGCGACAAAGATGAGGACAATCGTCCGAATAATGTAAATAGTGTACATAATACCTCATCTCAGAAATATAGACAGAATTTTCTCTAATAATTGAAAACGAAGGGTATCGTGGCTAAATCCCAGACTGGACTCAACATCTGAACCTAAACCACATATACCGGTTGTCAAAAAGCTGTTTACTAACACATTGCTTCCTGGTTGTAAAACTGACAAATACTTCAACCTCATCCGACGGGAGAATAGCCAGATTTGCACTAAAAAAGGAGACAGTCTAATACACACCTATTAAAATTTTAATCGCACCAAATCCTGAGTTGCCTATGCATGGGGGATTTATTATTAACAAGGATAGTCAATGCCGCCTTTTTGTTTTATGAAACTGACACTTCATGTGCTTCAACCCTAAAACATTCTGCCCATACTATCCTCAGTATCATTCTGTAGAGCCACATTTATGTTGCTTCAAATCTCTTCTTCATCTTTGAGGAGATTGTCCAGCATTCACTGTCATATGAGAGAACAGCCACTACGTAACATTTCAGTACTCTTTTCTTTGTTTCTACCGAAGAGTTTTTCTGTCTGTTAATACTCTGCTTAGCTTTTGAAAGGCATCTTTGACTATCCAAACGGATCTCAGTGTCGCTCTTTCAGTCCTCTTTTAGAACATTTCCTCGATATTTAAATTATTGTACTTGCCTGATTTTGGCATCCCCGATTTGTAATTTACATTTTGAACTGCCCCTTTTGCTAACGACCATGTCTTCTTGCTGTAGAAATTTATTCCTTTCTTCTCGCTTTCTTTCAGTACATTTTCTAGGAGATTTTGTCGTTTTATTTCCATGTCTGTTATCAACACTGTGTTATCTTACATTGTTAAGATTGTGGCCGCCAATAATGAATCCTAGTAGAATCGCCTCTCTGTCTAGATTGAATAATTCCGGCGAGAAGACGCATCCTTGACTTACACTGATTTCTATTTTTGTAATATATTGATTTTGATGTCACACAGAAACCAGCGTGTTAGGCAAATACTTTTTTGGATTTTATAGGCTTCCATATCTATCTGTAAAATAACAAGTTAGACAATATTGATTTCAGTGCTTTACAAACCGTCGAGAGGCTGATAAAATTCTAACGATTTGTAAAGAATATACAAAATAAGCAAAACCTTATATTTTCTTTCCTTCTCTCATTTTTTTTAATTATTATTTTTCTCCCAGGAGGCGGCCGAAGCTCTTGCCAGATGACAGCTCAGTTAGAGGACAACAAAGGAATTCCTAAAGCGACAATTTCGGACAGGACATCTAATCGCATAACATCCCACTGGGTCAATATATTAGACAAACAGGCGGGTATCTATGCCTAATCCTATTTCTCATACTTTTTTCTTTCTCTTTAAAAAAAAAAAAGGTTCAACCGGTTCATTCTCCAACCCTTTTGTTGTAGCATACCTACGGACGATAATGGGTATGTCCTCATTCACACAAATACAGTAGTAAATACTGTATGTTGGTCTGCATTTGGAGATTGAGTCTAGCCGAAATCTTTTCGGCTGGCAGGTCGAACTCTCTGTCTCTGAGCAGAGAGAAACCCGGACGAGGCTCAGCCGAAGGGAAGTCTCGTCCGGGGATGTAGACCAATCCGATCCCGTATATGCGGGTTCTGCGGGCATTTTTTTTTTGGCCGAGACTACGGGCTCGGAAAATCGACGTTAAACCGGGTCTTGTGCCACATATTTACCTCGTGGGGGGGGGGTAAATATACTAGAGTTAGAGATTCGTCTCCAGCTGTGCTGGTCAAACTCTTTGTCTCCGGGCAGAGCGGATCCCCAGACGAGGCTATGTCGAAAGGTAGATCCTCGTCTCGGGAAACAGCTACCCGACCCTGTTTTATACGAGGGTCTACGGGAAATTTTGGGCCGGGCCTACGGGCTTGGATGCCCTACTTTAAAATCCGGCTTTGTGCCACATCTGACCGCGTCGGGAGGTTGGTAGATATCCTAGAGTTGTAGATTCGTTTCCAGCTGTGCTGGTCAAACTCTCTGCCTCCGGGCAGAGAGGATCCCTAGATGAGGCCATGTCGAAGGGCAGTGTCGTTTCGGGAAACAGTTACCCGACACATTTAAAATGTAATCGTAAGACATTAGTGGCAATGGTGTCTTCATTTAGCTAATCTCTTACTATTATGTGGGTGGTATTTCTGCCACACCCTGTATTAACCCATTTGTGTCTGTACATATGGAATTCTGTTAGTGTTGTATCCCTAACCCTAATCCGTCTTTGGATTTTAGTGTTGTACTTTATGTCCTTTGTTAAAACACTTCCCAGATATTTAAATCTTTGTACTTGTTTAATTGTGGTATCTCTAATTTGCATGCTGGGCTGTTCCTTTTGCTAACAATCGTGCATTCTGTCTTCATACAATTGGTGTTTAGTCCTTTCTTCTTGGACGATAAACTACATCCGCGTCCTGGGCATGACGATGAAGCACGTCCGGCGGCGGGACCTCTGGTCGGGAGATTTTGAGGAGCGTGGAACAGCCTCTTGGTTGCTGGTATTTCCGGGTCCGCCCTGGCCCAGGGTGGTGGCACCTGTGGCGGTCCCAGCTATGGGCAAATAGTTAACACTCAGACTACATCCGCGTCCTGTGTAAGACGATAAACTACGTCCAACAGAAAGGCCTCTGATAATACGTTTTTGAAAAAATCATGGTGCCAGATATACGTTTTTGGAAGGATAGTATTGCCAGCTGTGCGATTTTGAAAAAATAATATTACCAGCTATATATTTTTGAAAAAATAATATTACCAGCTATACGTTTTTGAAAAAATAACATTACCAGCTATACATTTAAAAAAAAAATATTGCCAGCTATACATTAAAAAAAAATTTATTATTATCAGCTATACATTTTTGAAAAAATGATATTAACAGCTATACGTTTTTGAAAAAATAATATTACCAGCTATACATTTTTGAAAAAATAATATTACCAGCTATACGTTTATGAAAAAATAATATTACCAGCTATACATTTTTGAGAAAAAATATTAACAGAAATAGATTTGTGACAAAACAAAAATATTACCTGGAAAAAAAAATTGTCGGAATTAAATGACCCATGAAGGTTTATATGCCGTAAAACAAAACAAACCAATCAAACTAAACCTTTCTTCTTGCTGTCTTTCACTACGTTCTGCAGATATTCTTGTAGTTTCTTTTCTGCATCTGTTATCAACACTGTGTCATCTGCCTATATTATATTGTTAATATTGTAGCCTTTTAGGGCTTCTAATTCTCTCAGAATTGCCTCACTGTATAGGTTGAATAAGACCGGTGAGACGACACATCTTAATACCCTTTTTGTTGTAGCATACCTACGAACGATAATGGGTATCTCCCCATTCACATAAATACAGTAGTAAATACTGTATGTTGGGCTACAGTTGGAGATTCGCTTCGAGCTGTGCTGGTCATACTCTCTGCATTCAGGCAGAGAGGATCCCCAGACGAGGGTTAGATATAACTGTAAAAGTGTTAGGTGATAATTTCTGTGACGATATTTGGAACTAACTGACTCCTTTTATTTAGTCGTATACTTTGATTGTCGAATTTAATAATTCTAATCTTCTCTTCTAAACACAAGTTAGATCTACACTTAAAATTACTTGGCGTTTGAGCAAAATCTATGAATTTCCAGTCAATCTGAGGATTCAAATCTTTCTCCCTCAATTCCCCCAATTTTTTGGAAAGAGCAGTTTGGGATTTAATTTTGTGTTGGAAAGACAGTGTCTATGATTATAACGTCATTGTTTCCATTCTCCCGCGAATACCAATGTAAATATGGTGTTTTCATCTATTTTATTTGGGGTAGATTATAGCTAGATAAATAACATTAAAGGCTATGCATTTTCCCCCGACTGTACAAAGATCGCTATTTCTACAATTACAATGGATGGGGAATCCATACAGAGTTTCTTGTTTATATATATATATATATATATATATATATATATATATATATATATATATATATATATATACAGGAATAACTTATTTTGATCGTTTTTTTATTGGAGATCTTACTTAAAGGGTTGTCATTATTGAAACCAGATATTAATATTTTAAAATATAGGTCAACGTTATTTTAAGATATAGGTCAAGGCTATTTTAGAATATAGTTGAAGGTTATTGAAAAATATAGGTCAAGGTTACTTTAACTGTGTTGAAGCCTTTGTCTAGGCGATTTGTAGCGTCTCCACTTGTTTTATTCTTTCTCCCTTTTCTTTATTTCTCCCTCTCTGTATTGTTGTTTTTCTCTTTCTTTCTCTTTTAAATCTTTTTTTTTCTTTGTCATCTTTTCCTTCCTCTTTCTTCTTGTGTCTCTAGAGTTTAAAAATTTTTCAGCTACTTTTTCAATTGAGCTCCAAAACCCAAGGTTAATTCTTGCGAGGAGAAATGGCCAGTCATATGGAGTATCTTTGAACATTTTTATATGTAATATATATATATATATATATATATATATATATATATATATTATGAAATGGACAAAGTCCGACAATTATTTAAAAACATTTTTATGTTTAACATTCTTTTTATAGATAAAAGTATTTTAAGTAAATGCTCTGTTTATAATAAACAGTATTAAATAACATTTACCGACCTGAATGTCCGAGAAATTTTCATAGAAAATATTCGTCCTCCGACAGGATTCGAACCTGTATCCTATACGCAACCGTCATATAAATGTCATAAAAATGTCTTTAAATAAGTGTCGAACTTTGTCCATTTCATAATGTGTGACGTCATTTGTTTACATTTGATACGCCATGAGCAGTTATGA
>OZ038517.1:19171885-19199385 GCA_964036315.1 Acanthosepion esculentum | reverse complement strand
TTTATTAAAAAGGTAGGTAGGGTTATATATATATATATATATATATATATATATATATATATATATATATATATATATATGAGAGAGAGAGAGAGAGTACCCCCAAAATTTAGTTACTTTTTGATTTTTTAATATGTTCTTAAAACTTTTCTTTATTCATCGCCATGTATTAAATTTCATTTAAACCGTTAATCTTCTTTCTAAGTCAATAAACATTAATATTCCTTACTTTTAAACATCAATGTTGTTTGCCAGTTAATAAACACTGCATTTATAGTCATTTAACAAGTTAGTACATTTTGGGGAACACCATATATATATATCTAAATATATATTTTAAGACATTTTTTTTTGTTTATACGTTCTTTTTATAGATACAAATATTTAAGTAAATGCTCTGTTTATAATAATAATAATAATAATAATAATAATAATAATATATATATATATATATATATATATATATATATATATATATTAAGAAATGGACAAAGTCATATAGCCTGACGTGCCTTTACCGATTGGGCCACAGAGGAGCGTTCGGTTACCAAAGGTCGATTTTATTGTTTTTACACTACAATTCTCCACGTCAGGCTGTATGACGGTCCCGTATAGGATACAGGTTCGATTCCTGTCGGAGGACGAATATTTCCTATGAAAATTACTCGGATATTTAGGCCGGTAAATGTTGTTAATACTGTTTATTATAAACAGAGCATTTACTTAAATATTTGTATCTATAAAATAACGTATAAACATAAAAAATGACTTAAAATAATTGTCGGACTTTGTCCATTTCTTAATATATATATATATATATATATATATATATATATGTGTGTCCAATTTTCATATATATTATTTATATATTATATATGTGCGGTGCTTATTGGAAAGCGCCCAATATCAGTGATAGAGATAACATATTTAGTTGGATTGATGTGAGTTTGTGACCCTGGGTTTCAACTGACGAAAGATATTCGCTACACAATCCAACATTGAATACAGCAACCAAATGCGTACGTATATACGCAACGACACATGGATGCCCATATATGCCCAGACCCACACTGTTCACATATGTTTATGTTTGTGTTAGCTCCAGTGAGTGAGCGTGCGTGTATGTGTTTGTGTCTGCGTGCGTCAATGAGTGTACGTGTATGTATGTTTGCGTAAGTATGAGTGGCGTTCCGACGACAATTCCCCCCCCACTATCATAAAAACACCGATATACGCAACCATAAATAAATCCAAAATTTAAAAATTAATAAGTTTGTCCGACGATCGCAAATAATATATATATATATATATATATATATATATATATATATATATATATATATATATATATATATCGAATTAATGTATAGAAACTTATCACTCAACTGAAAAGTGGTGGTTAAGTCATACCGACTTCGAAGTTTCGTGAGCATATTTCAGTTGTGCTTTCATTCTTCAAAGATACTGAAGTGGGCACTGAAATAAACGCCCAGATGCGGCAGTCTGTTTCATGCTTAAATACAACCGTCAGGCCATACATATATATATATATATATATATATATACCGGGTATAACAGCAAGATTGTCCAATTGTTAGATTAAGCTTTGAACCGTTGTATTTTAGAAAAGATTAAAGGTATCTTACTGGAATTCTCCGAGGTTCTTATAATACTATTGTACTCTACTTTGAGCAATAAGAATTTATAAATACTCTCCAAACTTAACAGAAGAATCGTGATGAAATCGACCATAAACTAAAATGACATGTTCATCAATAATTAATCATAGGCAAGGAGTCGAAGCTCGCGAGGGATTGAAATGGTTATGGGAACTTACATATAACGACATAATGAACTCTTCCTGACACTATAACGACTGCGCCTCTCAAGAGAGACGTGGAACGAGTCGAGCCAGAACGAGTCGAGGCGGAATCGAGTCGAGCCAATAGTAGTTCACTCCAAAACCAGACGGACAGTCTTACTAACACCTTCAACATCTTGTATTATTATTCTGTGTAATATATCTTTGTTATTTCTACTCTTGTGTTCGTGTTGTTCTTCCTTGGTCCTAACCTTGGACCATAAGAGTGGCGACGAGGATATTGGACCATAACAGAAGTAAAGTTCAAATATATATATATATATATTACTCCAGGATCATTTTTATTTACTCAAGACAATGTTCGCCCTCTCTAACCTTCTAACTTTCTGTCCTGTGCAACAATTTGCCTCACACGTTTCACGTACGATTTCATTTTCAAGTCTTTTTTCACTGCTCTTTGGATTGTCATAGCTGAAACACCTCTCTCACGTGCTAAACATCTTATGGGTTGAGTTGGATCTTTTCTAATTGATCTCTTTAGACTAAGTTGAAATGAGTATCACTCTTCCTGTTGTGACCACCTGATACAGTTTTCCTTTCTACTGTTCCCTTTTTAAAAAAATTTATTCACCATTCTTTTGATGGTTCTTGAATGGACTTTCAAGATGGAAGCAAGAGTCTTGGTACCATTACTAAAGGCCTGGATAATCTTTTTCCTCTCACCATTACTCACTTAGGAAGATAGTGGGGCTGACATAAAGCGATTTTAACTTATTCACTTTGTAGCTTAATAATTCAAAGAATTTTTCAGCGATTCTTACGATAAATGATAACAAGATGGCTATATGTTTTATCTGAAAACCTGGAAAAAAAGAAACTCAGTTTAACGTTTTTTAGATATAAAACATTTTGTGGGATGGACAATTATCCCACGCTATTGCTCGATTTGGGTAATTTTGCTGTTACACACACACACACACACACACACACACACACACACACACACACACACACACACATATATATATATATATATATTTAAAGACATTTATATATATTATGTTTAACGTTCTTTTTATAGATACAAGTATTTAAGCAAATCTATAAAATCTATAAAAAGAACGTTAAACATAAATGTCTTTAAATAAATTGTCGGACTATGTCCAATTCAAATATATATATATATATATATATATATATATATATATATATATAAAAGTGAACATAGAAGTCAACAGTTAGAGGCGACAGTCTGTTTCATGCTAGATGCAATCGTCAGGCCACGTGTGCTGTTATTTTTCACGGCTATTTATATATACGGGTCAGTGGTGCATTTTTTATCTTATATATTTATTTATTTTTATTTTGATCGATGTTTTTATTAACGTAGTAAAAATTTGTTTATATAGCTTATTGTGGGTAGTCTCGTATGGCGGTTATTTTACCGGAAGTCGTTTATTTGTTTATTTATTTATTTGTGTCAAATTATTTTGCTTGTTTTTATTTAATTTAATTTCTATTTTTTTTCATATATATTTATTTATTTTTATTTTGATCGATGTTTTTATTAACGTAGTAAAAAGCTGTTTATATAGCTTATTGTGGATAGTCTATTATGGCGGTTATTTTATCGGAAGTCGTTTATTTGTTTATTTATTTGGGTGAAATTATTTTGCTTGTTTTTATTTATTTTTATTTTTTATCTTATATATTTATTCATTTTTTTTCTTTTGATCGGTGTTTTTATTAACGTAATAAAAAATTGTTTATATAGCTTATTTAATAGTTTTGGGAAGATAAAGCTATTTGTTGAATTTTGGGGTTGATTGTTGTGGTTTGTTCTGACTATTATTTTGGCGGGAACAGTTTATAATTTATATATTTGGATTGATTACTTCTAAATGGCTAGTTTATCGGTATCGGATGTTAGTTTATTTATATATTTGGATGTATTTAGATCAATTTATTATACTTGTTGTTATTTATTTGTTACACTGCATATTTTCTCTTTTTGGTTTTCGATTTTTAAGTAACGCATTACATTAGTTCTTATTCATTCTTTTTATCGTTATATAACAGTTATAGCTATTTTTCGTCCGATTTTTTGTTTTGATTTTTTATAGTCTAATATTTTGGTCATAATAGTTTGCTAATTTGTTTATTATTTACTTTATTTATTGATTTTGTTCCTTATTTTTTATTCTATTTCGTCTATTCTAACAGGTGTGATTTGGTAATTTGTTTGGATTAATTTATTTTGCTTATTTTATTGTCAATTTGTTTATTTATGTATTTATTTATCTTTTTCGTTTTCGATTTTTAAGTTACGTAGTAAAAATTTGTTTTCATGTCTTCATTTTGAGATTAGCTCGGATCTTTTATTTAATAATTTATTTTGGTCTGGGAAGGTAATGATAGCTATTTTTTCCTTCAAGCAAAGTTTGAAAGATTTTGATAGGTTGTTGTAGGCTGATGATGTTTTCCTTATTTCCCAAGATATTTTTGGTGTGGTGTACGTTTTGTTTTTTATTCCCCAGATATACTTAGAAAGTATTATGCTGTTGGCATATTTACTATTTGTGAAAGATGTTTTGTGTACATAATTTCTTTGTTTCCAGGCTCCTTCAGTTACTCCTATGTACACATTTTCTTCATTATCTGGTGATTTCATCGTGGCTTGGTAGATTACGTTGTTTTGTAAACAATTACCGTTTAAGGGTCATTCGTTTTTTATTTTGCAGTTGCACGTGGGTTTAATTTGTTCGTGTGGTTTGTTAATAATTTTCCTGTTGTGCTTTTTTATTATTTGTGTCATGTTCTCGGTGCAACTGTAACTGATTTTTACTGTGTTTTTGTTGAATATTTTGTGTAGGGTGCTTGATTCCGGGAAGTGTTTGTGTAAAAGTTTGAAGAATATTTTTCTACGTTTGTTTTTACGTTTTTGCTGTACGGTGGGTTGAACCATATGATATTTCTTTTCCTGTTGGACTTTTTTGTGTTCTGTGGTGAGTATGTGAGTGTTGCTGTGAATCCGCTATCTTTTAGGGCTGTTTCGTAGTCTTTCTTAGCTTTATTAAATAGAGATTCATTGAAGGAATTGTCGAAAAGCCTGCAGTTAATCGATTTTGGTATCTGTTTGATTATAGAAGGCGGGTGGTTGGAAGATGTGTGTATATAGAGTGAATTATCATTGGGTTTTCTGTATGGTTTGTATGTGCCTTTTCTTAGGTTGAAGGTAACATCTAGAAAATCTACTTCGTTTAGGTTAGTTTTTATATCTATATCGAATCCGTTATTTTTGAAAATCTTTATTATTGCTTTTCTAGTTTTGTCTGTGATTTGTTTGTTGCAGTTTCTTAAGATTATGATACCATCGTCCCTGTAGATTCCTGTGTCATTTCTATCTATTATTTTGCTTAGTTCGTGTAGTAAGTAAATACCTACGATTTCGCATGTCTCTTGCACCGTCAAAGCTTCCCATTGTAGTGTCAAATATCCCATCTTTCTTTATCCATGCTTCTTGATGGTGAAATAGTAATGATTTACGGGAGTGCTTAATGATGTCGATTTCGTTTGGTTTTATTATTATTATTTGTTCCTGAGCTAAGTTGATGGCCTTATCTAACATGCGTTCTGTTATGAATGGGTAAAATTCTTTTATGTCTAATTGTAGGAATTGACAATTTTGTTTGTTATTTATGCTGTGGAACGCGTCAATAGTTGCTTTTGTGTTTTTCCACTGGTTTACTCCTAACTTCTTCCTAAGTTCAGAATTAATTCTTTCTAGTATCGTTTTACTTATTTTACCTAGTTCGCTTTTGGCTGGGTTTGTGAGTCTTCATGCAGGGTTGGTTTTGAAATTTTCTTTGTGGTCTTTTAGCGTGATAAATGCTTGCGCCTTTCTGACGCAACTTATTCGGTCATCTAGGTCTAATTTTTGGTCGATTGCTTTAGCTTCTTTATTCATATGGTGTTCTATTGTTTTAAGTGCCTTTTTGTATGTTTTTGTTATGTTGTTCTTGAGTAATTTACTGTGCGTAGGAGGGCTTAGTTTGTATAAATTTCTTGTTTTGTCAGCTGCAATAAATACATTTGTTGAACTGTTTATTTTAGCTATATCTTTTTTTTAAATGCATCTTGTTTTTTATGGAATTTTATGTTTCTAACTAGGTCAGTTAAGTCTTTCTCGAAGTCATCTAATTCTTTTTGTTGCGGGGGGTCATTTTTTTGTTTTGAAGCCGTATTTTTCCTTGAGTGTATTTTTATTGTGAAGGTCCTGGTTTAAAAAGTCGGCTTTCTATCTCATTCTTTTTATGAAACTTTCAGTTTGTTCAAATGATTTTAGCTTATATATGGAAGGGGATGGGATGGGTATGATTTTTAGGGAGTAGTCGAGGCTAAATTTTTCTATGTCCATACTGTGTTATAAATGTAGCGAAAGTGTTCTACTGATTATCAGGAGCTGAATATGGAAAAATATAGTCTTAAAGTGTGCTATATTTATGGGATAAAGTGCTCAATATCAGAGATAGAGCGTGTGTAAATATAATTGAACATAGAAGTCAACACTTAGAGGCGACAGTCTGTTTCATGCGAGATGCAATCGTCAGGCCACGAGTGCTGTTATTTTTCTCGGCTATTTATATATACGGGTTAGTGGTGCATTGTGGGTAGTCTATTTTGGCGGATATTCTACCGGAAGTCGTTTATTTGTTTATTTATTTATTTGTGTCAAATTATTTTGCTAGTTTTTGTTTAATTTAATGTTTGTTTTTTATCTTATATATTTATTTTTTACGACTTCCGGTAAAATATCTTCAATATATTCTTTCCGGCAATCATTACAAGTCTTGGCTTTTTGTTTTGTTTTGTTTTGTTTTGTATAGATTAAGTCTTTTGTTGTTTTAGATATAGTTGTGGCAAATTCTATGTTGAGTTTAGATAAATACTTTTCGATTGTAGTTGTGATAGACTTTATATATATATATATATATATATATATATATATATATATATATATATATATATATATATATCTTTAAGAAAATGATAATATGCCAACCAACCTCGCTACCAGGGTTTCGATGGTAAGGTCTCCTCAGGCAAGTGGACGGATGTACAAGAAAACTACTCCAATATACCGGAACACCGGAAATGGGAGGGTAAAAGTGTAAGAATGGGGGAGGGGAGAGAGAGGAAAAATAAATGCGGAAAAGATGGGGGAACGAAAAAAATATTTTTATTTTGTTCATCTGGGTTCATAGCTACCTAAAAAAATATTTATTTAAATGCTTGCACCCTGACATGATCTCAGTTCTCTTATTTAACAAGACACCTTTATTAGGATATGTGCCAATGGACAATTTCTCTTCCTGGCATAGCCCGTTACAATCACTAGAAATTCTGCCAGTTTTTAACCTCTTTACTATGTTCCACTTTACACAAGGACTACTGCCATACTTCTCTCTGCATTCAAGCCCAGTGAGGCAGACCGCACAGTTTGGGAACCACTGACGTGGAACCTTAAACCTAACCTGCCTGACGATGAGTGCTGCTGCTGTTTGTCATGCTTGACTGCATTCTCGGAAGTTTTTCGCTTTTGTTACAGTTGCTGCTGTTAAAGACGTTCTGTCATTTCTCTTTCTTTCTTAGCATATATCCATAAAGATTATTGTCCCAATTAAGTAAGATTTAGGCTTGGCACGAATTGTTTTATGTAATGAGCTTCCATAATCTTTAAAAGTCGTCAACAATTAGATTTATCTAGAATGACTGTGTTATCAACAAGATGTTTTCTAATAAGTTCAGGCAGTTGGTTATCGGGGCCAAGGTACATTTTTATATCACTGAGATCATTTTATAAAACACTAATTCCTGTCTGTCACAACCAATGAGACCTGTACATATATACAAGTATCTCTTTAGAATTGAAAAAATATTATTACAAAAGCAAATGAGCATAAGAATCTGTGGAAATTGTTACAAAATGCGGAGTAAATATTGAAACTTTTTTAAAACTAATTTTATCCACCATTAGTTGCAAGAAGCACATGAAGATGGTACTCGATTTCTTGCCATGTTCGTTGTAGCATAGCCTCATCAATGGGGGCAATGGCATCAGTGATCTTTTGCTTTAGATGAGTCAGGTCGCCTACTTTTCTCCAATACATATCTGCACAGATTTTCTGTATCGTAGCCAGGTATCGCCTCCTACCATTCCCGAGAATATTTTTGTAGACCTATTAAGATTTTCCGTCACGTCGGTTGAATTTAGTTTTAACAAAGTAATGTATAGGAAAATGGGGTATCGATGGGCTCAGTCTTGGGACCGACCATGGCGAATATTTTTGTAGATTTTGTTATCTGGTACCATGAAACCCTTAGTCTACTACCATTATGTAGACGACACATTTTGCATATCTGATGTATCTCTCTCTCTCTCTCTGTCTCTGTCTCTCTGTCTGTCTGTCTGTCTGTCTCTGTCTCTGTCTCTCTCTCTCTCTCTCTCTCTATATATATATATATGTATATATGTTCACAAAGTCTCTTTAAAATTAAAAAAAAAATGTATCACAAAAGCAAATGAACAGACGAAATTGTGACAAAATGAGGAGTAAATACTGAAGATTTTTAACTAATTTTTCCCCCCTCTATATGCCCACCATTAGTTGCACAGAGCACATCAAGACGGTACTCGATTTCTTGCCATGCTCTCTGAAGCATAGCCTCGTCAATGGTGGCAATGGCTTCAGGGATCCTTTGCTTCAGATCAGTGAGGTCCCGTATCTTTGTTCGATACACTTTATCTTTAACATGACCCCATGGAAAGAAGTCCGGGGGAATGATATCTGGTGAACGAGGTGGCCAGATAATTGGGCCATCCCTTCTAATCCACCGGTCGGGGAAGGTTAGGGGTTCGTTTAACAGCACCTCTTTCATGATCAGGATACGTGAAATACACAAATGCAATGTGATTAAAAAGAATTGCTAGAACAAATCTGATTAAGATATTTCAACAATTGCCTTTGTAATATATATTTTTTTAAATTGTAAAGAGAAATTAATGGTCAGTCTGTATATATTTTAATTAAAAAAAATGTTAATCGCGTTACCTTATCAGTTGTTTTTAATATAACTTGTATAAAAGTAGGATTACTGCTCAAATAAACAAAAATACATGACCCATTGTAATAATTTATTTCACCATAGCCCTGGATCATCAGACTTCACTTCCAAATGGTGAAACGAATATATATATATATATATATATATATATATATATATATATATATATATATATATATTATGATGTTTTGTTCTTCAATGATTGATACCTGAGACTAACTAAACATTCTAGCAAATTTTGAAAAATGGATTTATAAGTAAATACAATTTGAAAAAAGATTACCTTCGAACAGATTCCTCAAGAAAGGTTCATACGGACACATGGCCCATACCAAGGCAGAGACATACATACATATATAAAATAAATAGTAGCTGGCTCCTCGTATTCGAGGATACCCGTCTATTAGGGCGGCTAGCCAATCCCTATTGCAGACGCTCGCTCAGGCACATTTGTGTTTATTCAACACCCACAGAGCCCACCATACACAAATGCAATGTGATTAAAAAAGATTGCTAGAACAAATCTGATTAAGATATTTCAACAATTGCCTTTGTAATATATATTTATTTAAATTGTAAAGAGAAATTATGGTCAGTCTGTATATATTTTAATTTAAAAAAATGTTAATCGGGTTACCTTATCAGTTGTTTTTAATATAACTTGTATAAAATAAACAAAAATACATGACCCGTCAGCCAACAAGGAAAGCAACAATGCAACGTTAAGAAAAAACTGTGTTTTAAATTTAAAAAAATAAACGCAGTACCAACAATTATATATACTTGCATAATAATAGCTGGCCACTCGTATTCGAGGATACCCGTCTATTAGGGCTGCTAGCCAATCCCTATTGCAGACGCTCGCTCAGGCACATGTGTGTTTATTCAACACCCACAGAGCCCACCTGTGGTTTATACTACAACTATATTGAGTTTCCAGGTGATCAACAATCTGAACAAGGCCATCACACTCAAACCCTCGGTCACGATGACTTGTGACTTCGTGCTAGCACAGCTATCGACGGTCCCACAAGTGTCCCGTCTACCCAATTTCACCCACAATGCTTGGGTCAACCCGTGGTATGATTTTCAGACACTTTCCAAAGGTGCCGCACGCTAGGATTGTCCAAGGCCTCTGATGAAGAGATTGGAGGATCTGAGGAGTATGGAACCACCTCTTTATTGCTGTTGTTTGCATTGGCAGGACACTTTGACGGAGTTTCAGTCCTGGGTGTGACGATAAACTACATCCGGCAGCAAAGCCTCTGATCGGGAGAGTGGAGGTTTTGAAGAGTTTGCAACCAACTCTTAATTGCTGTTGTACCCAGGTTCAACCTGATACGTGGTGGCAGCCCTTGTTAGGGTCTCAGCTATGGGCAAATAGTGAACACAACAACAACAACAACAACAACAATAAAAACCCAGTAAAACTACCATTAATACATTTTTATATAAAAAAAAATTATCAACACTATATATTTACGGTAGAATTAACAGCAATAAAATTTATCTCTGGCTTGCGTTCAAAATATATTTATTTGCGTTCAAAATATATTTATTTGAAAATTGCGTTCAAAATATTTAGATTTCGGCATTAGATAACCCATAGAGGTGTTGATATGCCGCTAAACAAAATCAGCCAACCAACAGCATAGCGTCTAGGTCATGAATTCTATCTGCCTTTGATGATTTTTAAGACCTGCACTAAGCGTAACTTTAATGTGGCACAAGACCTAAAGTAGGTATTTACCGACTGCTCCACGCAGCAAGATGTGGCACAAGGCCGAGTTTTATCGTAGGGTATCCGAACACGTAGGCTCGGACAAAAAATCCCAGTAGACCTGGTAAATACGGAGTCATTTTCCCGAGACGAGACTCTGTCCTTCGACATAGCTTCGTCTGGGGGATACCCTCTGACATGTGCCAGACAAAGCCTAAAGTATAGGGTACATTCATATCTGCTCATGGCGTATACAAATGTAAACAAATGAAGATTGTAGTTTCAAGACAGTAAAATCGACCTTGCTAACCGAACGCTCCTCTGTGGCCTAATCGGTTAAGACTCGTCAGGCTATATGACGGTTCCGTATAGGATACAGGTTCGATTCCTGTTGGAGGACGAATATTTTCTATGAAACTTTCTCGGACATTCAGGCTCTTCGACATAGCCTCGTCTGGAGGATACCCTCTAACATGTGCCAGACAAGGCCTAAAGTATGGTGAGGATTGACATATTCGATGATCTTTAACAAAGAGTAACAGAGTGTTTGATCTTCACGAGTGCTGTGTAAATGTGACGTTAGTCTCGACGCATCTGCTTGTATTATAATTGACCATACAGATTGGTAGACGCTCGCCTGTTGATACTGATGAAGTAAAAATGACTTTTCTTTTGTCTGGACTTTATCTGAACCACCTGACGCCACTTGCAACTCTATGAAAGACGAGCTAACACCTCTTGCAACATAGGTACAAAAAAAAAAACGACAAAAAAGAAGTAAAAAAACACACACGTACGCACACATACACACAAAAGTCTCCAAGTTACATTTTTTTTTTCCTCGACCCAACCTTTCCTTTGGCAACCGGTCGCTATCCACGCTCGACGCGGCGCGTTTGATAAAGACGGGTAAAAGCGCCAACTTAACTTTTTTATATTGTGCAATGTTGTTGGTAAAGTAACTACAGCATAAATCTGGAGGCCAGCTTGCCCTGGAAGAAAACAAAAACGATAGAATAAAAGAACAAAAAACAAAACCTAATTGAGGACAAAAGATTTGAAAGCATATGGAGCGGTAACAGCTGATTTAACTCGTTTATCGACAAACTACATGTAGCAAGGAAAAAGATAGACAAAGAAAATAATAATAATGATAATAAAAAATAGACATCGGTTCCAATCGAAAGAAAAGAATTCAAATATCTCTAAAAAGTTAACGAACTTGTTAAAATATTCTAACTTTGTTTTAAAATTAAGTCCGTAACTTTTATATATATATATATATATATATATATATATATATATATATATATATATATATATATATATATATATATAGGTGTCTATGGTGTGAGTATAAGATTTTATCATTATGGGGTGTGTATGTCGCCAAGAAATGTATACACTCTTCCGGTATATCTTCGGACGTTTGAAAATACGCATATTTTTCTCACTGAAACCCCTCTTTAAATCTTCTCTGTTAAATCTTAATGCCCCTTCCATCTTTAGACCTCCCAGCTCCTCTCTCGTCTGTTACCCCTCTATATAGAGCTCATGTCCACCCACACTCTCACACATATACTCTTACTAATTTTTTCCCGAGTTGTTTTTTCTGTTTTCTTTTTGAATTTGTAGGTCTGATGTATTGGATCGTTTTTACGATTCCAATCGAATAAATTATGGCCATGGAATATTAGTGTTTAAATCTTTTTATTATATATATATATATATATATATATATATATATATATATATATATATAGTTTGATAAGTCAAATATGTGGTGCAGTTCAATTTATATGACAGTGAACCATTCATACAAAAAGTAGATTAGTAAAGTTAATGATATAAAATGGCGGATGGTTGCATTAACCTACGAACCAGTCGATGAATATTATGTCCTTTGTTTTTAATAACTACAAGTTGTATTAGGTCTTTTTAAAAATCTGCTAGTACTTTCAACTGTACATACAGTCATCCTCAGGCAATATATATATATATATATATATATATATATATATATATATATATATATATATATATATGGCTTATATTTTGGCAGTATGTTTTCATTAAGACATGTCTCACTGAATAATTTAGTTTAAACTCCGCCCTGGTGTTTTGAACAGGATTAGAGGTTAATTCATTGTTCCATGTTTAGGATCGTGTTTCCGGTTCCTTCTAAAATCTTTTCAATCTTTTTCGCTCCCAGTAGAACCCCTTGCGCTTTAAAAAAAATATTTTGAATTTATTTTTTACACGTTTTGACCCCAATGTTTGCTATATATATATATATATATATATATATATATATATATATATATATATATATATATATATATATAAGTTACGAAAACTTTGGTAATCCGTATAGGTAGTCCCAAGGAGGATGAAATCCTGAGAGCTCAATGTAAATTCAGAGCTAATAATTTAAAGAAAAACAGACCACTTTAAGTCTCCATGTAATAATTTATTTCACCATAGCCCTTTTAAATGACGCTGGATCATCAGACTTCACTTCCAAATGGTGAAACGAATATATATATATATATATATATATATATATATATATATATATATATATATATATATATATATATATATATAAATATAAAAGTGGACATGGAAGTCAGCACTTAGAGGCGACAGTCTGTTTCATGCTAGTGCAATCGTCAGGCGACTAGTGCTGTTATTTTTCTCGGCTATTTATATATAAGTGTCCGTGGCGCATTATGGGTAGTCTATTTTGGCGGTTACTTTTACCGGAAGTCGCTTATTTGTTTATTTATTTATGTCAGATTATTTTGCTTGTTTTTTTTTTGTTTGTTTTTTTGTAATTTTATTTTTATTTTTTATCTTATATATTTATTTATCTATTTTTAATTTTGATTGGTGTTTTTTGTTAACGTAGTAAAGATTTGTTTATATAGCTTATTGTTGGTAGTCTAATATGGCCGTCATTTACCGGAAGTCGATTGTTTGCTTATTTATTTGGGTCAAATTGTTTTGCTTGTTTTTATTTATTTTCATTTTTATTTTTTATCTTATATATTTGTTTATTTGTCATTGATTAAATCTATTTGTTGAATTTTGGGGTGGGATGTTGTGGTTTGTTCTTACTATTATTTTGGTCGGAAGAGTTTTTAATTTATCTATTTGGGTTGATTATCTTTATTTGTTTTTTTTTTCTAAACGGCTACTTTATCGTAATTGGTTGTTAGTTTATTTATATATTTGGATGTATTTAGATCAATTTATTATACTAATTGTTATATATATATATATATATATATATATATATATTACAACGGATCATTCCTACAAAAAGTAGATTAGTAATGTTAATGATATAAGTTTTATTTTGGAACTGGAAACCCAAACAAAAAAATGTCATTCTTTTTTACTGATGTTTTGTTCTTCAGTGATTGATACCTGAGACTAACTAAACATTCTAGCAAATTTTGAAAAATGGATTTATAAGTAAATACAATTTGAAAAAAGATTACCTTCGAACAGATTCCTCAAGAAAGGTTCATACGGACACATGGCCCATACCAAGGCAGAGACATACATACATATATAAAATAAATAGTAGCTGGCTCCTCGTATTCGAGGATACCCGTCTATTAGGGCGGCTAGCCAATCCCTATTGCAGACGCTCGTTCAGGCACATTTGTGTTTATTCAACACCCACAGAGCCCACCATACACAAATGCAATGTGATTAAAAAAGATTGCTAGAACAAATCTGATTAAGATATTTCAACAGTTGCCTTTGTAATATATATTTTTTTAAATTGTAAAGAGAAATTATGGTCAGTCTGTATATATTTTAATTTAAAAAAATGTTAATCGGGTTACCTTATCAGTTGTTTTTAATATAACTTGTATAAAATAAACAAAAATACATGACCCGTCAGCCAACAAGGAAAGCAACAATGCAACGTTAAGAAAAAACTGTGTTTTAAATTTAAAAAAATAAACGCAGTACCAACAATTATATATACTTGCATAATAATAGCTGGCCACTCGTATTCGAGGATAGCCGTCTATTAGGGCGGCTAGCCAATCCCTATTGCAGACGCCCGCTCAGGCACATTTGTGTTTGTTCAAACCCCACAGAGCCCACCTGTGGTTTATACTGCGACTATGCTGAGCAGATCTTAGTTACGGTTTCTGGGAGAGAGCGTGTTATCTACAAAGCGGGATCAACAACCTGAACAAGGCCAGCACATTCAATCCGTCGGTCACGATGAGTTGTGACTGCGTGCTAGCACAGCTATCGACGGCTCTTAAGGGTTCCGTCTACCCAGTTTCTCTCACAAGTCTTGGGTCATGACGCGGTATGGTTTTCAAGCACTTTATAAAGGTACCGCACACTGGGATCGCACCGTTCAGACCGATAACATCAGGAAGTCAAAATACATAGTACAAACATCTATCTATCTATCTATCTATCTATCTATCTATCTATCTATCTATCTATCTATCTATCTATCTATCTTACCCGGTTCATATCTATCTATCTATGTATCTATCTATCTATCTTACCGGTCCATATATATTTATCTATCTTACCCGGTCCATATCTACCTATCTATCTTACCCGGTCCATATCTATCTATCTATCTATCTATCTATCTATCTATCTATCTATCTATCTATCTATCTATGTTACCGGTCCATATCTATTTATCTATCTTACTCAGTCCATATCTATCTATCTATCTATCTATCTATCTATCTATCTATCTATCTATCTATCTATCTATCTATCTATCTATCTATCTATCTGGCTTTGTTCACATTATCTATCTATCTATCTATCTATCTATCTATCTATCTATCTATCTCTCTATCTATCTATCTATGTTACCGGTCCATATCTATTTATCTATCTTACCCGGTCCATATCTATCTATCTATCTATCTATCTATCTATCTATCTATCTATCTATCTATCTATCTATAAAATTCTGTGACTTGCGTTAGTCCATTATTTACGTTATTCAGACTATTGCCCTCACCTCTGTTGCCATATTTATCACAACGTTTCGGCTTTTGTACGCTCCGGCCTTCTTCAGGTGGTTGGAATGTTGAACTGAAACATTTATTTACAGAAGATAACTGATAACTGACATCTATTAAACATGGCACGTGGAACTAGAACAGTCTACACCAGTGACCGAAATAAAGGGTTCAGTTCGACATTCTAACCACCTGAAGAAGGCCAGAGCGTACAACGGCCGAAACGTAATAAATATGGCGACAAAGATGAGGACAATAGTCCGAATAATGTAAATAGTGTACATAATACCTCATCTCAGAAATATAGACAGATACTGAAGGGCCGAAACGTTGTAATAAATATGGCGACAAAGATGAGGACAATAGTCCGAATAATGTAAATAGTGTACATAATACCTCATCTCAGAAATATAAACAGATACTGAAGGGCCGAAACGTTGTAATAAATATGGCGACAAAGATGAGGACAATAGCCCGAATAATGTAAATAGTGTACATAATACCTCATCTCAGAAATATAGAGAGATTCTGTTAATTCGTCCTTTGGCCCGTTCGTTCTTCTGTAACACTCTTTAAAATAGCCATACAATGACTGATCGAAACGAAATTTTGGTGCAAATATGTAAGATGGGGAGGTACAAAGTACAGTTATTTTTATTCAGGTGCGTAATGAAAATTTACAAAAAAAATCGATAGATTTGTGAAATTGAACGGAAGTTTGTAAATCTTGACAAAAAAAATGTTAGCGATAATTTCAACAAATACCAAATACCGTGACGATGTCAACACGCGTCAAAAACATTGCAGCGCAGAAAATAAACAAGAAAACGTAGTTTTAAATATTAAAAAAGAAAAAAAAAATACCAAAAAAAAAAGGCGAAAAAAAAGAATCACTGTTCATAATATTGTGTTTCCCATTTAAGCTGTCGAACGTGAGTTCGATCCTTATCCTTGGCTTAAGGAATATTGATTTGTACTTTAATTGAAGAAAAGAATCCCGAAGATTTTATGAAGATTAAAACTGATAGTCTAGGTCGATGGGGCACCTTTTGTCAGGGCCGGATTTAGTTGAAGAGAGCCCCCACCCTCAAAAAAATAAATCCCCCATTCTCCGAGGAAAAATGGAAGAGTGTTGAATTAAACAATTTGAGTAAAACCAAGCATGATTACGGGTGTTTAAAATTACTGAACGTTGTTTGGAGCCTGTGATGTGCCATGCGTGATACACGTTTAGGCGATCATGTATCTTTCGATACATGACTATCGAGGCTGATTTTTTCCCGCAGTAGGTTACCATTTCTCACTGCGGTAGACCAGTTGCCACCCAAGGCCATAGAACCCAGTCTGTCCTACTATTTACCCATAGCTAAGAAGAAGAGGATTCATACCTTTCCCAAGCGTATTAGCACGTAAGTGAAACTCATTCTGTTATGTGCCATAATACACGCTTAGGCGATCATGTATCTTTCGATACATGACTACAGCCAGCTAAGGTGAATCCGGCACTGACTTTGGTACTTAAATATGGCCAACAATCTAAAGAACTAATATTATAACTTTTAACACTTAAGCAAAAGAGACATTAATTTTCAATGAATTAAAAGTAGACGTTTTACGCAATACGCCGAATATGAAAATACCCGGACAGCTACCGAAGTTAAGCAATGTCGAACCTAGTCAGTACTTATATCGGTGAGCGTTTGGGAATATCAGGCTCTGTAAGCTTGGATGTGCGGTTGGTTTAATGGCTAACGGCTCGGAATTGCTAATTGGAGAGCCGAGTTCTAATTCCAGTTGGGTTCGTTATATTCACTTACGTGCAAATACCCTTGAGAAAGGTATGGATCTTCCTTTTCTCCCCGCAGATATGGGTTAATTAGTAGGACTTCTATTAGCAAATCATTATTATCTAAAAAAAACAATATTACAATGTAAAAATATTTTCTGGCTTTAAATAACCTGCAAAGGGTTGATAACGGAATCAATCAATGAAATACTGATTAGTTACACAGGTATGTCTTAGATTTAGTTACATTCTCTGGAATATAAATGTATAGAAACTACCGTGGCCACAAAGTGAGGGATCAGTCTATATATTGATTGTAATATAAAAATAACCCCCCACTTTATAGCCATGTTATAATTTATTGTAGGCATGTCTTTTAGATTTAGTTACATTCTCTGGAATATAAATGTATAGAAACTACCGTGGCCACAAAGTGAGGGATCAGTCTATATATTGATTGTAATATAAAAATAATCACCCACTTTATAGCCACGTTATAATTTATTGTAGGCATGTCTTTTAGATTTAGTTACACTCTCTGGAATATAAATGTATAGAAACTACCGTGGCTACAAAGTGGGTGATCACTTAATATATTGACTTTAATATAGAATTGAACTCCCACTTTATATCCACATTATAATTTCTTTTTTTTTTATCAAATTCTAATTAGGTATGAATCCGCCTCTTCTCCCCTCCAGTTATGGGTTAATTAATAAAGATTTGTATCATTAAATAAGTATTAATTTTAAAAAAAAGTCTTACAAATACTGATTAGCTACACAGGCATTTCTTTTCTATTTAGTCACATTCTCTGGAATATAAATCTATAGAAACTACTGTGACTAAAAAGTGAGGGATCAGTTTATATATTGGTTGAAATATAGAATTGATCCCCCACTTTATATCTACTTTATAATTTCTTGTTTTTTTTATCATATTCTGTTTAGGTATAAATCCATCTCTTCTCTCCCCATCTATGGGTTAATTAGTAAGACTTGTATCATTAAATCATTATTATCCCCTCCCCAAATTCTTAAACTCTAAAAATATTTTCTGGCTTTAAATAACCTGCAAAGGGTTGATAAACCGTAGAAAACGAAATCAATAAATAAATACAAGATGCGATGGGTGAATTCTTGCCATTTTATATTTTTAATTTCGCGCATGCGCGTTGTTTGTTTTTTTATTTTGTTTTTTTATTTATTGTGTCGACTGAACAGTATAGTAGGACCAGTTGGAGCACCGTCTATTAGAAAAAGAACACCATGACGCAATTCACTCCCCCACAAGTTTGGAAACGACATGCTGTACTGCTTGGCATTCGTGCCGGAAGCTCAAATATGAACATTTCAGAGTGTTTGGGTGTCCGGAAAGGGGTTTTGGAGTAATCACTGGTGATGGCGACGATATGCCTCCATTCATCTTCCAACAGGGCCTCAGAAACAACTCGGAGGCCGATACAAAGTGCCTTGAGGAGGTAGTATTGACCTGGGTTAAGAATGTGGCTGCTGGAAGATCCTATGACTGGCAAAATGACTCTGTACCATCCAACAAAAGCAGGAGAGCCCAGTTGTGGCTGTCGGACAATTTCTGCGACCACATCAGCCCTTACATCTGCCCACCTAGACCTCAACCCCCTTTGATTATTATGTGTGGGATTGAGTGTGAGACAAAGAAAACTCCTTGTAACACCGAAGATGCACTGAACGCAAGGATTATGACAGCATTCACCAACTTAAAGAAGGAGACTGTCCAGAAGAATTGCGGGAGTTTCCGAAGACGTCTAGAGGCTGTGGTTGAAGCCAATGGCGGTTTTATTGAATAAATGTATTCTTTAGTATTTCAAGATATTTTTGATTAATTTTGGTAAATATATCTGTTAAAATGAGATGTCAGTTTTATTTTCATTTTTGCGTCATTTAGACGACAATTTACCCATCGCACCCTGTAGAATATGGAAAAGTTTTAAAAAAACCCAGTTAAATTCTTTAGCTACGTTCTTCTGACAGTCAAGATGTATCGGCAAGTCGTTACGAGGGTCATTAAATAAATAAGTTGAATTTTTCGGTATAAGGACTTCTAATGCAGATAGAAGCTTACTCTTTTTTTATTTTTTCTTGTTTTACTTCTTTTTCACATGGATTTAATTTCTTTTGCAGATTAAAAAAAATTCTTGGAGTTTTGGCGATTAACAAAGATGGCCGACCAAGAAGGATTGAACAGCGGTCAATTATCAAGTTTATGGTTGCTGAAGGGTGCAAACCAGTTGAAATTCATAGGAGAATGTCAACTGTGTATGGTGCCACATGTTTCAGCCAAAGGAATATCTACAAGTGAGTTAAATTGTTTAAAGAAGGACGGAGCAGTGTTGAGGACGAAGAAAGGCCTGGGAGGCCTACAGAAGTGAGGTCTCCTGAGGTGATCGAATCAGTCAATGACCTCATTCAGTCTGACAGAAGGGTGACAGTGGATGACATTGCAAGGACTTTGAGCTTATCTGTTGGGACAAACGCAGGGGTCATCAGTCAGAAGGAGTCATCTTGCATCATGACAACGCAACTTCTCGAGAGCTCCTCTCTACGGCTATTTGGTCTCACGCTGTCTGCTGACCTGAGATGGAACAACTACATGGAGTCGATTGCTTCATCCACCGCAAGGAAAGTTGGCTCCCTGTGCCGGGCCAGGAAATTCTTCTCCCCTGAATCGATCCTCCAAATTTACAAATCAACCATCCGCCCTTGCATGGAGTATTGCTGCCATATATGGTGTGGAACCCCTTCTGTTTGCCTCAAGGTTCTTGATAAGATCCAGAGACGGGTATGCAATGTAATTGGCCCTGATCTTGCTTCTTGTCTGCAGTCTCTCTCTCTCACAGACGCACCGTCGCCCCTCTCTGTCTCTTTTATAAATACTTCCATGGTAATTGCTCCGATGAGCTGCTATCGCTGGTTCCCAGGCTCCATGAATTCAAACGTCCTACGAGGCTGGCATCCCGTTCCCGCCCTTTCACTGTTGAAACTGTTAAATGTAGACGTCGCTTTTAGTCCAATAGCTTCATATCTCGCACCTCACGCCTGTGGAACTCCCTTCCTGTTTCCCTGATGACTATGATCTCCAACTATTCAAGTGTGACGTCAATCGACATCTCCAGTTGCCTTGCCGTGATCTATCCACTATCCTTCTCCACATCCTTTCCTCTATCACTCCTATCTGCTCTCGCTCCAAATCTTCTGTAACCCCTTGCTTTGATCTATCCACTATCCTTCTCCACATCCTTTCCTCTATCACTCCTATCTGCTCTCGCTCCAAATCTTCTGTAACCCCTTGCCTTGATCTATCCACTATCCTTCTCCACATCCTTCCCTCTAAAACTCCTATTTGCTCTCGCTCCAAATCCTCTGTAACCCCTTGCGTGCTAGTGGCTTCTAGCCTTGCCTGGGATGAAAAGCTTAAAAAAAAATATAGAGGCCATCAAATTGGTTACTGAAGTAGCAGACGTTGCTGAAGATCATGAGAGGAGAGCTATGATTGAGGCCCCATAACCCAAACACAAGCGGGTCTTATCCAACCCCATCTGGGTAAAGGCGTTTGTTTGGTGAAGAACTCTGAACACCAATGACAATAGAAAACATCACAAATATGGTGTTCCGGTGCATCAAAATTTAGTGTGAACAATAAAAAAAAAAATCAACAGGTACAATAACAACGTTAACTCACTTTCGTTTGTTAGACATTCAATGACATCACTTAGCGTCCTCCATAGAGCGTGCGTGCATTTTAAAATTCTGAAAAAGTAACATTTTTAATTTTGTTCATAAATACTTGTTGCAGAATAAAATCCTTACATTTGTCTTGATAAAATCCATCGGTGAACAAAACGCGTCTTCTTAATCGGTATCATCTCAAGCAAAGCATTACTGCCACTGGCACGCCAGGGGGTTACAGGGTGTGGAGGAATTAGGAATAGAAACATAAGTAAGGAGAAAGAAAAAAAGTGTAGAGAAAGAGAAGAGAGCGATCAGGAGGACAGTAGATAGCGATTGACATTGCATCCAATTTTTTTGCAGATTAAAGTTGCTTAGAAAGCATGGAACCGGAAGGGAATTCCACAAGCGAGAAGTCCGAGAAAATGAACTATTAATATAGAAGTTACGGCTACATCTACCTAACTTGTAAGGATATTATTAATATTATAAATAAATAAAAAATAAAGTATAAAATAATAATAATAACAATGATGATGAAAATTAATGTTAAAAAAAATAATAACTTAAAAAGTTTGAATAAAATAAATAAATGAAATAATAAAATCATCCTAGCATGCAACAAAAACTGTTCCTGTCGGAACGAAATTATATATATATAAAAGTCAGGATGTGTGTGTGTGTGTGTGTGTGTGTGTGTGTAACGAATGCACGGCCGCAACTTTCGACGGATTTGCACCAACATTTAAATGCACATGCCCCAAGTTAGTAAAAAGGCCAAGACCGACTTTGCATTTCTCAACTCCCATCGATAGTGGAAATAATAGATTTTTTCATGCTTCTACGACAGTTTTCATGTAGTTTGCGGCCATTTTTTACTGGCCAGAGTGAGGGCCTATGTCTGGATGACACGAATAGGCAGGAAGATTCTATTGGCCAACGTGAGAGCCAACAGCTGACTGACACGAATGTTAACTAGCATGCTAGCATGCACAAAAAAATCGATAGCTGCATTCGTCACAAGTAGGAAAAATTTAAATCTGCATGGCACTTTACTCCAATTGGCTCATTCGCTTGCTTAAATTCAACGTTGATTATGATTCCGCAGAACTGGGTTTGGTGTGAAAATGTATTTGTTGTTAACATTCTTTTTTTTCATTCGGTTTTTCCAGTTACGAGTCCTTTTTTAAAGCTGATCGTTTTGTGTTCATTTTGTTTAGTTCTGTTTTCGTGACAGATTTAATGTTTAGTATAGAGCTTAGAAAAGATTTGCAGTGTGAGAAGGCAAGACGTAAGGCGTGTAGCAACATCAGCACGGCAAAGAGCACTCCTTTAAAGGCAAGGAAGAGCAAAAAAATTTAAATCAAGTGATAGCGATTGCTGCATGAGTCATACGATTTTTGAATCAAGCACGGGCAATATATAGATAGATGAATATGAACACACACACACACACACACACACACACATATATATATATATATTATATATATATAAAAATGAATAGAAAGATCTAAATGGACAGACAGATATGAACAGACACTAAAATAGATAGATAGATAGATAGATAAGGATTTATCCCTTTTATCACATGTACCCTAAAACAATTGTAACCTAAAAATACTCACAATAATATAAATAAATTGTATGAAGTTAACATTCAATTAACCATGCTTTCCTGTTATTTCCGTACGTTTTGTTTCCTGTCAAGTAGGCTTTTATCTTCGGGAACATGAGGTTAATTTCTGATACTATAGTGTGAGTGGGGATCCCACATCATTTGCTGACCGCCGACGTCCATCACAAAAACAACCAATTCACATGCAAACTCAACTGTAAATTGATGGGATCTCACCGGCAGTTTAGTATTGTGCGTAAATGCATACAGTCAAGGTAACATAGCAAAGAGCTCATTCGAACATTTGCCATGGAAGTATTTATAAAAAAAAAGGCACAGAGAGGCAATATTACGGCGGTGAGCAAATGTCTGAATCGGAGCCGAGAGATTAGGACCAATAACATTGCTTATTATTATTTGGATCTTATTAATGAGCTCCAGGAAAAATAGCAAGTGCACCGCACCTGAGAGGGCGTCTGCTATAGGGATTGGTTACCGGTGCTAGTAGGCGACTATCCTTGAATACGAGTGGCCAGTTATTATATAATATATATACACACACACATATATTTGAATATATATATATATATATATATATATATTACAATGAATCATTCATACAAAAAGTAAATTAGTAAAGTTAATGATATAAAATGGCGAAACATCTTGTTTTTATATCTAAGACGTTTAACATCTTTTTCTCTTTATATATAAGACATATATTAACGACTTGCCTTTATAACTAAGACGTATATTAACGTCTTTCTGCCTTAATATCTGAGACGTCTTTTAACGACTTGTCTTTATATCTAAGACGTATATTAACGTCCTGTCTCTCTATATAAGACATTTATAAACGTCTTTATATATGAGACGTATATTAACGTCTTGTTATATATAAGACGTTTATTAGCGTCTTTTTGTCTTTACAAGACGTATAATAACGTCTTTCCGTCTTTATATCTAAGACGTATATTAACACCTTGTTTTTATATCTAAGACGTATATGAACGTCTTTTTGTCTTTATATAGAAGACGTATATTTACGCCTCGTCTTTACATTCAAGACTTATATTATCGTCTTGTCTTTATATATAAGATGTATATTAACGTCTTGTTGTTATATATATACGACTTATATTAACGTCTTTCTGTCTTTATATCTATGACGTATATGAACGCCTTGTTTTTATATCTAAGACGTTTATTGACGTCTTATCTTTATATATAAGACGTTTATCTATTTATCTTTATATATAACAGGTATATTAACATCAAACATTAGACAATATCTGTTGACATTTGTATTCGTATATCGATTTCTGCCTTGTGATTTAACATCCGCGCTCTCGTTTGGGAAAGAAAGCTAATCAGGAAGAAATAATTATATTCAAGATCTCAATTCTACGATCTTCGAGGCTGCCATTAGTGCAGGAGTGAGTATCCGCAGGAAAAAAAAAATGAGGCTGATTACTTCTGCAGTTTCAATTTTTCACGTTTCATCAGCTGCGTTTTGTCTGTTCGTAATTCCTGAAGGTTCTCGTAGCTATTTTCAAGATGGTGCCGCCATTATTTCAAGAGCTGCTGGTGGAGGCCGCCATGTTTGGATAATGCTGTTTGATTGGCTGATGCCAGAGCTTTATCATTGACGAGAATTGTCAGGTGGATATGCGTCACATGAAGGGAAAAGAAGAAAGAGTTTTTTTGTTTGTTTTTTTTTTTTTTTTTTTTTTTTTTAGAAGGAAGTTATTTCTAAGGTCTGGAATCAAAAGAAAGATGAAAAGAAGGGAATGAAAAGAAGAGAATGAAAAATTTCAAGATGGAAAACCGAGAAGAAAGATAAATAGCTTAATGAATGAAAGCAAAAACAACAACAACAAAAAAGAATAAGTCAAAAAGTGTTATTTTATGAAAGAATCAAAAATGGACGCGTCGTTTTGAATTGAATAAATCAATAAGTAAATTCATTTGAGAAGAAGAAGGGCAAGAAGAAGAAGAATCAAAAGAAGAAGAATCAGAAGGGTCAGAAGAAGAAGGGCAAGAAGAAGAGTCAAAAGAAAAAAAAGGAGAGCAAGAAGAAGAAGAAGAAGAAGAAGAAGAAGAAGAAGGGCAAGAAGAAGAAGAATCAAAAGAAGAAGAATCAGAAGGGTCAGAAGAAGAAGGGCAAGAAGAAGAGTCAAAAGAAAAAAAAGGAGAGCAAGAAGAAGAAGAAGAAGAAGAAGAAGAAGAAGAAGGGCAAGAAGAAGAAGAATCAAAAGAAGAAGAATCAGAAGGGTCAGAAGAAGAAGGGCAAGAAGAAGAGTCAAAAGAAAAAAAAGGAGAGCAAGAAGAAGAAGAAGAAGAAGAAGAAGAAGGGCAAGAAGAAGAAGAATCAAAAGAAGAAGAATCAGAAGGGTCAGAAGAAGAAGGGCAAGAAGAAGAGTCAAAAGAAAAAAAAGGAGAGCAAGAAGAAAAAGAAGAAGAAGAAGAAGAAAAAGAAGAAGAAGAAGAATCAGAAGGGTCAGAAGAAGAAGGGCAAGAAGAAGAGTCAAAAGAAAAAAAAGGAGAGCAAGAAGAAAAAGAAGAAGAAGAAGAAGAAGAAGAAGAAGAAGAAGAAGAAGAAGAAGAAGAAGGGAAAGAAGAAGAATCAAAGGAAGAAGAATAAAAAGACGGGCAAGAAGAAGAAGGGCAAGAAGAAGAAGAATCAAAAGAAGAAGAATCAGAAGGGTCAGAAGAAGAAGGGCAAGAAGAAGAGTCAAAAGAAAAAAAAGGAGAGCAAGAAGAAGAAGAAGAAGAAGAAGAAGAAGAAGAAGAAGAAGAAGAAGAAGAAGAAGAAGAAGAAGGGAAAGAAGAAGAATCAAAGGAAGAAGAATAAAAAGACGGGCAAGAAGAAGAAGGGCAAGAAGAAGAAGAAGGGTCAAAAGAAGAAGAAGAAGAGCAATAAGAAGAAAAGCCCGAAATTGAAGGGCAAGAAGAAGGAAATAAAGGGCAAAAAGAAGAAGAAGAAGAATCAAAAGAAGAAGAATGAGAAGAAGAAGAAGGGCAAGAAGAAGAAGAAGGGCCAGAAGAAGAAGAAGAAGAAGAAGAAGAAGAAGAAGAAGAAGAAGAAGAAGAAGAGCAAGAAGAAGAGCCTGAAGCAGAAGATGAAGGGCAAGAAGAATCGGATAAAGGGTAAGAAGAAGAAGAAGAAGAAGAAGTCAATCTCAAGACTTTTAGTTAAAAATTCTGATTACGTTTATCCCTACCGCATAGGTTAACCCCAGTCATACGGCAGGGTACGAATTGCTCCAAACTTATGCCTACCGTAAATGAAGTTAGGCTATAGTATACGATAGCCTGTACCAAAACTACATAAGGTCACACCACTTACTTGTATATTGAGACACTAATCGTAATATCTTTAGTGGAGTAATGGATAGCGGCTTGGATTGAGTAATTGGAGAGCGGAGTTCGAATTCCAGTCGAATCCATTACATTCACTTACGTGCTAATACCCTTAGGAAAGGTATGAATCCTCTTCTTCTCCCCCACCCCAGCTACGGGCAAATAGCAGGACAGACCGAGTTCTATAGCCTTCGATAGCAACTGGTCTACTGCAGAAAGAAATGGCAACCTACTGCGGGAAAAATATCTGCCTCGTCAGTCACATAATTCACTGATAGCAAACAACGTACAACACACACTGGTAGGTACTGTATATTGTTTAACTTAATGAACATTTAAAATTCATCAGTCTACAGATAAACACGTTAATGTCAACATCAACTCATAAAAAATATTAATACCGTAGATTACATATTACACCAGGTACTATTTTTGATAGCACTACTACCTATCATACGTTATTAAAAACAGTCTCACTCGGCCGCCATTTGCATCAGTGGCGTCAAGAGACAACCAGTGACGTCACCAACCCCATGCGGTTAGCTGCAAAATTGTGGCATCGTTACATTATCTCTGACGTTTATTAACGTCTTTCTATCTTTATATCTAAAACGTATATTAACGACTTGTCTTTATATTTAAGACGTATATTAACGTCTGGTCGTTATATATAAGACGTTTATTAGCGTCTTTTTCTATTTATATCTAAGACGTATATTCACACCTTGTTTTTATATATAAGACGTATATGAACGTGCTAAAACCCTTGGGAAAGGTATGAAGAAGAAGAAGAAGAAAAAGAAGAAGAATCAGAAGAAGAAGGGCAAGAAGAAGAAGGGTGAAAAGAAGAAGAAGAATAGCAAGAAGAAGAAGAAGAGCCTGAAGCAGAAGAAGATGGAGGGCAAGAAGAAGGAGATAAAAGGCAAGAAGAATCAGAATCAGAATCAGAAGAAGTAGAAGGGCAAGAAGAAGGGCAAGAAGAAGAAGAAGAAGAAGAAGAAGAAGAAGAAGAAGAAGAAGAAGAAGAAGAAGAAGAAGAAGAAGAAGAAGAAGATGTCGATCTCAAGACTTTTAGTTAAAAATTCTGACTTACGTTTATCCGTACCGCATAGGCTGACCCCAATCATACGGTAGGATACGAATTGCCCAAAACTTATGCCTACCGTAAATCAACCGGGTAAATCATTGGAGTCTTCATATTTTTTATAGGCATTTACTCATTATCCAGTTATTACACACACGCCAGGCTGACAAATCCGTAAGCGAAACTAGCTTCTCGATTTGTTTACAATTCGGTGCCGCGAAGGGTTGCTTTTTATATCCGCAATATAA
>OZ038517.1:19164385-19166885 GCA_964036315.1 Acanthosepion esculentum | reverse complement strand
ATAATTATAATATTTATATATATGGCAATAAAGAGAATCCTCGATATACATTTTGTTTCTCACTTAAAACAATGAATGACGGGTTACACTTTTTCGAACACACCCGTCTGCCAGAGTGGATAGCTAACTTATTACAAGGGCTCTCTCAAATCATAGAATACCATCTGTGGTTTTATTGCAATTGTACTGAGGGAAACATAGTTACCGTTTCTGGAACAGACCGCATAATCTGGCTTGATCATTTTTTTAAATAATGACAGCACACTCACACCTTTGGTCACATCGACTTGTGACTTCGTGCGAAGTCACCTATCAACGGTTTCCGATAAAGTTCCGTCTAACCAATTTCACTCCCGAGGCTTGGGTCAGCCTGTGGTATACTTTTCAGGTACTTTCCATAGGTATCGCAAGCTGCGATCGCCTCACCCAGGCCGAAACAATAAAGAAGTTACCTCCCTGATAAATCGGCATTCCGCAGCAACGCCTCTGATTGGGAGGGTTTTAGGAGCGTGGAACCACCTCTTAATTTCTCTTGTTCCTAGGTCTACTCTGACCCGGGGTGGCAGCACCTGTTAGGGTCTAGTACTGAGTATAATGATAAACTATATCTGGCAACAAAGACTCTGAGCGGGTGGTTTTGAGGAATGTGGAACCACCTCTTAATTGCTGTCATTGCCAGCTCCACCCTGTCCCGGGGTGGTAGCACCTGTTAGGTTCCCAGCTATGGGCAAATAGTTAACCCTAAATTATGGTCAAACCATTATGAAAATATAAAAATAGCGCTATTTACATTATTCGGACTGTTATCTTCATTTTTGTCGCTATATTTATTACAACGTTTCGGCCTATGTACGCTCCGGCCTTCTTCAGGTGGTTGGAATGACGAACTGAACCCTTTATTTCGCTCGCTTGGGTAGACTGTTCTACTTCCACGGGTCATGTCTATTGGATGTCTCCACCGCCTTAACCAGGTATTGAACTCACACTCTTTGGATCCTGACACTGGATCTAACTAACGCCTTTATCCACTGTGGCATGCATCCTCGAAGATCACTCGCTGGGGTAGACTGTTCTAGTTCCACGTGTCATGTCTAATGGATGTCAGTTATCAGTTATCTCGAGTTAATTCCCTTCTCCAAGTTCTCCACCACCTTAACCAAGTATTGAACTCACACTCTTTGGATCCTGACACTGGTTCTAACTAACGTCTTTATCCACTGTGCCATGTGTCCTTGAGAATCGCTCGCCATGGTAGACTATTCTAGTTCCACGTGCCATGTCTAATGGATGTCAGTTATCGTTTATCTCCAGTTAATTCCCTTCTCCAAGTTCTCCACCGCCTTAACCAGGTATTGAACTCACACTCTTTGGGTCCTGTCACTGGATCTAACTAACGTCTTTATCCACTGTGCCATGTGTCATTGAGAAATATAGACAGATATAAAAATGGATTTTGATAGTGAAGATTAAAAAAAAAACTCTTTACAAAAGATATGTCAATGAAACTTGATCTACAAACTGATTTCTTACAAAGAATACATATTCTATTCATACGAACTATCCTAAAATCGTGTTGGCATTAAATAACCCATTGAAGTGTTGATATGCCGTAAAAAAAACAAACCTGAAAAATCGACAATGGCGAAATTCGAACCCGGGTCTCATGACCAGAAAATATATATATATATATATATATATATATATATATATATATATATATATATATATATGATAAGATAAAGAACAAATAGGAAACGCTTATCAATCTAACATGTTTCATTTTATTAAAGCTTCGCTAGAGATGGCGATAAGAAATTCTTTCATCTTGTTTTCTATATCTCATTCTCTGATGAATTTTTAATAAAAGCGAAACATGTCAGATTGATAAGCGTTTCCTATTTGTTCGTTATCTTATCATTCTGTCGGATTCCGATCAATATTTGATCATAAAGGACACGTAATACACTAAATACAAAGCACGTGTACTGCATTCAGTTTTTTTCACTTTCATTGACGCTGTCACACATCGATGGGGTCTGTATCCACACCAACAGTTTCGTGTAGGAGATAGTGTAAGCCATCTGAAATAGAAAATTGTTACGTAGGGGGTGACAAGACTTTCGGACCATGTAGTTGATTATTGATGTTACCATTTTCAGTGAAATGCTCTGGCTTGGAGCGTTACCATTATTCATCTTGCTATATAGACGCCAATGTACAGGGTGGTCCAAAAGTCTTGTCACCCCCTTACCAAAAAGTAATGAGAACAATAAAAGTAATCCAGTTAATACAAAGCACATGTCCTGGATTCAGTTTTATTCATTTTCATTGAAGCTGTCACACCTCGAGGAGGACTCTATGGACATCATCGTGTCAGCTGTGTGAGATAGAAAATTATATTACGTAGGGGTGACAAGACTTTCGGACCACCTTGCAGATTATTATTATTATTATTATTATTATTATTATTTTCAGTCAAATTCTCTGGCTTGTAATCGTA
>OZ038517.1:19086885-19154385 GCA_964036315.1 Acanthosepion esculentum | reverse complement strand
TTCTTCTTCTTCTTCTTCCTCTGTCACGTGGTTTTATGTTTTTGATGGTTTTATCAATAAATACTGTTTCGTCATTTCCGTTTTAGCCCGCTTACACTGAAGATCCGTTTAGGTGAAACCTACATAGGCTACCCTGGCTCTGTAGGATTTATTATATATATATATATATATATATATATATATATATATATATAATATGGATAAAACAACTGAAAAGTTGCAAATTAAAAGAAAAAAAAATTGGGTGTTTTTTTGCGAAAGTATTTATTTATATGTTTTTATGTTTTATATATTTGTTGTTTTATCCATATTATATACATATCAAGAAAGTATACGTGGCTTCTTATTATGCTATATATATATATATATATATATATATATATATATATATTTATACGCATATATATATATATATATATATATATATATATATATATATATATATATATATATATATATATATATATATATATATGTATATGTGCGTGTGTGTGTGTGTGAAGATGATGAAAGAAAGAGGAACATTTTATTAACGACGCGTTTATTCGGAGACTGTTCTCTTTGGGTTCGTCAGGTTAAAATGAAAGGACAAAACTGTGTGTGATGAAAATACATTGGGATCTCATAGCATAGTGTATGCATGTACACGTGTGCGCATATATATATATATATATATATATATATATATATATATATATATATATATATATATGTATATGTATATACGCACACGTGTATATGCATATATATATATATATATATATATATATATATATATATATATATATACATATATATATATATATAACAAAAAGAAAAACTCTGATTTAAAATCCTACAATACAATACGGGTCTAATACAGATACAGGTAAAAGCAAACAAAAATGAAAACAGGAGAACAGACACTCTCTAAGTCTGGAGGTGAAAGGCAAAGGTAATTTAATTTGATTTATGACCCCCACACATCCTTAGAGATCCCAAACGCGTCGTCAATAAAACTTTTCACTTTGTTTCATCATCTTCAAAAACTATACGTTTTTGTTTTTCCCCGCTAAAACTAATACTGCTAAGATCTTTCGATGGGACTAGACGCCACTCTTTCTGCGCACACGTGAAAAATTTCGCTAAAACTACCGAGTAGCGTTTTTTAACATGTTTTTGGTTTAATCTCTAATAAAATATAATATATATATATATATCGAATTCGACGTATGAGGGTCCAGCGGATCAGTTCCCAGGAAACTGACAGCCCGACACCAGCACATGAGATTTGATTATAGTGGTGAAAGTTTTGTGCAGAACTATCCACACTTTTTGAAGGGCCGAATAGAAAGACCTGGTGCACTATGTGCCACGGGGTCCCCAATCGACCCTCCGCAGGTTTTGAGTTCAGAGCTGTTCGTCTTCTAGAAGACCCAGTCTGTCTTACTATTTACCCATAGCTGGAGAGAGAGAGAGAGGGAAAAAAGAATTCACACCATTCCCAAGGTTTATAGTAGATAAGTGAATGTAATGTAATTAATGTTAATTCGAACTCGGTTCTCCGATTCCTCAATCGAAGCCGCTATCCATTACACCACCGTGCCTACTCAATATATATATATTGGTTCAGAGGGTGAGTCTTTAGCTAGGTGAATTTCGAGTGCGATTAATAGCTGTTATTTTTCGGCTTATGTTCGGGTAATATTTGTTACCCGTCTTATTTTCTCTTCCATTCGTAAGGATGTCCTTCTCCTCCCCCATCATGCTAATCCAGTGATTTATAAAAAGAAGTGTAGTTTTGGACTCGACTGCATAGGGAGAACGTCTCAGCGTTTGGATCTGAGAATAAAGCAACACTTACCCGCCAGGATTTTGAAAACGGATGCCAGTAAAAGTCAATTAATTAATACTTCTGACTCTTCTATTGCAGTGCATGTTATAAATAGTAGTCTTTGATTTTAGGGTGGACCGTTTTTCGATTTTATCTAGGTCCCACTCATCATATAACGTCAAGGTTCTAGAGTCCTTTTATATCAGATCCCGTGGGCCTTCCCTTTGTAAACAGAGGGAATGCTTACTGGCTCTGAATGTTATTCGACTCCAGTTTTCATTGGTTGTCATTAATATTAATTAAATTTACAGGTTTATTTTTTATATTGTCAGAAATAAACTTGATAAGGCTGGGACGAAACCGGTAGTTTTTTAGCTTATAAAATATATATTAAAATGCCTTATGAATTATGCTTATTCCTAGCTATCCTTAAATTTGTACTAGTAAAAAATAAATATATATATATATATATATATATATGTATATATGAAGAAAGAGTAGCAGCTTGCTATGAGATCCTTAGTAAAAAATTACCTAACAACCAAATTACAGATATATGCCAATTAATAAATTTCATTTTAACACATAATAATTTTAAATTCAACAACAAACACTATTTACAGATTAGTGGCACAGCAATGGGCACGAAAATGGCATTTGGTATTTTAAATCTTTATAAATATTTCAATAGTTAAACAAAAAGGTTTTGTTAGATATAGTTAAAAAAATTTTTAAAACAACATCTAGAATATTACTACAGTTAGATTTACGTTAGAAATATTCAAACGCAGTTGCATTCCATATCACGTGACGTCCGCGACGGACGCTACTTAATGTAAACAAACTTCTGCAAACAGCCATTTCAGAAGAAAGATCGGGGCCGATCTGAAATATCAAATATATATATATATATAAAATATAAATAAATACTTTCACAAAAAAACATTCAATATTTTTTTTAATTTGCAACTTTTCAGTTGTTTATATATATATATATATATATATATATATATATATATATATATATATATATATATATATATATATATATATATATATATATATATATAGGACAAAGGGGAAAACATTTGCTTCTGGGGCGTTTTGTCCTTTACGATTTAATCGGACTAAATTTGTTATTACATTTTTCCCTAACTAATTTTGTTCTCGACATTTAGAAATATATATTGTTATCTCTTTCACATACATACATACATACATATATATATATATATATATATATATATATATATATATATATATATATATATATATATATATGTATATATATATATATCAGTATAGGATTGGTGTATACGGAATAAATTCCAATAACCAAAAATAATATTCTTAAAAGAGTGCTCAATTCAGAGTAGAGTAAATATAATTTATTCGAAAATTATAACAAAAATATGCTGTAAAAAATAGTCATTTTGTTTCACCAATTCTGGTGTCTTATCAAGTGATTGAAACAAAAAAAAACAAACAAAATAAACACCAGTACAGAAGTGTTGAAACAATATGGCTATATTTGTAGTGATTTTATAACATATTTATGTTATAATTTTCGAATATATATATATATATATATATATATATATATATATATATATATATATATATATAAAATATTAGTGGTAAATATACACATACATATGCAATCATATATCTAAAATATATAAATATATATACATACATACATACACATACATATATATATGTTTAAAAAATAATTCCAAGACGATAGAATCCAGGTAGAACTCAATGTCCAGGACAGAGTAAGGATATAATAAAAAGGCTTAAACACTAATATTCCATGGTCATAATTTATTCCATTGGAAGCGTAAATACGATACAATGGTCTGATGAATTGAATCGTATCTACGATTCCAACGGAATAAATTATGACCATGGAATATTAGTGTTTAAACCTTTTTATTATATATATATATATATATATATATATATATATATATATATATATATATATATATGTGTGTGTGTAAAGTGAATAAGGACATTTAGAATAAAAGGTATTTTCACGAGTTCAGAGTTGCATCTACCTCCAACTGATTTACCTCCACCTCCAAAATGGGATTTGGTGTTAGGAAATTTGTGTTGGAATTGTCTTGATTGACCTCCACACTATAGTTCACCATCACTGGGAAGAACGACATTAAGGGCGGGGTCAAGGCCGTTTGACGATGTTATTATTGGTTGTCATTGATAGCCCCAATTTGACATATTGCTAATCAGATTATATGATTAATTTTATCTGCTGAGAAAATCAATCGGTTGAGAGAGAGAGAAAGAAAGAAAGAAAGAAAGACGGAATGAATGAAAAATAAAGAAAAACACAAGGAAATAAATTAAAAATAGAGAGAAAAGAAGGATGCAAGAAAGGAAGAAATAAAGGAATAAAAAAGGAAGATAAGAAAGAAGGAAGGAAGGAAGGAAAAAAAGAAAGTAAGATAGAAAAAAAGACACTCGCAAAAATAAAAACAAAAAGTCCGAAACACAAAAAATAGAGGTACAAGGAAAGAAAGAAAAGAAAGATTGAAAAAATGAAAAGAAAAGAAAGAAATAACAAATAAAAGAGAGAAAGAGAGAGATAGAGAGAGAGAGAAAGAGTAAAGAAAGATACAAAGAAAGAACGAAAGAAGAAAAGAATGAACTTACTGTGCCATGTGTCATGTGTCCTCAATGACAACCACTATCTACTGAACTTTTGCTCTTCTATTGTTCTCGCTTCTCAGTAATGTTTGTGTTGTTTTTTTTAATTCTTCCACTCCCAGTAACCCCTTGCGTCTCAGTAGCTTTATTGTCTTACTAGGAGTGAACTCGATTAAAAAAAAAGTTATAAGTAATTTTCTATATGAAGATTCTTTTCACCGGACCTGAATATATTGGGGTCAAGTGAATGACAAACTGGAATTCTGTTTCGGGAAACATTTCATCCTTCATAATCTCAGATGTTCAGAACGAAACTTGCTGTCATCTTATTATTCTGATCCACTAACGTTCTGTTTTATAAAACACATACACATACATCAATATCTGTCTATGTACACTATTTACATTATTCGGACTATTGTCTTCATCTTTGTCGCCATATTTACTACAACGTTTCGGCTCTTCAGTATCTGTCTATATTTCTGAGATGAGGTATTATGTATACTATTTACATTATTCGGACTATTGTCTTCATCTTTGTCGCCATATTTATTACAAATTTTCGGCCCTTCAGTATCTGTCTATATTTCTGAGATGAGGTATTATGTACACTATTTACATTATTCGGACTATTGTCTTCATCTTTGTCGCTATATTTATTACAACGTTTTGGCCGTTCAGTATCTGTCTATATTTCTGAGATGAGGTTTTATGTACACTATTTACATTATTCGGACTATAGTCCTCATCTTTGTCGCCATATTTATTACAACGTTTCGGCCTTTCAGTATCTGTCTATATTTGTGCGATGAGGTATTATGTACATTATTTACATTATTCGGACTATTGTCTTCATCTTTGTCGCCATATTTATTACAACGTTTTGGCCGTTCAGTATCTGTCTATATTTTTGACATGAGGTATTATGTACACTATTTAGATCATTCAGACTATTGTCTTCATCTTTGTCGCCATATTTATTAAAACGTTTCGGACCTTCAGTATCTGTCTATATTTCTGAGATGAGGTATTATGTACATTATTTACATTATTCGGACTATTGTCTTCATCTTTGTCGCTATATTTATTACAACGTTTTGGCCGTTCAGTATCTGTCTATATTTCTGTGATGAGGTATTATGTACACTATTTGCATTATTCGGACTATTCGAATATTGTTTATGGCGCCAAAGTTGAGGATAATAGTCCGAATAATGTAAATAATATACACACACATATATTTCTGTCTTTAGGTAACACTCTTTCAAGGCATTCGGACTGAATAAGATACAAACATTATGTCAGCTTATTTTGATCATAATCCTTTTATATTGACCATTATTTTTCCATATATTACAATAAAAAAAGTTTTTTCAGTCTCTTTCTGAGATCATATTCAGGAATATGAAAGGATTATGTTCAAAATAAGCAGACATCACGGTTGTAACTTATTCCATCGGACACACACGCACACACACACACATACACACACAGACACAGACACGCACAGACACACGCACAGTCAAACACGCACATATATTATTTTTATTATAAGAGATTAGAACAAAGACATTGAAATCGCTACACAATAGCTTTCGTGTTTCAGAACTATGTTGTACTTCTTTAGGCGATGTCATATATGCTACGAACGGCGGAATTTTGCTCCATCTGTTCATTCTCTCATTTCGATATAAATATATATAAATTTATCTATCACACCCTGTATATCTGTTAAAATTATTGAGTAATTTTGAGGTAATTTATCAATCGTACCATATATATATATATATATATATATATATATATATATATATATATATATAATATACATATATATATATATATATATATATATATATATATATATATATATATATTAAGATGTCAATGTTATTTTCACTTTTTTGGGGGTGTCATTTAGACGACAATTTATCAATCGCACCCTCTATATCTGTTAAAAACTATTGAGTAATTTTTAGGTAATTTATCAATCGAACCATATATATATATATATATATATATATATATATATATATATATATATATATATATATATATATATATATGTATGTATGTATTAAGATGTCAATGTTATTTTCATTTTTTTTGCGTCATTTAGACGACAGTATATCCATCGCAGCCTGTATGTCTGTTAAAAACTATTGCGTAATTTTGAGGTAATTTATCAATCGTACCATATATATATATATATATATATATATATATATATATATATTAAGATGTCAATGTTATTTTCACATTTTTGCGTCATTTAGACGACAATTTATCTATCACACCCTGTATATCTGTTAAAATTATTCAGTAATTTTCAGGTAATTTGTCAATCGTACCATATACACGCACACAGATATATATATATATATATATATATATATATATATATATATATATATATATATATATATATTATATATATATATATATATATATATATATATATATATAACCGAATGTGTAATGATAGGTAGATGTTTGAGCGAGAGAGATCATATACAAAGGCATAAAAATCCTCTTGATAATTGCTTCTGCATCAAACTCAGATTCATGCAATCAATGTAAGGTATTTTGTGTATTCCTATACATATATATATATATATATATATATATATATATATATATATAGATGGGGTCTCAAAAAATGTACTCACACTTTGAATGACGAGAAAACCTTTATTTATGAACATAGAGTGAAATGGAAGAGCTTCGAATACAGAAGAAAAATGGAATTGAAGAATCATGTTCGCAAATGTTCGAATTGATGACCATTATTGTCCAGGCAATGCTGATAACGCGCACCGAGGGAAAGTGTGTGTACATTTTTTGAGACACCCTGTATATATATATGTACACGTACACGCACTCACACACACATATGTAAGATTTCATACTAGTGAGTTATCATTTGCACTATTTACATTATTTGGACTGTTGTCCTCATCTCTGTTGCCATATTCACGAAGTTTCGGTCGTTGTACGCCCCGGTCTTCTCCAGATGATTGGAAGCGTCGACAATATGGCAACAAAAATGAGGACAACATTTCAAACAATGTAAATAATATAATTACAATACCTCATCTCAGAAATATAGACAGATCCTGAAGAAGCCCGGAACGTACAAAGGACGAAACATCGTGAACATGTCAATAAAGTTGAGGACAACAGTCCGAACATTGTAAATAATTACAATGCCTCATCACAGAAATAGAGACAGGAAAGAACATGTAGCTAAAACATGTGGGTAAAAGCGTTGGTTGGATCCAGTGTCTTTACCCAAGAGTTGTGAACAAAAACTTGTAGAGTTGACTTAAAGGGAAATAGCTGAGGCATCGGGAAAAGGCATGGCACGTGGAACTAGAACATTTTACCCCGAGATTGGAATTTTGGAACCGAACCTTTTATTTCGTCCACCGGGATAGATTGTTCTAGTTCCACGTGCCATGGCTCCTCCGCTGGACTCGGTTATTTCCCTTTAACACAATTCTCTAAGTTTGGGCTCGTGGAACTAAAACACTCTACGCTGGTGAACGAAATAAAGGCTTCGGCTCGATATTACAATCACAGAAGAAGGCTGGAGCGTACAACAGCCAAAATGTTGTGAATATGGCAATGAAGATGAGGATAACAGACCGAATAATATAAAAAATGCAAATAATTATAATATCTAATCTCAGAGATAAAGCACCTGAAGAAGGCCGGAGAGTAAAAACGGTCGAAACGTTGTGAATATGGCAGTGATGATGAGGATAACAGTCCGAATAATGTATATAGTGCAAGTAATTATAATACCTCATCTCAGAGATAAAAGCACCTGAAGAAGGCCGGAGAGTACAACGGCCGAAACGTTGTGAATATGGCAGTGAAGATGAGGATAACAGTCCGAATAATGTATATAGTGCAAGTAATCCTAATACCTCATCTCAGAGATCTAATCACATGAAAGAAAGGCCGGAGCGTACAACGGCCGAAACGCTGGGAATATGGCAATGAAGATGAGGATAACAGTCCGAATAATGTAAAAAATGCAAATAATCATAATGTCTCATCTCAGAGATAAAGCAACTGAAGAAGGCGGGAGAGTACAACGGCCGAAACGTTGTGAATATGGCAGTGATGATGAGGATAACAGTCCGAATTTATGTATATAGTGCAAGTAATTATAATACCTCATCTCAGAGATATAGGCAGACATTCTTTATATTTATCCTGATTTTGCCAAGTTTGAAGAAATCTATCAGTTTACTCGCTCCTCATCTTTGGTTTCCAATCAACTTTGATCTTCTAAAATTAAAATCTCAATCGTTATCTTTTGTTTTCTAAATTCCTCTTCATTTTTTGTTCCCTCTCTTTAATAATGTTTTTTATATTTTCTCTCAAATTCTTTCAAACTCAGTAACGCCTCGAATCTTAGTGGCATTATTGCCTTGTTTGGAAGAGTAATCAAATTATTTGTCCAATTTTCGAATTATTTGTTGCACGCCCGTTGTTGATCGGGTACTTTCGACTGTCTCGGTCTTCATCAAAAACTAAACGTCTGCTGACTTGTAGATTAGAGTTTTGTCTGGTAAAGAAAAACTGACACATAAAGGAAGCTAAGAAAGAAGCAATCTGCATTAAATAAATTACCTTCACCACAGGAGATGGAGTTTTAAAATGTGTTTAAAGAATTTACGTTTATTGAAATATTCTCATTTAGATTACAGTTTATTGTTACGTGACCTGCAGTGTTTAGTCGCATTCGATTCTATTTATATAACGACAAAAATGGAGCTTTCCAAAGATAATGATGCAATCTACTTGTTTAAAAACAATTTTCTATCTATCTATCTATCTGTCTATCTGTCTGTCTATCTATCTATCTATCTATCTATCTATCTATGTAGGTCTGTTCCAATCTATCTATCTATCTATCTATCTACATATGTAGGTCTGTTCCAATCGATCTATCTATCTATCTATCTATCTATGTAGGTCTGTTCTAATCTATCTATCTATCTATCTATCTATCTATCTATCTATCTATCTATCTATCTATCTATCTATCTATGTAGGTCTGTTCAAATCTATCTATCTATCTATCTATCTATCTATCTATGTAGGTCTGTTCAAATCTATCTATCTATCTATCTATCTATCTATCTATCTATCTATCTATGTAGGTCTGTTCAAATCTATCTATCTATCTATCTATCTATCTATCTGTTTGTGTCAGTTCCTATCTATGTATTTTCCAATCTATCTATCTATCTATCTATCTATCTATCTATCTATCTATCTATCTATCTATCTATCTTATTCTTTGTTCATATCTAAGACAAACTATTCTCTCCCTTCTCGCTATCTACCTATCTATCTTGCACTGTTAATATCTATCTATCTATCTATCTATCTATCTATCTATCTATCTATCTATCTATCTATCTATCTATCTATCTATCTTAGACGGTTCATATCTATCAATCTATCTATCTAATTCTTTGTTAATATTCAAGTCAATTTTTTATCTTCCTGTCTCGATATCTATCTATCTATCTATCTATCTATCTATCTATCTATCTATCTATCTATCTATCTATGTAGGTCTGTTCAAATCTATCTATCTATCTATCTATCTATCTATCTATCTATCTATCTATCTATCTATCTATCTATCTATGTAGGTCTGTTCAAATCTATCTATCTATCTATCTATGTAGGTCTGTTCAAATCTATCTATCTATCTATCTATCTATCTATCTATCTATCTATCTATGTAGGTCTGTTCAAATCTATCTATCTATCTATCTATCTATCTATCTATCTATCTGTTTGTGTCAGTTCCTATCTATGTATTTTCCAATCTATCTATCTATCTATCTATCTATCTATCTATCTATCTATCTATCTATCTATCTATCTATCTATCTATCTTATTCTTTGTTCATATCTAAGACAAACTATTCTCTCCCTTCTCGCTATCTACCTATCTATCTTGCACTGTTAATATCTATCTATCTATCTATCTATCTATCTATCTATCTATCTATCTATCTATCTATCTATCTATCTATCTATCTTAGACGGTTCATATCTATCAATCTATCTATCTAATTCTTTGTTAATATTCAAGTCAATTTTTTATCTTCCTGTCTCGATATCTATCTATCTATCTATCTATCTATCTATCTATCTATCTATCTATCTATCTATCTATCTATCTATCTCATTCTATTCATATCTATCTGACCATCTATCACATTCTATTCGTATGTATGTATGTATCTTAGTCATTCTATTCATATCTATCTGTCTGATCTCCTGATTTTTAAAGTATATATATATATATATATATATATATATATATATATATATATATATATATATATATATATATATATATAAAGATATGCTTCATTAAATAATTTAGACAAGATTTTCTACTTATTTTTAAGTGTACCCTCTCAAAATTACGCACAAATAAGGAAGAAAGAAAATTACCATGTTGATTCATGTTATTCCGAGTACTTTCGACATTAGCATAATGTCATCTTCAGGATGTTTTTTCTAAGAAAAAAATTGTTGTATTCATAATTTTTCCAAGCCGAAATGCTTTGTTCATCTGAAAATTAAATTTTTAATTGTGAAGTGAAAAACGCTAAGTTTATGTACTGTACGATTTTTAAATTTTATAATGTAAACATCACGGGAGATAAATAAGTAATTGAAATGTCTATATATATATATATATATATATATATATATATATATATATATATATATATATATATATATATATATACTTAAAGACATTTTTATGTTTAACATTCATTTTATAGATATAGCTTATCAGACCATACGGAAGGAACTTACTTAAAATAAATAGACAAAACTTGTCTATATTATTTAATGAAACATGCATTAATGAAAAATTGCTGCCGAAATATACACAATATATATATATATATATATATATATATATATATGTAATTTTCTTTTTAAAAAATATGTCTTCGCTACATAAAAGTTCTCATGTTTCAAAAATAAGAGCCAAAAGCTCTGTTTCATCCTCAAGCGAAAGTTTTGTGAATAACTAATCTGGAGGTTTACGCATCTTTATAAGCAGATTCATTCGTAAAATTAATTACTATGGAAACGGCTGAAGCGACCAGTCCAATAGGGGTCGTAAGGGTTAACAATTTGTATCAACATATCAGTCACCCTCGGAAAGAGGCCAAGCCAAGGCAGGGCAGGGGTGGCCATTTCAAAGACATTTCTATACGCTCATCGTCTAGTCCGTCTTAGCAACAGATAGTTATTGGCACCAATTCTACGCAGTTAAATGTCTAAAGATTTCTTTTTTCCCTAAAAGTGATGTTCGTATATAAACGCGTCGCATTGAACTACAATTTGTTTTTTTTTTACGACTTCATAAAGAGTTTGTTTTTTTATCTTATGATTGGGTTAAGCTTTTAAACCTTTTATTAGACGATGAAATTTTATTTTTTTATCCTAATTATTTAATGCGAAAACTTGCTGATGTCGAAAAAAAAACCCCGTGATCTCATGACACTGGTTTGATAAATTTTCATTATTTAGAAACTTAATAATGTGTAGTTTTTCATGTAGGCATAAAGGGCATGGGTCATCCCAGGTTTTACAAGTTCTTGTTCTATTTATTATTTTCCATTTTAATTTTGGTGTTTTATTCATTTCTTTTAAATGCCAAAAATATTTGGATATATATATATATTATGAAATGGACAAAGTCCGACAATTATTTAAAGATATTTTTATGTTTAACATTCTTTTTATAGATACAAATATTTTAAGTAAATGCTCTGTTTATAATAAACAGTATTAAATAACATTTACCGGTTTGAATGTCCGAGAAATTTTCATAGAAATTATTCGTCCTTCGACAGGAATTGAAGCTGTATCCTATACGGAACCGTCATGTAGCCTGACGTGCCTTTAACCGATTGGGCCACAGAAGAGCGTTCGGTTAGCAAGGTCGATTTTACTGCTTCATGGAAGATTAAAGTTTATAAGCAGTAAATTTAAACTTAACTGTTGATTGTTTTTTATATTCAGAACCCCGAATCCAAAGTTTCGTATACGTATGTATTTCGTTATTTTTATATCATGTCAAAAAATATATTGTTATTCGTGTTAGGTTGAGTTTTTCTTCGTCTTCTTGTGTGCACGCCTGTACGTGTGTATATGTGCATATGTGTAGAATATATATATATATATATATATGTATATATATATATATATATATATATATATATATATATATATATGTATATATATATGTATATATAATATATATTATATAATATATATATATATATTATATAATAAATATAAATGTATAATATATATATAATATAATAAAAAACAAGTAAAATAAATTAATCTGAATTAATCAAAATAAAAAAATAAATAAACAATCTAACAAACCGATCCCGATAAATTAACCGTTAGAAAAAAAGTAAAGATAATCAATACAAATAAATAAATGAAGTAATAAACAAATTAAGAAGTGCTCCCGCCAAAATAATAGTTAGAATAAACTACCACAGTCCTAATATATATATATATATATATATATATATATATATATATATATATATATATATATATATATATATATATATATATAGGTAATTATACTCGTGTCGAAAAACCTTTGAATTCTTGATTTAACAATAGCCAAATCAATCTCGAAGGGAAAAAAAAAGGTTTTAAAAAAGAAAGAGCCAGGAACATGAAAGTCTGTCGAAAATAATCGCACAGATACAGGTTGAAGGCCCAAAGAAAAAACCCCGATACGAGTAAACAACTAACTAAAGAGCTCGATACAAACGTAGAGCAAACCTAGTCAAAACCTAATGAGCCAGACAAACCTACCAAGGTTTCACTTAGGCAGATCGTCAGGATAAACTACACCAATCAACACTAAAATTGAATAAATAGCTTCATCTTTCCAAATCAAAACAAAACTATTAAATAAGCGATATAAAGCATTTTTTACTACATTAATAAAACACCGATTAAAATAAAAATAAATAAATACATATATAAGATAAAAAAATAAAATTAAAATAAAAAAATAAAAACAAGCAAAATAATCTAATCAAATAACAAAATAAATAAAAAAATATACGACTTCCGGCAAAATGACCACAAAAATAGACTACCCACATCGCACCACTGACCCGTAAATATAAATAGCCGAGAAAAAACAACACTCGTGGCCTGACGATTGCATCTATCATGAAACAGCCTGTCGCCCCTATCTCTGATATTGAGCACTTCATCCCATAAATACAGGACACCTGAAGAGTATATTTCTTCACGCGCGCGCACACACACACACACACACACACACACACACACACATCACTCGTTTTCGATTCACTAGAGAAGGTCTTTTTTTCCTCAAAGCTTGGGTCAAACGCTCTAATTGCTGACAGTATATTTGAGCATTAATTGTTGCATTAGGTGGTAAGAATTCAAAGTGGATTATTCCTTGGCAATCCCACCAGTTTGAAAGAAGAAACTTTTGCCCATGAAGTTCCCTTCTCGGCTGTGGCTGGGGTCCTTCCCCTTTACCAAGCCACTGTCTACGACGCTTAACATTTCGATAAAAGATCCATTTTTCGTCACCATTCACAAGTCTATCCAAAAAAGGTGAAACAAGTTGGCGAGAATGGAGAGAAGAGCAGATGTCAACTTAGGATTTGAGGTTGTTTTCAGACAATTCATGAGGCACCCATTTTCCAAGTTTAGGAACTTTTCCAAGTTGTTGAAGATGACGATGAACAGTTGTATGGTTTGAACTGAGAACCACGGCCAATTCCTCAACTGATAAAACAGGATTTTCTTCATGAAGCTTTTCACCAAACTCAACTGGACGTCCGGTTCGATCTTCATCTTCAAGGGTGAAATCTCCACCTCTGAATTTTGCAAACCATCTTCTGCAAGTTGTTTCATTCACACATTCCTCTCCATGAACTGAGTGAATGTTTCTAGCCGCTTCGGCTGCTGAGTTTCCTTTCTTGAACTCATAAAGCATTATGTGCTTCAAATGATTCTTGGGTACTTCCATGTTATCAGGGTTTTAATCAAACAAAATTTAATTTTATTGTTCTCTGAAATAAAACTTGATCAGTTTAAATGCATCTAAACATAACAATAATGTTCAGCTCCATTAGACATTATAAAATACTCTTTAAATTTCGTTCATTTTAACAAAAAGTTAAAATTTGGACAGAACTTATGGGATGACCTAATATATATATATATATTCAATCTTTTTATATATATAATTATTTTTTTTAATATAAAACTCCATTGTTAACCCTCTTTTAGTTTCAATTTAACGCATCATTCTTTATATAAGCCCCAATTTAATGTCATAAGGGTAATATCCGGGTTAATTTTATAAAACCTCTCCCCTTTTAACGCCAGTACCTTCAACTCTTCCCTTATCGCCGACTCAGGCATTTCGTCTGACTGAAATCATCGAAATGGATAAATTCTGGATGAATTCTTCGACTGCTGTCAAAGTTAAATTTTAAATTTCTAATTCCGATACGAACAGTCTATACACCGGGGTTAAATAAGGTGAACATATTTGGTTGAAATAGATCTATCTACACACCTGAGGTAATTTTGCATTTTATTGCTCTGTTATAATATATACATTGAGATCTTTTTGTGGATCAGTTTTGATATTTGATATTACGAAGATCTACTTGGATTATATACCAACGGATTTATTACCATTAAGATATATATATATATATATATATATATATATATATATATATATATATATATATCATATTAGTGGTCAAGACGCATATTTTCTATGACAATTTCTCGGACATTCAGACCGGTAAATGTTGTTAATATTGTTTATTATAAACAGAGCTTATACTTAAATATTTGTATCTATAAAAAAGAATCTATAAACATAAAAATGTCTTAATATATATATATATATATATATATATATATATATATATATATATATATATATATATATATGAAGAAATATAGTTTTAAGGTGTGCTATATATATGGGATAAAGTGATCAATATCAGAGATGGAGGGTATGTAAATAAAAATATAAAAGTGAACATTGAAGTCAACACTCAGAGGCGACGGGCTGTTTCATGCTGGATGCAATCGTCAGGCTGCGTGGCCTGGCGATTGCGTCCAGCATGAAACAGCCTGTCGTCTCTGAGTACTTCAAAATGCTGACTTTTATATATATATATATATATATATATATATATATATGTCAAGTATGTGGTGCAATTCAATTTATATTACAATGAATCATTCATACAAAAAGTTAATTAATAATTATCATTAACTTTACTAATCTACTTTTTGTATGAATGATTCATTGTAATATAAATTGAACTGCACCACATATTTGATTTAAAAGAACTGATCCGACGTGCAAATTTTCGGGATAACAACTGAGACATTACTCTGTTTATTGAACAATTTAGTTCATGCCACATTGACTGATAAACTACTACAACAAAAAAATTCTCAAAGTGACATATTTGCAAAAAACGCACTCGCATAAATTTTCAAAAAATTCAACCTTAGCGTTGCGACTGCACGCTCTAAAAGTTTGTATCCGTTAACAATAACACATAAAAAAAAACATTATTTCGATTCGTATTATAATTTTTCGTCTGGGATGCTACCTACATTTTACCAAAAACAAAATAATTTCCATCCCTGAAGATGACTGAATGTACAGTTGAAAGTACTTAAGTAATATCTCATGCAGCTTTTAATTTAAAAATAAAAACAAGGATCATAACTTTCATCGAATAATTGGTATGTTAATGGTTTTTAAAAATTTTGTTAGCGAAGGGATTTCGCCATTTTTTATCATTAACTTTACTAATTTACTTTTTGTATGAATGATTCATTGTAATATATATATATATATATATTGTAATATATATATATATATATTGTAATATATATATATATATTGTAATATATATATATATAATGTAATATATATATATATTGTAATATATATATATATATATATATATATATATATATATATAAATATACATATATATATATATATATATATATATATGTATATTACAATATATTATATATATTATATATATATATATATACATATATATATATATATATATATATATATATATATATATATATATATATATATTATAAATTAACTCATATAAAAATATGATTAAATCAGATTAAATAAGTAAATTTATAATATTTATGCTCTGTAAATTTACATTGAGCACTGTTTTGTAAAAATAAAAATATCAATAAGAACACCAGATTATATATCTTACTGTTCTTTCTTTTTTACTATATATATATATATATATATATATATATATATATATATCGATAAGCAGATGTACGTGCGTGTGTGTGTGTGTGTGTGTGTGTGTGTGTGTGTGTGTGCGAGTGAGCGAATGTGTTTCTAGTGATACTTTATATTGTCAAGTGTATATACATATAATTCCCTGTGTGTGTGTGCCTATGGACAGACGTGTATATTTCTGGATGTGTGCACATCGGGCATGACGTCATCGGCGTCAATTCACTCAGCCGTGACTAATGCAACGCGTCATGACACACGGTCAGGCTTTACTAATGCATGGAACATTAGCCAGCGCACAAGCTTCGAACAGATTTTCCGATTGCCCGTGTTTCCCGCACAGAAGCCGCCCACAGCATGCGTTAAGCCCGTTGTGGTTTTTATTTATAGCCTTCGAAGAAGACTGAATTTTTGACTGTTAAGAAAACAATAATAAATTGTTAGTATTACTGAATTAAATGCAACTGACGGCGCCTTTTACGGTCGACATCAAATCAGTTCTTATTTTTAGTATTATAATTATTGGATCTCGAGCTATGGTTTAGTAGCAGACCAAATTTGATTTCCAAGACTTGGTTGGCAATAATTCTAGGATAAAACTACATCTTTATATGAGTATAAATAATAAAAAAAAACTATTATAATCTCGCTTATCCCTCCTATCGCTAGTTCGAGTGATTTCTACGCCCTGCCAATACCACATAAATAATGGATTACACGGTTTCGATCATGTGGAAAAAAGGAATAGACACTACTTGGTTTCAGCGACAAAATGAATGAAAGAGAAAAAGAAAGAGAGAAAGACAGAAGAAAGGAAGGAAGAAGGAAACGTCCCCTGCCAATACCTTATAATAATGGACTTTTCCATTTTGATTCCGTGGAAAGAGGGCAAAAGACACTACTTGGTTTCAGAGAGAAAATGAATGAATGAATGAAAGAAAGAAAGAAAGAAAGGAAGGAAGATAGAAGTGTTTAATGTCTCCTGCCGATACCTTCTAAATAATGGACTACTCAATTTTGATTGCGTGGAAAGAGGGGAAATGACACTACTTGGCTTTAATGTGAAAACGAAAGAAAGAAGGAAAGAAAGAAAGAGAGAAAAAAGAAATAAATACAAAGAATGAATGAAAGAAAGAAAGAAAGAAGAATGAATGAATGAAAGAAAGAAAGAGATAAAGACAAAAGAAAGAAAGAAAGAAAGAAAAAAGAAAGAATGAATGAAAGAAAGAAAGAAAGAAAGAAAAAAGAATGAAAGAAAGAAAGAAAGAAAAAAGAATGAATGAATGAAAGAAAGAACGAAAGAAAGAAAGGAAGGAAGGAAGGAAGAAAGAAAGAAAGAAAGAAAGAAAAAAGAAAGAATGAATGAAAGAAAGAAAGAAAGATAGAAAAAAGAATGAAAGAAAGAAAGAAAGAAAAAAGAATGAATGAATGAAAGAAAGAACGAAAGAAAGAAAGAAAGGAAGGAAGAAAGAAAGAAAGAAAGAAAAAAGAAAGAATGAATGAAAGAAAGAAAGAAAGAAAGAAAAAAGAATGAAAGAAAGAAAGAAAGAAAGAAAAAAGAATGAATGAAAGAAAGAACGAAAGAAAGAAAGAAAGGAAGGAAGGAAGAAAGAAAGAAAGATAGAAAGAAAAAAGAAAGAATGAATGAAAGAAAGAAAGAAAGAAAAAAGAATGAAAGAAAGAAAGAAAGAAAAAAGAATGAATGAATGAAAGAAAGAACGAAAGAAAGAAAGGAAGGAAGGAAGAAATAAAGAAAGAAGAATGAATGAATGAATGAAAGGAAGAAAGAGATAAAGACAAAAGAAAGAAAGAAAGAAAGAAAGAAAAAAGAAAGAAAGAAAAAGAATGAAAGAAAGAAAGAAAAAAAAATGAATGAATGAAAGAAAGAACGAAAGAAAGAAAGAAAGAAAGAAAGAAAGGAAGGAAGAAAGAAAGAAAGAAAGAAGAATGAATGAATGAATGAAAGGAAGAAAGAGATAAAGACAAAAGAAAGAAAGAAAGAAAGAAAGAAAAAAGAAAGAAAGAAAGAAAAAGAATGAATGAAAGAAAGAAAGAAAGAAAGAAAAAAGAATGAAAGAAAGAAAGAAAGAAAGAAAGGAAGGAAGGAAGAAAGAAAGAAAGAAAGAAAGAAAGAAAGGATTTAAGAAGATTTTTGAAGGGTTTAATGTCCCTTGCTAAATAATGTATTACTCTGTTTTGACTGCATGGAAAGAGGGGAAAAGACACCATTTGGCGTCAATGTGAAAATGAATGGTTTAATTAATGAATGAATGAAAGAAAGAAAGAAAGAAAGAAAGAGAGAAAGAAAAAAGAAATAAATAAAGAAGAATGAATGAAAGAAAGAAAGAAAGAATGAAGAATGAAAGAAAGAAAGAGATAAAGACAATAGAAAGAAAGAAATAAAGAAAGAAAAAAGAATGAATGAAAGAAAGAAAGAAAGAAAAAAGAAAGAAAAAAGAATGAAAGAAAGAAAGAAAGAAAAAAGAATGAATGAAAGAAAGAACGTAAGAAAGAAAGGATTTAAGAAGATTTTTGAAGGGTTTAATGTCCCTTGCTAAATAATGTATTACTCCGTTTTGATTGCGTGGAAAGAGGGGAAAAGACACCATTTGGCGTCAATGTGAAAATGAATGGTTTAATTAATTAATGAATGAAAGAAAGAAAGAAAAAAAGAAAGAAAGAAAAAAAAAGAAAGAAAGAAAAAAGAATGAATGAATGAATGAAAGAAAGAACGAACGAAAGAAAAAAAGAAAGAAAAAAGAAACAGAAATAAAGAAAGAAAGAAAAGAAGCTAGAAATGTTTAACGACTGTTTCAGTGAATTGGAAAATCTGTCATTTTCAAATCTTTTCATTTCTCCCCCCTTACTTCTTAAAATAATGACCTCTCTTCATATTTCTGATTGCTATTGCAATATTTTATTCAAGTATTTAGGCTGGAATATTTAACGATGCGACAAGGGAATTTCTACAGATATTTTATTGTCGTAGAGTTAGTTTATGGCCAGGAGCTCACTGAATCATTAACTTAACTTATTAAGATTCATCAGAATATTAAAAAAGCAAAACCATGTAATTTTAAATCTACTTATTACAATTGTAAATGTAAATAGCGCATCCACTCGTATCCAATGATACCCGTCTCCTAGGGCGGCTACCTAATCCCCACTGCAGACGTTCCACACCCACAGAGGCCAACTGTGGTTTATACTGCAACTATGCTGAGCGTTTCTGGGGGGGGGGGAGCGCGTTACCTAGCGTAATCAACAATCTGAAAAAGGTTAGCACACTCAAACCCTCGGTCACGACGACTTGTGAATTTGCGCTAGCACAAACCAACGACGGCTCCCAAGGGTTCCGTGTAACCGAATTCACTCGCATGGCTTGCAATATGAGCTCAAATTGGTTATTGAAGACATTAGGTTTACGATACACAGAAATTCATACACATATGTCCTCAAGGACACATGGCACAGTGGATAAAGGCGTTAGTTAGATCCAGTGGCAGGACCCAAATACTGTGAGTTCAATACCCGGTAAAGGCAGTGGAGAACTTGGAGAGGGGAATTAACAGGAGACCCCAGCGAGCGGTCCTCAAGGATACATGGCACAGTGGATAATTGTGTTAGCTATATCCAGTGGCAGGACCCAAATAGTTTGTGTTCAATGCCTGGTTAAGGCGGTGAAGAATTTGGAGAGGGGAATTAACGGGAGATAACTGATAACTGTCATACATTAGACATGGCCCGTGGAACTAGAACAGGTTAAGTCGGTGTAGAACTTGGAGAGGAGAATTAACGGGAGATAACTGATAACTGACATCCATTAGACATGGCACGTGGATCTAGAACAGTCTCCCCCTGCGCGTGGTCCTCAAGGACACATGGTACTGTTGATAATGACGTTAGTTAGATCCACTGGCAGGACCCAAATAGTGTGAGTTCAATACCTGGTTAAGGCGGCGGAGAACTTGGAGAGGATTAATTAACAGGAGGTAACTGATAACTGACATTTATTAGACATGGCACATGGAACTAGAATAGTCTACCCCAGCGAACGGTCCTCAAGGACATATGGCACAGTGGATAATGGCGTTTTTAGGAGAATCTGTCAATAATACAGGTGTGCTCTATTCTGATTCTTAATAAAACAGCTTATTTCTTTCCGAGAAAGTCTGAAACCAGGTTGACATTCTCCTAGAATCGGTTTAATTTGGAAAAGTTTGTTATTTTCTTGTTAGTCCCATAACTCTTGCCACTTACATTGAATGTATGAATTTATCGCTCTGCTGGCAAAGCTATCAGCTACGACCACTCAGCTAGCTAACATTAATCGATATTCGTCTTCTAGGCTCAGGAATACGCAGAATTTGATGAATATTGTAATATCAAAGAAAAAATATTACTCCTTCATACGAGCAACTGTGAAATAGCCTGGCATAAGGATTTCTGGATTATTCTGAAACAGACTCGAGTAAATCAGAACCATCTGAAAGCAGTGAGTATATTGTTGAAAGTTTTATGGTTTACGACAGAAGAAAAAATTCCAAATGCAAATTCCTCTTCTACAAGAAATATGTCGCCAAAAATTTTCAACCGTAGTATTTCAAAAGAAAGTCGAACAAAGATCTTTATCAAGATAAAAAAAAAACAGAAAACACGATAACTTTATATCTCTTCATATTTGTAAATATCAGATCTAGGCTAACCTGGGTAATGCAGCTCGCCAGAAGGTCTGTGGGAAAGCCAATGTAGGATGAAAAATAATTCATCACCCACAGGGTCGCTTAAATATTTTTGAACTGGAAAGGCTTGCCAATGTGTTCATGCAGCGTTACAATTTTCGTACGCTTCCTTGGAGTCACGTCCATCGCAGAAAATGGCCGTAGGACAACTAATCAACCTTCGAGACAATAGTGTCCGGCATGATAAAAATCTGATGCAATAAAAAATGACGGAATCTTTTTCAAGGCCAAACAAATCTCATCATTCACCCCGAAAATAGATTCATATTACTGAACACCACTGCAAATGACCTAATCTGAGGAAAAATAGAAATTAATTTGCACGAGGATATATATATATATATATATATATATATATATATATATATATATATATATATATACAATGGACTCTCTCGTCGGTTTCGACGTATGAGGATCTGACGACGTAACCAATTGATTCAGTTATGAAATTTTGTGTGATAATCTTATGACCCGCTTGTGATTTACAAAGGAGGCTGCATATGGAGCAAGAGGAAGGATTCTGAGATGAGATCCCTGTTAGATTGGCTGACCTTTTAGATTTTGCTCTCGGTTCTTGAAGACGGTTCAGACTAGCTGGTTGATTTTCCCACGACTCTTCTGCCAAATTATTCTACGGTTTTCTTCAGTTGTCTTTATAATTCTAAGCAACGCAATTATCATCTGAAGAGTTCTTCAAATAATTGATTTCACTCTTCTTGTTATGTTTTCCTGACAACAAAGTTTCAGCCGACCCCTTCTACGGCCTTCTTCTCTTCTATAAATTGAAAAGAATATATTTATTGAACAATTTAGTTCATGCAATATTCACTGATAAACTACTACAACAACAACAACAAAAATTTCTCAAATTGCCATATTAGTAAAAAAACGCACTCTCTTAAATTTTCCAAAAAATTCAACCTTAGCCTTGCGACTGCGTGATCCAAAAGTTTGTATCCGTTAACAATAACACATTTTAAAAAAAATATTTCGATTCGCATTTAATTTTTTCGTCTGGGATGCTACCTGAATTTTACCAAAAACAAAATAATTTCCATGCCTGAAGATGACTGAATGTACAGTTGAAAGTACTTGCGTATTAAAGAAAGACCTTATACAGCTTATAATTTTTAAGAACAAGGATCATAAAATTCATCGCGTGATTTGTAGGTTAATGCAACTTTAAATTTTTTATTTGCGAAAGGATTTCGCCATTTTATATCATTAACTTTACTAATCTACTTTTTGTATGAATGATTCATTGTAATATATATATATATATATATATATATATATATATATATATATATATATATATATATTGTTGTGGGGCAGACCCTTTTACACGAGATGGACTCGTCCAAAGTATGCTTATACTGACAGAGAGAATACCTGCGGGTTGAGATACGTTGAGTCAGGGTGAGAGATACGGAGAGAGTACATAGGGTGTTCACAGAGAGTTATACGAGAATCTAGCGAGAGAGATAATTACGGCTTCACTTACAGAGACTTGTACATATACGTTCTACTAACCCGCATTCCTGGACTACTAATCTTCACTTCAAGTCTGTGTTCTTACGTTTAATACACTTATTTTTCTATCTCAATTATTGGCGTTATTTATTTATTTGTACAGGATTTCATTCCCAGAATCTACAACACACACACACACACACACACACACACACACACACACACACACACACACACACACACACACACACACACACATATATATATATATAATATTGTTAGAACTCGTGGTTGTGTTGTAAACCACAAAACGTTATATATATATATATATATATATATATATATCGTAGTGACACAGTGTATGTATTGAGGGGAATATACACACGCATATATACACGCATGCTGACAGAAACACTAGAAAATGGAAATAGATCTAAGAACACACAGGGGTCACTAAAACATTAAAAGATAAGATACCGACAACTAATTCATCATTTCTCAAACCAACCTTAATTGTTTTATGACCCTTCGCGCAGAACTCTTCACTGCCATTTCAAGAAAGACATTCAGATTACTAACACACAAAAATAGAGAATGTCTCGTATCGAGAATATTTAACATTCAAAAACATAAAGAAAAAAAATTAATTATTTTTTAATAATATGTGGAAATCTCCACCCTTTACCTGAAGACGGTCGCAAGACCAGAAACACGTGTAGTAAAATTATGAAAAATAATAGGATAATATTTTTTGAAAAAATCCACGTTACAACCAAAAACGTTTGCGGTACCTCTCTTCTTTTTAATATACACACTTTTATCTCGTTAGAACCACGATAACCTCTTCCTTTTATATATATATATATATATATATATATATATATATATATATATATATATATATATATATATATATATATCTTGATGCAGTAAATTTTGGTGGTAGAATTAAAAAGTCAGATGTCTCTGTACAATTCTAATATAACGTTAATAATTTCGTGAAGTCATATTATGTCCTTCTGTTTTGCTGACAGGCACAGAAAATCCTGCAAAAATTCGTACACAAGTTCGAAACAAGAAGCAGATAGGACGGACGAAACATCGATTGCAAGAATATAAAAAAACAGAAGAGGAAGAAGTAGAAGAGAAATAAGAACCAAGAAGAAGGAAAAAGAAGAAGAAGAAGAAGAAAGAAGAAAAAGGAAGAGGAGAAAGAAGAAAGAAGTAGAAAAAGAAAAAAAGAAGAGCAAGAAGAATGAAGAAGAAAAAATTGGAAGCAAAAAGAAGAAGAAAAAAAGATGATGAAAAAGTATAAGGAAGAAGAAGAAAAAAAGAAGTGGAAGAAGAAAAAAGAGGAAGAGAAGAAGTAGTAAAAGAAGAAGAGAAAGAATGAGAGGAAGAAGAACCAAGAAGCAGAAGCAAAGTAGAAGATGAAGAAGAAGAAGGAAAAAAAAAGAAAAACGAAGAAGAGGAAGAAGAAGAAGAAGAATGAAGGAAGGAGAAGAAAAAAGAAGAGGAGGAAGGAGGAAGAAGAAGAAAAAGAAGGACGAGGAAGAGAAAGAAGAAGGAGAAGAAAAAGAAAAAAGGAGGAAGTAGAAGAGGAAGACGACGAAGGAAGAAAAAGAAGAAGATGAAAAAAGAAGAGGAAGAAGAAAAAAGAACAGGGAAAATAAGGAAGAAAAAGAACAGGAAGAAGAAGGAAGAAAAAGAAAAAGAAAAAAGAGGAAGAAGAATGAAGAAGAAAAAAGAAGACGGAAGAGGTTCTAAATAAAATAGGAACTAGCAAGGCATTCATATTTAAAATCAGAAAGAGACAATTGACAATTCAGAGGAGAGCGGTTTGGAAAATGCAATACTCACAAGGCGTGTTGGCGGAATACGTGTGAAAGGGAAACAGTAAACAACTTATTTCTTGGAGATGTACTGAACTGGTAGTTGTGGAGAGCCATCAATAATACCGAAGAGTCATGGCACATTGATGATGATGATGATGATGATGATGATGATGATGTATTAAATAAATTTATTTTTTCCCTTCTCCGTGCATCCAAATATAAATGTCGAACGGATGTATTGGCAACAGAAAATAAAATATTTTTATCGATTTTGCTAAAGTCGATATAAGGCCCACACACTGGATCTGAGAATAACGTGACGTATTTTTGTGAATTTTATGAATTCGAAACCAAAATGGAGACCTCCTGCCTTCGGGCTATCACGAAATATGCAATGTTTTCTTTTATTATATAAAAAAAAAATTAAAAAAAAAAAATGGAAGAGCCAAAAAAAAAAATATGAAGAGCAAAAAAAAAATGCCCAAATCTTGCAGGCTATTTCCCTGGGGGTAAAGAATATGATTGTAGCAAGCTGTTTCTAATCAATATACGTCAACCTTTAAATAATCATAGTAGATGCCAATTATTATAGAACCTAATAGGGGAAAGGATCTTGAGAAATGTTCTGGAACGCTAGAATTTACAGTCACTAACAAAAATGTACCACTTTCACTAGTAATAATAATAATGATAATAATAATAATGATAATAATAATAATGATAATAATAATAATAATAATAATAATAATAATGATGATAATAATAATAATGATAATAATGATAATAATAATAATAATGATAATGATAATAATAATAATTAACCAAATACCCTCTTACAAACTTTTCTCTTAATGATAATTTTAAAATAATTCAGCAGGCGATGTTATTTTATTTATGGTGACTTTGTTCGACCTTTGGTTTGTTTTGTTTTATGGCATATCAACCTCAATGCGTCAATTAACGCCGACAAGATTTTTATTGCTGGTAAAAAATTTTCTATTCAAAAATGTATTGCTGGTAATATTTTTGTTTACAAAAATGTATGGCTTGTAATACTTTTTGTTTAAAAAATGTATTACCGGTGATATTTTTGTTTTCAAAAATGTATTGCTGGTAATATTTTTGTTTACAAAAATGTATGGCTTGTAATACTTTTTGTTTAAAAAATGTATTACCGGTGATATTTTTGTTTTCAAAAATGTATTGCTGGTAATATTTTTAAAAATGTATTGCTGTTAATATTTTTGTTTTCAAAAATGTATTGCTGGTATTAATATTTTCTGTTTTCAATAATGTATTGCCGGTAATATTTTTTATTTTCAAAAATGTATTGCTGGTAATATTTTTTTCCAAAAATGTATTGCTGGTGATATTTTTGTTTTCAAAAATGTATTGCTGGTAATATTATTTTTAAATGAATTGCTGGTAATATTTTCGTTTTCAAAAATGTATGGCTGGTAATACTTATTGTTTCAAAAATGTATTGCCGGTGATATTTTTGTTTTCGAAAATGTATTGCTGGTAATATTTTTTTAAAAATGTATTGCCGGTAATATTTTTTGTTTTCAAAAATATATTACTGGTTATATATTTTTCCAAAAATGTATTGCTGGTAATATTTTTTTAAATGTATTGCTGGTAACAATTTTTTTTTTCAAAAATGTATTGCAGGTAATATTTTTTTTCCAAAAATGTATTTCTGGTATATTTTTGTTTTCAAAAATGTATTGCTGGTAATTGTTTTTTCAAAAATGTATTGCCTGTAATATTTTTTGTTTTTGATAATGTATTGCTGGTAATATCTTTTTTTTAAATGTATTGCTGGTAATATTTTTTTTCAAAAATGTAATGCCGGTAATATTAGATATTTTCAGAAATGTACTGTTTATCTTCTTCCTTCCTTTCTTTCTTGCTTTTTTCTTTTTTTCTTTCTTTCTTCTCGTTTTCTACGCGATCAAAACGGAATAGCCTATTATTTATCAGGAGATATCAAACACTTTCATCTCTTTCTTTTTCTTTCTTTCTTTTTTCTTTCTTTGTTTCTTTGTTTCTTTCTTTCTTACTTTCTTTCTTTCTTCTCGTTTTCTACGCGGTCAAAACGGAATAACCTATTATTTATCAGGAGATATTAAACACTTTTATCTTTTTCATTTCTTTCTTTCTGGCTTTCTTTCTTTCTTTCTATCTTTCTTTCTTTCTTTCTTTCTTCTCGTTTTACACGCGATCAAAACGCAATAGACTATTATTTATCAGGAGATATTAAAGAGATGTGTCTCTTTCTTTTTCTTTATTTCTTCCTTCCTTTCTTTTTTCTTTTTTCTTTCTTTCTTTCTTTTTTTCTTTCTTCTCGTTTTCTACGCGATCAAAACGGAATAGCCTATTATTTATCAGGAGATATTAAACACTTGTATCACTTTCTTATTCTTTCTTTTTTTTTTCTTTCTTACTTTCTTTTTTCTTTCAGTCTTTCTTTCTTCTCTTTTCTTTCTTTCTGTCTTTCTTTCTTTCTTTCTTTCTTTCTACTCGTTTTACACGCGATCAAAACAGAATTGTCTATTATTTATCAGGAGATATTAAACACTTGCATAACTTTCTTATTCTTTCTTTTTTTTCTTTCTTACTTTCTTTTTTTCTTTCAGTCTTTCTTTCTTCTTTTTTCTTTCAGTCTTTCTTTCTTCTTTTTTCTTTCTTTCTTTCTTCCTTTCATTCTTTCTTTCTTTCTACTCGTTTTACACGCGATCAAAACGGAATTGTCTATTATTTATCCGGAGATATTAAACACTTGTATCACTTTCTTATTCTTTCTTTTTTTTTCTTTCTTACTTTCTTTTTTCCTTTCAGTCTTTCTTTCTTCTTTTTTCTTTCTTTCTGTCTTTATTTCTTTCTTTCTACTCGTTTTACACGCGATCAAAACGGAATAGCCTATTATTTATCAGGAGATATTAAACACTTTTATCTTCTTTCTTTCTTTCTTTCTTCTCGTTTTCTACGCGGTCAAAACGGAATGGCCTGTTATTTACAGGAGATATTAAACACTTTTATCTTCTTTCATTCTTTCTTTCTTTCGTTCTTTCATTCTTTCTTATTTCTACAGATGTGTAGAGGTGGGCACTGACAAGTAGGTCTCTTCCTAGATGATTGTCATCGCATATACAAGCACAGATGTGAAGAGAACGGCACTGACAAGTAGGTCTCTTCCTAGATTGTTCTTCGCATATTTTTTTTTTTTAAGCTTATCACCCCAAGCAAGGCTGGAAGCCACTAATACGCAGGGGGTTACAGAAGGTTTGGAGGAAGAGCAGATAGGAGTGGTAAAGGAGAGGATGTGGAGAAAGATAGTGGGTCGATCAAGGCAAGGGGGTTACAGAAGATTTGGAGCGAGAGCAGATGGGAATGAAAGGTGAAAGGATGTGGAGAAGGGAAGTGGATAGATCAAGGCAACTAGAGATGTCGATTGACGTTACACTTAAATAGTTGGAGATTGCATTTGTCAGGGAAACAGGAATAAGGAAGGGAGTTCCACAGGCGAGGTGTGCGAGACATGAAGCTATTGGAGTAGAAGTGACGTCTACATCTAACAGTTTCAACGGTGAAGGGGTGGGAACGGGATGCCAGCCTTGTGGGACGTTTAAATTCATGAGGCCTAGGAACCAGCGAAAGCAGCTCCTCGGAGCAATTGCCGTGAAAGTATTTATATAAAAAGACAGAGCGAGGCAACGTTGCGTCTGTGAGAGAGAGACTGCAGACGAGATGACAGATCGGAGCCAATTACATTGCATATCCGTCTCTGGATCTTATCAAGAACCCTGAGGCAAACAGCTGGGGCTCTAGACCATATATGGCAGCAATACTCCATGCAAGGGCGAATGGTCGATTTATAGATTTGGAGGATCGATTCCGGGGAGAAAAATTTCCTGGCTCGGCACAGGGAGCCAACCTTCCTTGCGAAGGATGATGCAATTGACTCGATGTATTTGTTCCATCTCAGATCAGCGTGAGACCGAGCAGCCGCAGAGAGGAGCTCTCAAGAAGTTTTATCATCAGACATTCTAATGGGATGTAGGGATGGATCCTTGTGGTGGTTAATATAGAGCAGTTTAGTCTTAGAGGCGTTAAAGTTAACCATCCATTTCTTGCCCCAGTTCACAACCGATTGGAGGTCCTTTTCTATCCGAGATGCCAGGTTAATTTTGTCAGTATCACTGGATTTGTGTTTGAGGCAGGAGTAAATTGTGGTGTCGTCCGCATAGATGCCGACTTGGGAATCTATGGCGTCAGGAAGGTCTTTTATGAATATGAGGAACAGAGTAGGGCCTAGGATGGAGCCTTGAGGAACACCTGCATTAGTGGAATAGGGGCTGGAGATGAATCCATTGAGAACGACCTTCAATTCACGGTTTGACAGGAATTATTGTATTAGGTCAAACAATCGACCTGTGATGCCATAACCCTGGAGCTTGCGAAGAAGGCCGGCATGCCAAACTCTATCAAAAGTTTTGGAGATGTCAAGGGCCACGGCACGAGCTTCACCGTTATTATGAATAGCTTGGAAGACAAATTCAGTGATAGCCGTAAGCACATCAGCTGTAGATCGGGCAAAGCGGAAACCATATAGCTTGTCTGAGAGCAGATCATGGGATAACAGGTGATTAATCACATCGGTGTTGATAATGGCTTCGAAGACTTTGCCGAAGAGGGGTAGGAGACTGATAGGACGGTAATTAGAAGGGTCGGAGGGGTCACCAAAGTTCTTAAAGACAAGAACAATGGTTGAGGACTTCCAGCAGTCAGGTAAGCAAGACTCCTTGAGGCAGCGGTTGTATAATTTAGAGAGGGCAGGCGCCAGTTCAGGCGCACATTTCTTCAGGACAGTGGCTGGTATCCCGTCACCACCAGTAACCTTGTGGTGATCTAAGTTAGAAATAATGCCCAATACCAACGACGGGTATATGTGCAATCCGCTCAGAAGGGCCTCGGTCCTGGGAGGGAAATCGGGCATGGGTACCCCGGAAGAGTCTAATGTTGAATTGGAAGAAAACTTCCGAGCAAAGCATTCAGCCTTGTCGGCAGAGGTGGTTAGGACCTCAAACTGATTGAACAGGGGAGGAATGGAGGGTTTGCTATTGTTCAGAACGCTCTTGCAGAGGCGCCAATAATCTTTGGAGCCGAATTTGCGAGATGCAATACGTTCCTTCATCCGGACAGCAAATAATGACTTAGCTTCGTTGAGGATACGCTTACACTCGTTACGGGCAGAGATGAATAGACGTCTATTGAAGTCAGACATATCACTACGAAAACGGTGGAAGAAGTGGTTCCTATGGGCAATGGCGGCTGAGCAAGCAGCTGTGAACCAAGGGGAGGAGCGCGGTTTGACCTTGAACCAATGATATAAAAAGCGTAATAGCCCCACTTTGTCAGTCGATTTTAATGAAACTTCTATAAATGAGGTTTTTCTGCCAAAACACACAATTATATATATATATATATATATATATATATATATATATATATTATTTCTATATTTCTATATATATATTCTTTTTATTTTTATTTTAATGAGTTTTTATTTAACTTACTTTATTTTATTCTTGCCAATTATTATTATTATTATTATTATTATTATTATTATTATTATTATTATTATTATCAATTTGAAATGGAGATGTTTATAATATGATGATGATTGTTTCACTGTCGAAAAGGAAATGAATATCAAACAATTGATTGTATCGATTTTAAATGTGATCAATTACCCTGTATTTTAACTGGTTCAGCCATTAAAGAAAAAATCAATTCTAGGTCACCCTATTGGCTCATGTTTAAATCTCCTTTCTTCCTTTTCTTTTCTTACCCCCTCTCTCACTCTCTCTTTCTCTCTCTCTCTCCTCTCTTCTTCTCTCTCTCCCTCTCTTCCCCCTTTCTCTCTTCCTCTCTTCCCACCCTGATATTGAAAGTTTTATGTTTCTTTCTTCCTTTTTTAACATTAATATTTTTTCTTTCACCTTTTTATTTTTCTTCTTTTCTCCTCTTCATTTTCCTTCCGTCTGGACAAAATGGACTCAAATGCTTAAAAAATTCTTCGTTCTGAAGAGATGAACATTTGTATATTCACGAAATAAATTATAACCGAAAGGATTTTTAGGTATCGTCCTTACTCATTATATATATATATATATATATATATATATATATATATATATATATATGTATGTATTGGTATAAAATGACAATTGGAAAAATCTTAGATTTTGCCGACGCGCTTCGTCTTCCGACTTTTTCAAGGCAAAAATGAAATCGAAATATCTCTGTTGTTATAGTTACATTAAAAATCCAAATTTAAAAAGACGCTTCTGTCCAAGCCTTTTTTTCTGGTTAATGTAAATTACCTTTATAGTAAGTTTTTTTTTTCGCCATGTCGACAATACAGTTAAATTCCCAGATCAATTCTGTGGCCAAGATATTTTATACCAATCTATCTTGTCCACAGAATTGATCTGGGAATTTAACTATATATATATATATATATATATATATATATATATATATATATATATATATATATATATATATATATATATATATATATATATATATTTGTGTTTGTCTATGTGTGTAAGTGGAGACGAGGTACATTCTGTAACCCTGCTGGGCCAGTCGATGAAAATATACTTTTTAAATATCAGCGAAATTCACTGAAAACCTGTATCCGCCAAATACAGAGCGATCGGGATATCACTAAGCACCTATCCGTCGGGATTTAAGCTAACTCCTGCGGAGAGCTCCTGATTTGGCCTTTGGCTTATTCAGGTGTTTAAGAGTCCCTAGGTCTTTCCATATTCTCAGCCTTGGCAGCTCCCCTGGCTGCCATTTCATCTGGGTTCTCATTTGCACGGGATTACATTTCCTCGCTGCAGCCTTAGCTCTTTTGATTGCAATCTTGTCCTCTGTTGGCAGAGATTTCTTTTTGCGACGCCTGCTGCTGCCGTATGCTATAGGCAACAATAAACTACAGAACTCAAAATTGGTCGCCACATTTAAGTATTGCATTAATATTTAAGCTTACCTTTTAAAAGTTCAACGCTAATTCGTCTGTCGTCACTTTTTGTTTTAAGCTTATCACCCCAAGCAAGGCTGGAAGCCACTAGCACGCAAGGGGTTACAGAAGGTTTGGAGGAAGAGCAGATAGGAGTGGTAAAGGAGAGGATGTGGAGAAAGATAGTGGATCGATCAAGGCAAGGGGGTTACAGAAGATTTGGAGCGAGAGCCGATAGGAATGAAAGGTGAAAGGATGTGGAGAAGGGAAGAGGATAGATCAAGGCAACTGGAGATGTCGATTGACGTTACACTTAAATAGTTGGAGATTGTATTTGTCAGGGAAACAGGAATAAGGAAGGGAGTTCCACAGGCGAGATGTGCGAGACATGAAGCTATTGGAGTAGAAGAGACGTCTACATCTAACAGTTTCAACGTTGAAGGGGTGGGAACGGGATGCCAGCCTCGTAGGACGTTTAAATTCATGAGGCCTAGGAACCAGCGAAAGAAAGACAATTTCATGTACGTAGGTTCCTTACTTTCCGTACAAACAATTATTTTTATTTCATGGGTGACTTTCGCTGGATTTCGCAATGAATTTCGATTATTCGTAAATTTAATTCCAAATTATAAAAAATTGTTATCTACCAAAAATATTCGATGCAAATAAATCACGTTTAAAATCGGTGAAAATAATTGCAGTTATGAAAACTTGGGAATCCAAAATTTCCGGGGTCTGGATCCGAACCGGAATGTTTTTAATTTGCTCACAGTCGGCCTGATTCTAAAATGGTATGATATATATTGGGCAACGGCCTCTTGGAGTAAAGTTGAAAAAGCGTGTCACACTGACATTCTCATAAAGAAGAACTCAAAACTGATCGTTGCATTTAAGTATTGCGTTAATATTTAAACTTATCTGTATATGGTGGATAAAAGTTTTTCCGTTATGAGTTAACGGAAAACTTTTATCCACCATATATTTTTGCTTGTTTTTTTTGTTTGTTTTGTTTGTATTTTTTTGTTTGTTTGTTTTTTTTTGCTCTTTACCATTCAATGGCCGACCAGTTTGGAATTTACGTTAAAAGATAAATTGACATGACTTACTTGCCGGACAGACAATTATTCTTATTTCCTGGGTGACTTTCGCAACTATTCCCAAATTTATTTCCAATTTAGAAAAATTGTTACCGTACAAAAAAATTACGTTTAAAAAAAAATCACGTAAAAAAATCGCCGTAAGCAATCGCAGTAATGAAAACTTGGGAATCAAAAAATTCTGTAACATGAGCTATTGAAAGTTAGTGAGTTGCGTCCCTTTAATTTAAAAATTGTGACACACTGACCATCGCATTTATTATACAGAAGAGATAATGTTGGGTAATGGATGAAAATCAATAAAATCCTTAAAAATCAATTTGCTAATATCTGCTCACCCGTTCACTCTTATCATTCGGGAAATCTAGCATCTGTTAAATACTTCTGCACACGTTTGATAATTGCTTTTTCAGCATGTAATCACCACAGCGTGTGAATGTTTGAACAATTTTCTTTGATTAGTTTTATCCCAGCTATCACGGATTACGTAAACACTCCATTGTTGATTATAACAATATCAGACTACCGGAGACACAGGCATTGCGCGCTGGAAAAATATTATGACATAAAATATATTTATGCGTGGACGTCTCGCCGTTCCTTGTACGTACGTCGTTGGAAATGGTTTAAAACAAACAGATTCTCTTCTCTGGAACAGGAGGCAGCAATCTCCGCTTGTCGCAGTGTCGAATGCTCGACGAGTCTTTGTTATTATTCTCTCTGTATTTTTTCTTCTTTTATATCTTTGATTTACTCATGGTATTTGCTTGGACGCCCAAATTCCAAACTGGTTGGCCATTGAATGGTAAAAAGCCAAAAAAACAAACAAACAAAAAACAAAAAAACAAAAAAAGAACTGAGATCGTTCAACAGATTTACTTTAGACTTTATTGCACCTTACTGACTGGTGAGTCACTTCAAACATTTAGTCAGCGGCTTATTTTCTGTGTCGCACACCTGCTTCCGTAAACACCCAGTCATGGGAGTCTGCTCAAAATATGAAAAGCTTCTCGAACATCGGGGGAATTTGGAAAGATTTATCAGTTTGTAAAAAGATTCAGCTATAAATACAATATATCAGTAAAAGGACAAGTTGAATAAAGACCAAAAAAACAAAACTGATCTTAGCCGACTCGTTTCAACGCCTGACAGACTTCAGCATATTAATTCACCCCAAGATAAAAAGAATTTATATTTACTAAAATTCACACCAAATATAAGGTATTTTGTATATTCGTTAATATATACATACATATATATATATATATATATATATATATATATATATATATGGTTACACAGTGATAGCCATGTTTCAAAAATGGAAGCTGAAGCCTTCGAATTTAATTTTGTTATTAAATTAAAGACATTAGTTCCATTTCCTCGTCAAGCGAATTTTGTAGTCCAAAATAATAACAAAATTAAATTCGAAGGCTTTAGCTTCCATTTTTGAAACATGGTTATCACTGTGTAGCGAAAAAAATCATATTTTAAATCAATTAATTTATAATATTAATGATCTGTAAATTTACATTGAGCACTATTGTGTAAAAATAAAAATATCTATAAGAACACCGGATTTTATATCTCACTGTTCTTTCTTTTTATTGATACACACACACACACACACACACACACACACACACACACACACATATATATATATATATATATATATATATATATATATATATATATATATATAAAGAAATATAATTTTAAGGTGTGCTATATTTATGGGATAAAGTGCTCTTATCAGAGATAGAGCGCATGTAAATATAAATATAAAAGCGAACATTGACGTCAACACTCAGAGGCGACAGGCTGTTTCATGCGAGACGCAATCGTCAGGCGGCCTGACAATTGCGTCTAGCATGAAACAGCCTGTCGCCTCTGAGTTTTGATTTCAATGTTCACTTTTATATTGAGATTTACACACACTCTATCTCTGATACTGAGCACTTTATCCCACAAATATAGCACACCGTAAAACTATATTTCTTCAATATAATATCAATTTTATCCCGACTTCGAAGTTTCTTGGTAAAATTTCCAGTCTTCAGAGGTTATGGTCTTAAATGGTATTTCCAATATTTTTCAATTTTCAAAACTGAAAAAAATTCGAAATGCCGTTTAAAACCACAATCTCTGAAGAATGGAAATTTTTCCAAGAAACTTTGAAGTTGGGATAAAATTGATATTTAAATGTCAAGTAATGTTATTATATAATATTATTGACGTTCTATCTTTCATATTATTTTAATATTTTTAATATTGAACACTATATATAAAAAATATCTGCTGTTTGTTAAATCTCAAAAATATATATTACGACATTTTTATACGTTCTTTTTATAGATACAAATATTTAAGTAAATGCTCTGTTTTATAATAAACAGTATTAACGACATTTACCGGCTTGAATGTAAGAGGAATTTTCATAGAAAATATGCATCCTCCGACAGAAATCGAACCTGTATCCGACAGTGAACTGTCATATAACCTGACGTGCTTTACCGATTTAGCCACAGAGGAGCATTTCGTTTAGCAACGTCGATTTTAATGTTTTTAAACTACAATTCTCCATGATTTTCTCAGGTACATTCATATCTGCTCAATGCGTATCCAAATGTAAACAAATGACGTCATACATTATGAAATGGACAAAGTCCGACAATTATTTTAAGACATTTTATGTCTATACATTCTTTTTTTTATAGATACAAATATTTAAGTAAATGCTCTGTTTTATAATAAACAGCATTAACAACATTTACCGGCCTGAATAAAAACATAAAATAATTGTTGGATTTTGCTCATTTCATAATATATACATATATATATATATATATATATATATAGTTGTATATTTAGGCAGCAATCCTTCATTTATGCATGTTTCATTAAAAACGACAGACAAGGTACTACGATTGATCTTTTTATTTAATCTTTCTTGTGTTCGAACAAGAGCTTTCTTCACAGGACAAAGGGTGTGTAAGAACTGTCCAAATGTTTTATGTTTCCGAGAGCTTTCGGCTATACCCTTAGCCATCATCTAGGATGATTCGATTTTTCTGCTTAATTGAGTGTATGCATTATGTGCATGTCTTAGTGTGTAGTAGTGGTGTTTTAATTTCCGAATACGGTTAGCACGTTGTGGCTTTGTTCGTAGTTAATATTGTTAAGGATAGGCTTTTTCTTTTTTATTGTTAAAGCCTCCATTATTTTTAATCTTTTTTTGCAGGTGGATGCAGTTAATATATTTGTGTTTTCTACGAGTATGTTTCTAATAGTATGTTTCTCTTAACAATTGTGCCTTGAGGAGGTAGTGCTGTCCTAATTCAAGAGGGAAAATAATCTAGCACCATGCCACACGAGCAAGAGAACCCAGCTATGATTTTCAGACAATTTCTGCGACCACTTCACCTGTTACATCTGGCCATCTAACTCCACAGACTGCACCCGCCGATTATTATATGTTGGGTGCAGTTGAGTGAGAAACCAACAAAAATCCTTGTAAGGCCAAAGATGAACTAAAGGTATCATTATTAATTATGGCAGCATTTATCAAGTAGACTGTCTAAAAGAGTTGTAGGAGATGTCGAAGTCGTCTGTAGGCCGTGGCTGAAACCAATGGCAATTATATTGAATAAATTTACTGTAGTATTTCAGGATATTTTCATGTAATTTTGGTAAAAATATCTGTTCAAATGAGATGTCAGTGTTATTTGTCATTTTGGCGCCATTTAAACAATTTATTCATCGCACCCTGTATATCCGTTAAAATGAAATGCCAGTGCTATTTTCATTTTGCGTCATTTAGACGACAGTTTATCCATTGCACTTGTATATATAATCTATCTATCTATCTATCTGTCTATCTATCTATGTAAGTTGTTGATGGATTTTTAATCCGACATTTATCCATCAACTACTTATATATATATATATATATATACATATATATATATATATATATATATACATATATATATATATATATATATATATATATATATATATATATATATATATATATATATATATATATATATATATATATATATATATATTTCGAGGATAGTCGTGTCTGAGTAAACGTTCTTGGGGATCGAAAGTCTTTAGGAAAGAAAATGTTCACCACGACACAGGTTCGATTTCTGCTGAGAGGCGCATTTTGTTGAACGACTTTAAGTCAGAAAGAGAGAAAGAGACAGAGAGAGAAAGAGAGAGAGAGAGAGAGAGAGACGGAGAGAGAGAGAGAGAGAGACGGAGAGAGAGAGAGAGAGAGAGAGAGAGAGAGAGTGAGAGAGACGGAGAGAGAGAGAGTGAGAGAGAGAGAGAGACGGAGAGAGACAGAAATACACATGTGAAGAAAAAGGGTCGGGCAGATATAATTAAATTTTGTAACTTGGAAGTCATAGTACCAGTACAAATGTTAAGCAAATGGCATGTTGGTAAGCATAAATCACTTAGATTCTACTAAAAGAAACTTTGAAAATCCCCCTCCCACTTTTTTTTAAAACAGTTTCAAAAATTATGACGTTTCGACAATTTCCCATCAGTTAATTTTGATTCATTTAAACTGAGAATTTTTTATTTTTTTATTTCGTCTTTAAGACATAAAATTATGTAAGTTCAGTCCTCTAGCTCGTTTACCATAGCGGTACCTCTCCTTCGCGAGTTGGATACTGTTAATCGCCGGCATCCGAGCCAGCCTCGGGAGAGAAGATATGTAGCAAGGGCTGCTAGATTTTTCGTCTTCGACTTCATCTCCCATTCTGTTACAGTGGGCGTTTCTATCAAGAACCCTTATTCGTAGCATTTAAATATCAAACAATAATCGATGAATATTTAAGAAGACGAATTGAGGTAAGCATTTAATCACTTCGTTTTTGCCCCCCAAAATAGGTTAAGTCATAAGAAATTTCCGTTTAATGGTACCAATGGTAAATATGAAACTATATATAACGCAGTCTACTAAACATACGTGGCAATTAAGGTAAAATTTAGAGGTACACTCACGTCTTTGCAAAGCAGAGCAAGAAACGATTAAATATTGATCGCTTATTCCGCTCCTTGCAGAATGAGCATCAACATGAGATATGCTTTCTTAAAAAAAATGTTCAATCACCAACAGCAGAGTTCAAAGAGTAAAGGTCAAATCCAACCATAAGTAAACTTCAAACCAGCGTTTTGGCTGTTGACATTTGCTTCTCCTACCGGATAAACTATGTTCCTGGCATAACTTCCTCACAACAGGAGATGATTTTTTTGAAATATGTTTATGTAGTTTAAGTACTCTTGACTTGATAACTGATGTAATTGGTTTAAGAATCATGATGTTGATTAGATCAAAGTGTTTGTTAGTGACAAATCTTATGATGTCGATCTGGGGACACTGTCGTCCATGAATAGATCATGAATAGAGAAATAGAGAAATTTTTGTTGGTGACATGTCTCATGATGTAGTCCTGGTGACATTGTCGTCCATGGTTCGCTCATTTATAAAGATTTGGTCGCTAAGGTGTTTGTTATGCACAAGTCACTTAATGTAAGAATCTTTTGAAGAGACTTTTCCGTACAGTTAACAGACTCGAGACCATGTAACACAACCGACAGGTTATAAGTGTCGCAGATCTTTGCTTGAAAACGAGAAATCAGTTTTTGATATTAGCACTTTGTTCCTGTTGGAGTTTTTGGGTACCTTGGAGTACTAGTGAGCCAGCCAAAATGAGCTGACTCATTTTATAGTTCACCAATAGAAGTGTTAACCAACCAGAAGGCTCAAAATATTAAGTGCGACGTGTATAAAAGGCGGCCATGTTTTTCCCGAATATTCACTTTGATATCGAAGACTGAAGAATTACAGAACAGCTGCTGGTGGTATTGGCGATATAGTCAGATTCAGTAGAGTGTCTGACTCGTGAGTGTTAATATTTAACGTTCTTTCATTGAACAGATTACGTACTGCGCTGGATTCTATATTCATAGACTATGGTGAACATGGTCAACTGTTCCTTTTGAAAGCTTCACAACCACGAGCGTTACGATGTAGCACGCCAACCATTCCATTATTGTATACTGATATCTTGTGACCGAGATATACAAACTCCGTGATTTGTTGGTTGTAGATTGCAGACAGTGGCTTAAAATAATGATTATATTGAATCAATATTTACATTATTCGCACTATTGTCCTCATCTTTGTCGCCATATTTATTACAACGTTTCGGCCGTTGTACGTCCCGGCCTTCTACAGGTGGTTGGAATGTCGAATTCGCTCACTGGGTAGACTGTTCTAGTTCTACGTGCCATGTCTAATGGATGTCAGTTATCAGTTATCTCCTGTTAATTCCCCTCTCCAAGTTCTCCACTGCCATAACCAGATATTGAACTCACACACTTTGGGTCCTGTCACTGGATCTAACTAACGCCTTTATCAACTGTGCGATGTGTCCTTGTGAACAGTCTACTCCAGTGAGCGAAATAAAGGGTTCAGTTTGACATTCCAACCACCTGAAGAAGGCCGGAGCGTACAACGGCCGAAACGTTGCATGGTCACTGAGGCTTTTGTTAATGACATGTCTCATGTGGCGACAAAGATGAGGACAATAGTCCGAATAATGTAAAAAGTGAACAAAAGTATTATGTACACTATTTACATTGCTTGGACTATCATTCTCATCTTTGTTGCCATATTTATCACAACGTTTCGGCCGTTTTACACTCCGGCCTTCTTCAGGTGGTTGGAATGTCGAACTGAACCCTTTATTTCACTCACTCACTGGGGTAGACTGTTCTAGTTCCACGTGCCATGTCTAATGGATGCCTGTTATCAGTTATCTCTCTCCAAGTTCTCCACCGCCTTAACCAGCTATTGAACTCACAACTCTTGGGTCCTGTCACTGGATCTAACTAACGTCTTTATCCACTGTGCTATGTAACCCCTGAGGACATCTGTGTATGAATTTCTGGGTATTATAAACCTAATGTCTTCAGAAGACATTTTTTACCAGTGCTCATATTGCAATTTTTGCTGCTATCATTTCATGTTTTTACCAGAGCTATTGCAATTTCTTTTGGTTAATATTGCTTTTCTTTGGCACTCCTTATTACTGGTTCCCATGCTCTATTCATTTCTATGCTTGGTCGGCTCAGGAGATTTTTGTGGTCTAGCATATGTGCTGATTCCTTAAGCTTACGAATTTTCCAATGATGTTGAATCTGTTGCTGGGAAATTTATTTCACTGTGTCGTGGCAGACAATTTCTTTTGCCATATTTTTTTTTCACGATATCTTCTATTCGTCTGTGTTTTTTTAATATTACTGTCATATCAGATGCTCCTGTTATATATATATATATATATATATATATATATATATATATATATATATATATATATATATATATATATATATATTCACGAGAAAATCAAAGAATGGTTTGTGACCTGGCATCTCGGTCCATTCTCACCGCCGTAACGTGGTTTCTCTTTGATATACCTATAAATATTTTCATGGCAATTGTTCTAATACGCTTTTAACTCTGGTACCAAAACCTCATGAATATAATAAGCATACTATTCCATTGGCAATTAGTTGTCATCCTTTTTATGTTTTATTAGAATAGCTTTTTTTTACTCGCACTTCTCGCCTGTGGAACTCTTCTCTGGCCCATCCGGTTTACATAAATTTAAATGCAACGTCAATCGGCATCTTCTATCTTCTTGAACCCTTTTATTTTATTGTCCTTTCACCTCCCTAAGGTCTTCTCATTCTCTTTCTCTCTTAGCAACCCCCGGTGTCTTCGTGACATTCTCCTTGCTGGGAGTGAAATGACTTAAAAAATAAACGCAACAAGTGGTGACTATTTACTCAGCAACCTTTTGCCAAATTCTGATGGAGGGAGTTGTAGAACAATCACGTTGTCAGGATAAGCACTCACTTGTGGAACAAGCTGAGAAAAGAATAATCCACCTTGAGAAAGAGAGCTTTTTATGGCGCCATGGTGCATCTCATTGTGCTCAAGTGGGATAGTCCATTGCTTGGGCTGTGATTGGCTGCTGGTACATGAGTGGAGGTATTTCTGTATAAATACCACTTGATTCCAGTCAGTTTGCAGGGTTTGCATTGAGTTACAACCTGTTTTATTTTTGTCTGCCAGCTGGACGCTTTACTTTTCTTAAGAATCTTAATTATTAACTTAATAATGACTGAATAAACACCTTGTGCGTTCAAAGAATATGTAATACCTGTGGAATGTCATCTATTGCATTGTTAAATATTTGAGTCTAACAACGTTAAAAAATATTTCAATAAGGACGATACATACGAATGTCGGTTACTATTTAAAGAAGGAAGAGGGTACAAATGAAAAAAAATTAAAATGGACTGTTTTTATGATGTCAACAAACACTCGTTGCTACTTTTGTGACGTCAACGAATACTCACTGTCACCTTCGTAATACTCGGTGTAGTAGAGACTTTGTAATCGCAGATACAACTATAGTAACGCCGTTGAACAATACTGGTGTCAGACGCCTTCGAATAACACTCGCACTAATAGTACTTGCTCGAAAATCCGTATAGGGAACTGAATAGGGAAATAATATAGCGAATAGAGTAGAGAATAGCCATAGAGGATAGAATAGAAATGAGATCCGAATAGTAATAGAGGATAGACTAGAAACAGAGATCATTTAGACGTCACGCGAATTCCTATATATGCATTTCCTCTATGACCTACTTCATTCAATAATGGGATCGCCTGTTTGTTCAATGTTTATACTCAAGTGTCAGCAGCGACACTTTATTTCTATATAGCACTATTTTTCCATTTCATTGAAGCAGACGTTAAACGAATTAGAGCGTTATCGCCTGCTTCATCTCACCTTTTTTGGATTGTTTGTTTGTTTGGTGCTTTCTTTTATTCATTCACTCTTTCTCATTATCAATGAAAGCAAACAGCGTCTCTGATATGATTCCTCGTGATCAAAATTGAATAGTCCATTTTTATGAAGTGTTAGCAGGATATACCGTATTAACTAACGATGGTACTAAGGAACAAGCAAACTTACATGATAATGAACAGTGTCATGCAGCGGAAGCCTTTTTTTAAACTGTGCGATTTCAGGGTAACATTAAAATTTCAACCTGTGTCTTTCATTTATTATCTAATATATAAAGTTCAAAGATTGTGTATGTGAGTAGGTCCGTTCGAAAGGAATGGAATTAGTTAAATACTAGTGTACCCGTGTGTAGAGTGAGTAGCCTTGGTCAAATGCAAAATAAATACCAGAACTCTGCAATAAATAGAATTAACAAAGTTTGCAATAAAAAGAAAAAAAAAGAAGAGGGCAAAAATGAAATCATATCAAGCTAGCATTCAAACAATATATGGAAAGGAAAATTAACAGGGAAGAAGGCAAAATTTTCACAAACTAATAATTGGCGTCGACACACAAAAGCAAGTTTGGACAAGCGAACGTAGCGGTCTATTTTCTAGACAAGGCAGATCTCGACTGAAGGTATTTAGCTTAGCCTCGTCACAAGGCAAGATGCGACACAAGGCCATTTTTTTATGTTAGGCGATTTCGAGTCTGTACGCTTGGGCAAAAATTCCCCGTAGACCACGCATAGACGGGTCGGGTTTGTCTACTTCCCTAGACGCGACTTCGCCCTTCAGCATAGCAAAGTCAGTGTTCCTCTCTGTCCGAAGATAGAGAGTTCGACAAGTCAATCACGATCCGTCAAATCAGGACTGAGGTTATTTACCTTAGCCTCGCCACAAGGCAGGATGTGGCACAAGGCCGTATTTTATGTTGGGCGTTTCCGAGCTCGTAGGCTTGGGCAAAAATTTTCCGTAGACCCCACATATCAACAATATATTTTTGTATAAAAAAAAAAAAATAAAAAAAAATACCTGCAATACATTTTTTGTAAAAGAAATTACAAGAAAAATAAGTTTTGGTATTATGTGACCCATAAGGAGTTGATATGCCGTAAAACAAACCAAATCAAACCATCGCAGCTCTTCTTGCATTAGTTTCTTCCTCTGTTTCATTTTGTTTTCTTTGTGTTGATGTCTTACAGGACTGTTCTACACCTACCACCTTCTTCTGTCTCACGGCTTGATCTCTTTACGTCGTTCTCCCAATAACCGTGAATATCTTTGCCTATCAGCCTCCCACTTCGCCTGTATCCGATCGCGAGATACGCGGAATCTTTGCAATTGTTCTTGCACTCGTTCGAATGTCCTTTCCTTGAGGGAATTTTCCATTTGATGTTCAGTGGAGAAAATTTTTCTTAAATACGCAAAACAGTGGGAATTATTTAACATTACTTCTACATTTATAGAACAAATTTTTGTTGAATCTTGGATACCAATGGCCTTTTAAAATGTATTTAAATAATAAGAGAACACGTAGCTACACCAACATTATTAATAGTAAATGTATTTCTTAATAGTTATTTAGTTATATACAGTGCTGTTCGATAAAAGTGACTCACCTGATTTATTTTTTTACTAAATGTTCTCTTCTCCGATGGAACGAAAGTTGAGCTAAATTCAAATGATAAGCGATCTAAAATCCGAACAAGAAGCTTTGAAAGCTCTTTGAATTTAGCAGTAAGTACTGTCAAGCATCCGTTCAGTATAATGTTCTGGGGATGCTTTTCTTTTCATGGAACTGGTTTCTTAAAACCTATTGAAAAGACCCTCACGAGCGAGCAGTACAAGAGAATTTTATAATCTTATCTGCTCCCTTCTGCTGAAAGAGTGCAAATCGACCCCACCAAGCTCATTTTTATGCAGAATAATACTCCCTGTCACAAATCAAAATTGATGAAGGAATACTTTGACGAGAAGCAGGTGAGTGTTATGACATGGACGCCCCAATCTCCTGACCTCAACCCTATAAAAACCTTATGGGGCATTATAAAGTACAGGCTCTCGAGAAAGCAGTTAAGTAACAAAGAGGATTTGATTGTGAATTTCATATCCGAATGGAATTCAATGCTTGGAGATGAGATTTGCCAGAACCTAATCAAGTCAATGCCAAAAAGGGTTGAAAAGGTTATTCAAAATAAAGGAGGACCCATAGATTATTAAATATTTCGAACTATATTACCTATTATAAATAAATTATACCTCTATTATTCTTTATTGAAAGCTGTTCGGTTATGTTTCTATTGATTACTAGTTGCAGGAAATAAGTGAGTCACTTTTTTTGCACAGAGTTTTTCCCTAAATCTCATTTATATCCAAAATTATAATTATCAATAGAATACCTTAGGGTGAGTAAACATTTTTTGCTAGTGTTCGGAAAGGGGTGTTTATATTAGTAAGATTAAAAATTAGTTTGACTCCAAAAACAATAGGCGAAAAAATTTTTAAGACAAAAAAAACAGGTGAGTCACTTTTATCGAACAACTCTGTATTTACAGGATAAAAGTGGGTTGAATCTAAGACAGCCTAGATCTTTGAGGAAATGACAAAAGACAAACGGGATTCAAGAGGGTAGAAGATGACGATTGACGTTGCATTTACATTTTTGAAGATTGTCGTTTTCGGGGAAGCAATCAAACGGAAGGGAGTTCCACAGGCTGGAAGTGCGAGAAAATAATCTCTTGGAGTAGAAATGGCGGTTGCATTTAGCTTAGTTCAACAGTAAATGGTTGGGACCCAGATGCCAATCTAGTAGCACGCTTACATTCATGTAGTCGTGAAAATATTTGTAGAAAAGACAGAGGGAAACCATGCCCCGTCGGTGAGAAAGTGACTGAAGTCGAGATACCAGGCCAGGATGAATTACGTTACAGATCCTTCTTAGGATTTTGCCAAGAACCTCAAGATGAGTAGCAGGAGCGCCCGACCAGATATGGCAGCAGAGTTCAATGGCGTAAAACAAACCAAATCAAACCATCTTCTTTGGCCCCTGGCTGAGTTGTTAGAACGTTCGCATTCTGACCACGAGACCTGGGTTCTAATCTCACCAGGGTCGATTTGCCAGGAAGGAGACTTCCTGATGTTATCGAACTGCATAAGCCGATTCCAGCGTGCGGCACCTTTGGAAGGTGGGTTGACCCAAGCCTTGTGAGTGAAATTGGGTAGGCGGAACCCTTGGGTGCCGTCGATTGCTGTGCTAGCACGAAGTCACAAGTCATCGTGGCCGAGGGCTTGAGCGTGCCGGCTTTGTTCAAATTGTTGATCACGCTAGATAACAAGTTCATTCTCAGAAACTGTAACTAAGGTCTGCTCATCATAGTTGCAGTATAAACCACAAATACGCCTGAGCGAGCGTCTGCAATAGGGATTGGCTAGCCGCCCCAGTAGACGGGTATCCTCGAATACGAGTAGTCAGCTATACATTCAATGCACGGACGAATGGTAGATTTGTAAATGTGCAAGATGGACGGCACAGTGACCCAGCTTTCCTTGCAGTAGATGCAGCTAATGATTCGGTATAGTCGCTTCACTTCGTCAGTTGAAAACGTGAGATATACAAGCCGCAATGTGTTGCTCTCCTGGAGTCGAGAGTCAGCCATGCTGATGGCGGACAGAAAAGTTTCTCTGTGGTGGTTAAATGAGAGCAGTTTTGTTTTGGAGGCGTTAAAACTTTCAACCTATTTCTTACTCCAATTAACCACTGATTGCAGGTCCTTTTCAAAGAGCAGCAGGTTTACTCTGTCAGCTCTGACTGATTTTTTTTTTTAAGCTTATCACCCCAAGCAAGGCTGGAAGCCACTAGCACGCAAGGGGTTACAGAAGGTTTGGAGGAAGAGCAGATAGGAGTGTTAAAGGAGAGGATGTGGAGAAAGATAGTGGATCGATCAAGGCAAGGGGGTTACAGAAGGTTTGGAGCGAGAGCAGATAGGAATGAAAGGTGAAAGGATGTGGAGAAGGGAAGTGGATAGATCAAGGCAACTGGAGATGTCGATTTACGTTACACTTAAATAGTTGCAGATTGTATTTGTCAGGGAAACAGGAATAACGAAGGGAGTTCCACAGGCGAGATGTGCGAGACATGAAGCTATTGGAGTAGAAGAGACGTCTACATCTAACAGTTTCAACGGTGAAGGGGTGGGAGCGGGATGCCAGCCTCGTAGGACATTTAAATTCATAAGGCCTAGGAACCAGCGAAAGCAGCTTCTCGGAGCAATTACCGTGAAAGTATTTGTAAAAAAGACAGAGCGAGGCAACGTCGCGTCTGTTAGAGAGCGACTGCAGACGAGATGACAGATCAGGGCCAAATACAGTGCATATCCGTCTCTGGATCTTATCAAGAACCCTGAGGCAAACAGCAGGAGCTCCAGACCATATATGGCAGCTATTAGGACAGGAAAAATATGTAGTGACTTACATCTTCTGAGGCAACGTTAATAAAATACCCATGCTATATTTGCTTGAAAGTTATTATTAATTGCAGATAAATGATATATATGATCCATTGACTACTGCTGGTATTATATAAATCGCTTTTTTTATCAATATCTTTTCATGTTAAAAAGTTGATAAGTTTAATATAACAGTGTAATGGAAATATCTCTCGGAAGGAAATGATTAACAAAAAAACGACAAAGGCGTCGACGGCAAAGGCTATTTCACGACCAAGTTGAAGCAAGACGATCACTTAATAGACAAAGGTAACTGAGTTCCTAACATGAAAGGCTTGGACAAATAAGACTGCAATCTAAGAAACGTAAAAGTAAAGGAACTGATTAATTAAACGGTTCATTTTACCCGGGAAGTAATTTTATCGAAATGCAGATAAATATTTTATTTGTATAGATGATTAAAACGTGGCGCAGAATTAATTTCAACTCGGAACATTTGCAACAAAAAAATGAAAGTTGCAGAAAATATGAATCCTGAAGTATTTTATCTACTAAGGATCTTTGACGCTAAATTAAAAAATAAACACCCACATTGCATTTTGTTTAGGAATTCACAGAAATTGATAATTTTGATTTTAAATAGAGTTGAAATTAGTTCCGAGTTGAAATTAGTTCCGAATTGAGATTATTTCCGAGTTGAGATTAGTTCCGAGTCGAAATTATTTCCGAGTTGAAATTAATTCCGAGTTGAGATTATTTCCGAGTTGAAATTAATTCGGACTTGAGATTATTTCCGAGTTGAAATTAATTCAGAGATTAAATTAGTTCCATGGTGAAATTAGTTCCGAGTTGAAATTAATTCCCAGTTGAGATTAGTTTTGAGTTGAAATTAGTTCCGAGTTTATATTAATTCCGAGTTGAAATTAAGTCCGACTTGAAATTAGTACTGACACTCATTAAAACTACTACGATTACTAACTTAAGTTAATTTACCTCCCTTTCCGCCACAGTGGCGACAGGAAATATATAAATAAATACGGATTAATAATTATTATATGGTTTGATGTATAACTTAATTTCCTGAAGGACGTAATTTACTACTACTTTGCCACTTCGGACGTATCATATTTTCCGACGTCTCTTTTTATACAACCCAGATTGTTTGATGTTCTGTCCTCAATAGGAAGTCCCCACTTTGAGATGTCTTTTTTGCCTATATTAACGAGTCTAAATGACTGTAGTCGAGATGTTACCATTTTGGAAAATTAAAAATAAATCTTTAATATATAACATCAACCCCACCAAACCGATGATTAGGGATTGAAGAAATGTGTAGCTAAAGCAGCAGTAGCTGCTTCATTAATTGGATGTCAAGAGTTTCCTTATAAAAAAACGGTTAATATTACTATTACTATTAGATATGAGAACTGATACAACACTTTGATTACAGACCGATGGTCAGGGAGTGAAGAAAACCCTAAGACGAATACAGGCTGCTCGGCTAATTAATGGTAAATGTTCCTTATAAGAAAACGGCTCATATTATTAATACTATCAGTGATGAGGAGAACAGATACTACCCTTTGATCCCAGCACAATAGTCAGAGAGTGAAGAAAAGCATGTGTAGCACTGGCTGCTTTGTCAATGAATGCCAAATACAGGGGTGGGACAAAATAATTGGAACAGGTGCAAATTCCACTCCGATATTTCAAAGACCTATTATATTAAGAACTTTAACTAAAACTTTGTAACTGCAGGTTATATCTATTGTAAATACGTTTATTTATCTAATTTACTCTCTTTGTCTTATTTATTTTTAGAATTTAGTAAAATTTAAGCTAAATGCGTGACCTCTCCGAGTTCGAAAAAGGACAAATTGTTGGAGCTTGCATGGCAGGAGCCTCGATCACTAAGGTTGCTGAACCGTTTGGTTTTTCAAGAGCTACCATATCAAGAACTATGACGCAATTTGAGAAACAGGGCAAGACCTCTAGTAACCGTAGCAATTCGGGCCGGACTTGCAAACGTACTGACAGGGACCGACGTGCATTTACACGCAATGTGGCAAAAAATAATCGGACAAATGCGGCCAAAGCGACTGCTGAGTTGAATAACCATCTGAATAGTTCAGTTACTACTAAAAATGTTCGTCGTGGGCTCCACCAGGCTGCATATCATGGAAGAGCCGCCGTAAGGAAACCTCTTCTCTCCACTCGCAACATTCAGAGGAGGTTGAAGTAGTGCAGAGATCACAATGCCTGGTCTGCAGACCAATGGAAGCAAGTCATATTCTCAGACGGGTCCAGTTTTTCTCTTTTCCCAACTTCAGGGCGAGTTTATCTGTAGAGGCAGCCTAAAGAAATTTACAACCCTGACTGTCTTCTTCCAACAGTGAAGCATGGAGGTGGATCAGTGATAGTTTGGGCCGCGATATCATGGAAATGCCTCGGTCCAATAGTTGCCCTGTATGGTAGAATCAACTGATGGTGACTGCATCTTCCAAGATGATAATGCACCAATACAGACCGCTCGAGTGGTTAAGAATTGGTATGAAGAGCGTAAAAGTGAGCTAGAACATATGAATTGGCCTCCCCAATCTCCAGATATCAATATTATTGAACATTTGCGGTGCATTTTGGAGCGACAAGTTAGGAGCCGCTATCCTCCATCATTGTGTCTTAAAGAGCTGGAGCAGGTATTAATGGAAGAATGGCTGAAAATTCCTCTGGATGAAGTCAGGAAGATGTATGATTCCATTCCTAGATGTATTAAAGCTGTATGTGAAGCTAAAGGAAGACCAACTCCATATTAAATAAATTTTCTTTGAATTTAACAAGTGTTTCAATTATTTTGTCCAACCTCTGTATTTGTTTATAAAGAAACAGCTCATATTACTATGAGAGATGAGCAGAACAGATACTAACCTTTGATCCCAGATCAATAGCCAGAGAGTCAAGAAAAGCATGTGTAGCACTGACTGCTCGGCCAATAACTACAAAAAAATTCCTTGTAACGAAATAGTTAATATTACCATTACCATGAGAGATGAGAAGAACAGATATTACCCTTTGATCGCAGATCAATAGCCAGAGATTGAAGAAAAGCATGTGTAGCACCGGCTCCTCGGTCAATAACTACAAAATAATTCCTTATCAGGAAACCGCTAATATTATCATTACCATAAGAAATGAGCAGGACAGATACTACCGTTTGATCCCAGGTCAACGACTAGAGAGTGAAGAAAAGTGTAACACGAGTATCACTGACTGCTCGGTGAATTAATGGTAAATGTTTCCTTATAAGGAAACAGCTCATATTACTATTACTATGAGAGATTAGGAGAACAGATACTACCGTTTGATCCCAGATCAATAGCCAGAGAGCGAAGAAAATCATGTGTAGCACTGGCTGCTCGGTCAATAACTGCCAAATAATTCCTTATAAGGAAACCGCTAATATTACCATTACCATGAGAGATGAGCAGGACAGATACTACCCTTTGATCCCAGCTCAACGACTAGAGAGTGAAGAAATGTGTAACACGAGTAGCACTGGCTGTTCGATCAATTATGGGTAAATGTTTCCTTATAAGGAAACGGTTCATATTACTATTACTATAAGAGATGAGAAGAACAGATACTACCCTTTGATCCCAGATCAATAGCAATAGCCCAGAGAGCGAAGAAAAGCATGTGTATCACTGACTGCCAGATGTTTGTTCATAAGGATTAGGGTAAATAATGATATCTCCTCATCACTCAGACTCCTGATAACCCCTAATCAAATTCAGACAGAAAATGTGAACTTTACGTGATGGGCAAACATAAGTAAGTAATACCGAATCGAGTGGACCTGTCTGTGAAAAATTTCGGAAAGAACACCAGTTTAAAAAGGAGGGGAAAAAAACCCCGAAAAGTTTAATACGTAACATCTGTGCTGTCCATTGTACATAAGATGGCGGCGAGAGTGAAGCGATAGCTGATGCCCTTGACATATCGAGTAACGACGGCTTGCCTCTGATCCAATTTATTTCATTACGTCTGTGCTTGTAGCATTCATGAAACTTACATGTGTACATGGACACAGACACGTTGGAGAAACTGGGTCGTCACCCGTTTTCGGGTACGCAGTTCATTTCAAAATATGTCAAGAAAAATAGTTTTCAAAAAGTTACTAAAATAAGTATTATAGTGTTTCCGGTAGACAAATAAATTCCACCATATTGTTTTTAATGCTATATAGAAAATTACGTCGCTACCGTCATCGAAACTGCCATAACTAAGATTTTAAAATTAATTTTTGAAAATGAAAAAAAAAATCTTGAAGATTTTATCGTACTTTAAATTTCAAGGTAATAGATTAAATTTAATATTACCGATGAGAAAAAAAGTTTGCTGCGTTTCAAAATTGATTTAAATTGACTGGAAGGTGGTTTCATTTTGAAATTTCTAAAATTGCTGATTTCAACGACATTTTCAGCCATCAGTCATCGCAAAGTAATACTCTTTATTAAAAAAAAACGTCTTTCAAAAATATACTTTTCGAATAATTCAAAAATACGCTCTTAAGTAGGCGCCCGAGGGGGTCGTCAGTGATGTTATTTGATTTGGTTCATCAGGGAGTTTCGGGTCTTTCAACATTATACTCCCCATCTCCAAATCGCCCCAATCAGGGGAGATCAATCGCTGATCACCCTCTCAATCAAACGCTAACAGCTACTCTGGCTTTTTAATGAATTAGACGAAGAAAGACCACATTTTCCACACATCCAACCAATCCGCTGTGCGAACTATATTTTAAATGGTCCATGGTGGGGACTGGCTTCTTTTCTTTTTTTCGGTGGATAGCAGTTTCAATGGATAACCGATGAGGTAATCTTAATGTTCCTAAAGTTAACCCTTTTCCCTAAGTATTGTATAGTGTCTTACTCTGAATATTTGCCGTTTTTATTTTATTTGTGCTTTTTTTTATTGAAGGGGAGGGACTTAAACTCAACCCAACTAATCACATTTTTATCGTTTAGACTGATTCTTAACGTTATTACAGGTCAGTTAACTTTAAATGGATGTATTCGCAAAAAAAAAAGAATAATTGTCCATGAATATTTTGAGGAATATTAGCTGATTTAAAGTTAAATTAATCAGATTTGAACCAAATATTACTTTAAGTTAGGTACCTCCTCAAATTCACTGAAAAGAAAACAAAAAACAAAACAAAACAAGATAGCATGATGAAAAAAGGCCCCAAACATAATAAATACAAAATTTTATTGTCTAAATGTTCATATTATTATTAAGAGGAAATACCAAAGTATTTTTAAATTATTTTATTAAATTTCTTAATCCTTTCTAGCACGTTGGAAATTTTGGTTAAAGATTTGTTTCTTTTCCGTCAGCAGTCGACGTAATATTTATTAGTGTTTCAGCGACTTTTTTTTTCAATTGGCAAAACATAAAAAATTGGAAATTCTTGCAAAAGTCAGACTATTGTCGAATTTTAATGCAACTTTCAGGACTTATTCATAAATGAATAAAATTATTTTTGAAATTTTTTTGTTTCAGAAAATATTGTTGAAAATAATTTTTACAAGTTTCTCGAAATTAAATTTTCATTCGAATTTCTTTTGTATCTGTTAAAAGTAGATCACATTGGAAAATGTAAATTATCAATTATTTTGCAGAATTTTTTGAGCGCTCGGGTTGGTTGGAAAAGGCCCCCCCCCCGATAGACTCATTGAAGGGGGTCACTTGTCAGTCCAAACATTAAAGAAATACAAAATTTGTACTCAAAAGTATATCTGACACATTAGGAAGATGCCGTATCTATCTAAAACAGGTCACACCAATTTTTTTGCTGAAAAAAAAAAACAGCATAGCATGATGAAAAATGGCGCTAAACTTAAGAAAAAGAAACTTTTATCGGCAAAATGTTTGTTATCTCTCTATATTTATGAGATGAGGTATTATGTACATTATTTACATTATTCGGACTATTGTCCTCATTTTTGTTGCCTTATTTGTTACAACGTTTCGGCCCTTCAGTATTTGTCTATATTTCTGAGATGAGGTATTATGTGCACTATTTACATTATTTGGACTATTGTCCTCATCTTTGTCGCCATATTTATTACAATGTTTCGGCCTTTCAGTATCTGTCTATATTTCTGTGATGAGGTATTATATACACTATTTACATTATTCGGACTATTGTCCTGATCTTTGTCGCCATATTTATTACAACGTTTCGGCCGTTGTACGCTCCGGCCTTCTTCAGGTGGTTGGAATGCCAAACTGAACCCTTTATTTCGCTCACTGGGGTAGACTGTTTTAGTTCCATGTGCCATGTTTAATGGATGTCAGTTATCAGTTATCTCCTGTTCATTTCCCTCTGAAAGTTCTCCACTGCCTTAACCGGGTATTGAACTCACACTCTTTGGGTCCTGTCACTGGATCAAAATAACGCCTTTAACCTCTGTGCCGTGTGTCCTTGAGTGTGAGTTCAATACCCGATTAAGGCAGTGGAAGGGAATTACTAGGAGACCACTGATAACTGACATTTATTAAACACGGCACGTGGAACTAAGTCTACCCCAGTGAGAGAAATAAAGGTTCAGATCGACATTCCAACCACCTGAAGAAGGCCGGAGCGTACAACGGCCGAAACGTTGTAATAAATATGGCGACAAAGATGAGGACAATAGTCCGAATAATGTAAACAGTGAAAATCTTTGTTATTATTAAGAGGAAAGACCGAAAAATTTTTTAATTATTTTATTAATTTTTTTAATCCTTTCTGGCACTTTCGAAAATTTTGGTTAAAAGTTTTGTTTCTTTTCCCTCGGCGGCGGGCGTAATAATTACGATTAGTTTTTGGCGCCTTTTTTGCCGATGAAAAGCACATTGATTTAGAAATTCTTTCAAAAATCAAACAATTATCGGATTTTAATGAAATTTTCAGGACGTATTCAGAAATGAATGAAATTATTTTTGAATTTGTTCTTTTTAGAAAATCTTGGTAAAAACATTTTTTTTACATGCTATTCGCCACTTTCTTAATTTCACGAAATATTGAGTATTTAAATTTTAATCGCAAAATTTGTTTTATTACTTGAAAGCAGAACGCTTTGGAGAATATAAATCAATTTTATTTTTTCAAACAGCTACTCATTTCCCGAAAATCTGCTCCGAATAGTAAAGTAAATAATAAAATAAAACCGGCATTATTTAATTAGAAAAGCTTTTAATTGCTTTTATACTTGTGATATATTAAGGAAACTATTATCTTGGGAAAAACAAAACATTTCGATCAATAATGAATTTTTACAAGAATTGTTTTCATTTTTTAAAAGTCTAATTATCATAATTTAACATAATAATTGTAATTTAAAAAAATCGTTTAAAATTCTATATTACTTAATTGCGTTAGGTTATATTGTTACTAAGAGAAAACTATATTTCTTAATCAAAAATTGAAAAGCTTAATACCAATCATTTAACACCAAGATTTTTTTAATAATTTTAAATGTTTTCATATATATAAAATATTATCTAAAGTGCCCATTTTTAAAAGTATGGTAGACCATACACGACATTATCAGAAAATAAGTGCGATGACTACAGTGAATTTAAAGTCAACATTCCTAAAATTATTTTGCGGAGAATATTTTCGAAATTTTTTAAGATTACTGACTTCTTAAAAATTATATAAAAGATACTCAGGCCATTTTCTTAAATTATGCTTTACAGATAAAGTCTCCGTAGAACAACAATCAATCTCTCATTACCTCTTCAGTCACGTAAAACATGGAACCTGTCGGTTAAAACAAAGCTACTGTTTTGTTTTAAAAATACATTACTGTGTTATTTTCAACTTAAAGTAAATAATATTTTTTTTCAAATCAGATTAATTATACTTTAAATTGGCAAATATTCTGCAAATAAAGTTTCAGAAAAGTATATTTTATTTTTCGAAGATTTTTAATACAGGGAATTGCAATTAAAATCGACTAAAAACAGTGCTAATCATCTAATTAAAAAGATCCATTCCAAACAAGATAATTTCATTTACAAATACACCAGAGAATTTTTCTTACTCGAAATAGTAAATGTAATCTATTAGCTTTCAATTAAAAATGAAATAAAAGCTTCAAGAAAGCTTTTTCCTTGTTAAAAATTCATTTTTAAACCTTAGCTATCTCAAATTAGTGGAGGTATCTGGATATATATATATATATATACTTGAAGAATATAACGTCAGCGCCTTTTTATATAATTTTTAACTACTTAAAAGTGTAAGAAAATATTCTCCGTAATCTAATGTTTTATTGAATTTTATGATCTTTGGCTTTGAAATTACTATAGTAATCGCTCTAATTACCTGATAATATCGTGTATGGACATCCGTATTTACAGAAATCGGCACATTTATAGACACAAAAAAAAAATCAAAATTATTTTAAAAATATTTCTTAGTATATCTGAACAACTTGATGTTACCCGGAGCACAGTATTATTAATAATAATAATAATAATAATAAATCTTCTTTTTCTTCTTCTCATTATTATTATTATTATTATTATTTCTTCTTCTTCTTCTTCTTCTTCTTCTTCTTCTTCTTCTTCTTCTTCTTCTTCTTCTTCTTCTTCTTCTTCTTCTTCTTCTTCTTCTTCTTCTTATTATTATTATTCTTATTCTTATTCTTCTTATTCTTATTCTTATTCTTCTTATTATTCTTATTCTTGTTCTTATTCTTCTTCTTCTTCTTCTTCTTTTTATTCTTATATATTTTTTTTTTATATTATGTTATGTTATGTTTCCTGCTTTGTATCATGTAGAGCCGGGTTCAAACTATGGTCCATCGCCTCTATAGGAGAATTGTCAACTAATTGATTGCACTTTCCTTCGTATATAGGTTATTCCTAGTAGGGTGATGTTCTGGGCAGCTTGCATATTAATACACTGTTAGAATCATTATTATTATTTGTGTATGTAATGTTTCCTGCTTTATATCCTGTAAGGCCCGAATCCAAACTATGGCCCTTAAGTCCTATAGGAGACTTTTCATTTAATTGATAGCACTTTTCTTAGTATATGGGATGTTCCTAGCAGGGCAAGCTTCTGGGCAACTTCTATGTTGATGTTACCAAGGACATTGTTAGTAAAATTGTCCATTAATTTTCTCACGAGTCCCAGTGCTCGGATTACTATTGCTACTGTCCCAGTCTTCATTCCCCACATCCTGATTATCCCGATCTCCAGGTCCATGTATTTGGACAATTTCTCGATAATTTTCGGGTGTTTCTCTCAAATTCTACTGCTATGTCAATAAGCATCCGCTTCCTGTTGGCTTTCATTTCCCTGTCAGATTTATTAGCATGTACCAGATGATAGGCCCATCATTAATTGGGGTAACTCTATCTAGTTGGTGCACATACCATCTCTCAGTGGTTTCGATTTTGTGCTTCTTGCATATCTTCTAGAGCATATACATTTTTTTTAAGCTTATCACCCCAAGCAAGGCTGGAGGCCACTAACACGCAATGGGTCACAGAAGGTTTGAAGGAAGAGCAGATAGGAGTGGTAAAGGAGAGGATGTGGAGAAAGATAGTGGATCGATCAAGGCAAGGGGGTTACAGAAGATCTGGAGCGAGAGCAGATAGGAATGAAAGGTGAAAGGATGTGGAGAAGGGAAGTGGATAGATCAAGGCAACTGGAGATGTCGATTGACGTTACACTTAAATAGTTGGAGATTGTATTTGTCAGGGAAACAGGAATAAGGAAGGGAGTTCCACAGGCGAGATGTGCGAGACATGAAGCTATTGGAGTAGAAGAGACGTCTACATCTAACAGTTTCAACGGTGAAGGGGTGGGAATATGTCTGTGGGTATATTTATTTTTTGCTAGTTCCGGACATCCTGAGATAATATGGTCGACAGTTTCATCATATTTTCCGCAGATCCTGCATTTCGGGTTAGTGCCATCCTTGATTATGTGACAGTGATAGGATCTGGTTGCAAGGCTTTGGTCCTGAGCTGCAATAATGAAGCCTTGTGTCTCAGATTCACACCCGGTGCTCCTCCTGTGTTTTCTGTTGGTCCACATCCGCTCCTTTCGTTCTTTTTATGCATTTGCCATGCAACGCCTTGCCCTCCCAGTTTTTTTTTTGCAATTTTTTTGGCCACTAGTCGATAATTTTCCTGGAGGTGTTTTGGATGGTACTGCTATGTCAATAAGCATCCACTTCCTGAATTTCTTGTCTTTTATGATGATATCAGGTCTGTTGTTTTTTATTTTCATGTCAGTTTGAATAGTCATGTCCCAGAGGATAGTTACATCGTTATTTTGAGTAACTGTGTCTGGTTGTTGGTTGTAGCATCTCAGTGGTTTCGATTTTGTGCTTCTTGCATATCTTCCAGTGCACATATGTCGCTACCTTGTTATGTCTGTGGGTATATTCATTTTTTGCTAGTTCCGGACATCTTGAGATAATATGGTCGACGGTTACAACATATTTTCCACAGACCCTCTTTCTTTCTTTCTTTTTTCTTTCTTTTTTCTTTCTTTCTTTCTTTTTTCTTTCTTTTTTCTTTCTTTTTTTTCTTTTTCTTTTTTTCTTTCTTTCTTTCTTTCTTTTTTTTTCTTTCTTTTTTCTTTCTTTCTTTCTTTTTTCTTTCTTTCTTTCTTTCTTTTTTCTTTCTTTTTTCTTTCTTTCTTTCTTTTTCTTTCTTTTTCTTTTTTTCTTTCTTTCTTTTTTCTTTCTTTTTTCTTTCATTCATTCTTTCTTTCTTTCTTTCTTTCTTTTTTCTTTCTTTTTTCTTTCTTTTTTCTTTCTTTCTTTCTTTTTCTTTCTTTTTTCTTTTTTCTTTCTTTTTTCTTTCTTTCTGTTTTCTTTCATTCATTCATTCTTTCTTTCTTTCTTTCTTCTCCTCCTACTCCTATCCGTCCATTTTTTCTTCTTCTCTGCCTACTTCTTTTGTTCATCTCTTCCCTAAATAATAATTAAACAATTCTTCCTTCCTCCCTCACACTTCATTTTTCTCCTCTGCCTGTCTCTCTTTCTTTCACTCCTCTCTCCGCCAATCTTCATGTAGTCCTTAAAACATACCTCCCCACCCGCCACTGCTGTAGCGCTACTTTTCCCCTCCCCGTAGTTTTCACCCGCCTCGTGATATCTCTCGCTGTACCTGATTAAAGACACAGCAACATTTCGCTAGAACACCTGCCGACATTCACCGTTGCTTTGCTCATTGTTTGCTGGCAAACGAATCTGTTTGCGTCTACCTGAGGGCATCTGCTCGTGAAAGATGTTGAAGGTGCGAAAAAAAGTAGGGCAAGTATGTATATATATATATATATATATATATATATATATGTGTGTGTGTGTTCTTTTTCTTTTCTCTGGTCTTTCTTTCGGTCTTTCTTTCTTTCTTCTCCTATATCTGTTTTTCTTTCTTTCTTTCTTTCCCTATCTCCTTTCTTTCTTTCTTTCATCGCCTATCTCTGTTCTTTCTTTCTTCGCCTATCCCTGTTCTTTCTTTCTTTCTTTCTTTCTTCGCCTCTCTCTGTTCTTTCTTTCTTTCTTCGCCTCTCTCTGTTCTTTCTTTCTTTCTTCGCCTCTCTCTGTTCTTTCTTTCTTTCTTCGCCTCTCTCTGTTCTTTCTTTCTTTCTTTCTTTCTTTTCCTATCTCCTATCTTTCTATATATATATAGAAAAGTATATCGCATATACAGTGCTAATGTTAATAAGACAGTGCTCAATGTAATACAACAGAGCTTTTAGGCATATATATCAATAAAAGTACACATTATCCCTCAAGGATAGCACGACTCCGTGTTTCAACGCAGTCTTCTGCTGCTGAGTACGTACTGACCGTTAAATTAGGAAAATATATATGTGGTTATCGCAGTCTTGGCTTATTCATTTTTTAAACAAGGATTGAAGATTTTTAATTTTAAAAATTGCACTTGTTTTTAGAAAAAATTGCTTTCCAACAAAGACAACTTAAGTTTTTGCAAAAACAAATGCAACAGCGGAAAAATATGATCTGTCCCTTAAACGGTCAACGTTTGATTGATAATATTGTATACCCAGCGAGCATTCATTCCGCTAACGACGTTACATTTTATTTTGTTTCCACTGAAAACCTTGGAAATTTCGTTTCTACCACCATCGAATGACTTTAGGTAATGTAAAATACAAAAACAGAATTGCTCTCTCCAAATATTTTTGGATATTTAAAGAATGATGGCAATTCTCCTTTCATCAAATGGAATATTATAGCAAGAGCCAAATCTTATAACGGGAAAGCAAATAGATGTAACTTATGTCTTGTAGAAAAATGGGTTATCTCAAAACACTTAGATGACCCTAGCTTATTAAACGAGAGAATTGAATTGATAGTTATATCTAGGCATAGAAATTAAATACCTGCTTAAATACGTCGATGCAGATTAAATTTTATAAATAACGGTTTATTTTTAAGGTAAATTACGTTTAGTTTTGTTTTCGTTTTTTTTCAAGAAAAAGAACAAGTGATCTCCCTTTAAATAAAACTATTAATATTCACAACTCTAAAATGAAAACGTTTTTAATCTTTACATATATATATATATATATATATATATATATATATATATATATATATATATATATATATATATATATATATATAGGGTGTCCATAAAGTTCATGTGCACTTTAAAAAATTTATAACTTTCTTTGTATTTGCGATAGAAATAATTTGTAAAAAGGATTAGAAAGAAGTAAATCTATATTTTTAAGGTTTCATTGAAATTTTATTTAAGTTTCCACATGTCCTCCATCATTAGCAATACAAAGGGTAATACGATTTCGCAGTTCACGGAAAACATTTGCCAACTGATTTACAGTAATGCCTGAAATCACATTAGTTATTTTAGCTATACTTAAAACTAGGTACATTAAACTTTATAACATTTTTTACAGATTATTTCTATCGCAAATACAAATAAAGTTATAAATCTTTTAAGTGCACACGAACTTTATGGACACCCTGTATATATATATATATATATATATATATATATATATTTTCTTTTCAGATGATAAATTATATAAAAACTGTCCAAATGTTCTTTTAATCCGAGCGCTTTCGGCTATGCATTTAGCCATTTTCAAGGATGAAATATTTTAACTGTTAAATGAGAAATAGTTTGTTGCATGCATGTATTTATGTAATGTTTTCATTTTTCAAAACACGGTCAAGTTTTTCTGTCCACATCCCGTCCAAACACTAAATATAATTTTAAAAATATATAACTGCACCAACTTAGTATCTACTCGGTACCTGCAGCATCATAAAGTCGTTTGATGACATATACACCATTATTATTATAATAGTCTGCAAGACGGTTCTCGGAAAGCAAGACATCACGATTGGAGGCTCAATTTAGTCGGATATTAGGCTATAAATATCAAAGATCAACACCACTACAGACGTATTCGCCTGCAATCTTCACTGGGAGTTACAGGATTGCTCTGTAGGATTCTTGTCGAAGTCTGAAACTCAGTTTTTATTGGGGAATTTAAGAATTCTTTCCAGTACACTTACATTTTTGAGGCTTACCATAATACTTAGCCTCTACCCGCCTCATCATCGGTCCGGTAGCCCCAGGAGGGAAAGCACGAACACTTTTTTCTATTAGGAGATTTATTTTGGATGGGCTATGGAATGCTTAAATGATCAGTTCCCATCTCTTCTCATTTGTGCATACTCTAGGAATCGAATAGACTGAGGCTCTCGTTTCCTCCTTGTCATACTCCTGATGAATACTGACTGATTAATTTCCTCTATCAGATCTAGACATTCAGTTGAGTTTTGAGTTTGGAAGTCGGTTTCTAATAGACAAGACTATTGATAAGATCCTAAACTGCGATGAGATATAATAGAGCAGGGATACACCTTTTCTATTGAAGAGTTATACAGTATCCTAAAGTTGTTTGATGACATATACGCCATTATTATACATCTTACTAGAATTAAAATGAATTTGGATTTCGAGAAGTTGACTTTCATTGAACTTGTTAGGGCAATAGTCACGAATACAACGTAACCAAAAAAGTCTTTGCCATTTTTGACTTATTAGAAGAAGGACTGTGATAGAGTTAATTTGATGTACCGTCAATCTTCAGAGTAATGCCATCGGCAATCAGAACCTTTTGGCAACGTGTCTCCGGCTGTGCAAAGCCCTGGCGGTAAAAATCAGTTTGGGAGGCAAAGAAGTCTGTGAATGCCTTACCTCAAATCCTCGTCATTTGTGAAGGATTTCCCACGAAAATGATTGTACAGGGAATAGAAGAGATGGTAATATGTTGACTTTATGATCAATATGCATCCTATCTCGACTATGAATACCTATGACATCAACATAGTTTCTACTCGCCTCCTCATCAGTAGGGAAAAGGAAGAACACTTTTTTTTTCCTCAGGTGGGAAACCAAGAACACTTTTTTTCTATTAGGAGATTAATTTTAGATGTTTCATGAAATGTTTAAATGATCTGTGCCCATCTCTTCTCATTTGGGCAAACTCTAGGAATCGATAAAATAGACTGAGGCTCTAGATTCCTTCTTATACTCCTGATGAGTACTGACCGTTAAATTTCCTCTATCAGATCTAGACATTCAGCTCAGTTTGGAGTTTAGAATATTAAAAGATTACTATCAGTAAACTGTTACATTTTAAATAATTTTTTTTAATGTATTTTCTATGAATGTGTTATTAAATATACTATTTAACTCATATTAAATCCCTAAATTATTTGTAAAAGAGTTAAATATTTCAATTGCTAGCAAGCATCAAATTAATTTCTTCGTGGATTTTTTAAACATTTAAATTACTATCAAACATTAAAATCTGTTTTTTTTTTTTACATAAATTGCTAAAAATATACCACCCCTCCTCTTCCTTCTTAAAACCTAATTACAGCTTCTTTCTCTTTACTTCCCCCTTCTTTCTTTCTTTCTTTCTTTTTCTTTTTCTCTCTTCTCCCCCTTCCCTTTCAATATATCACTTCCGTTAAGTTAATCGATTAAATAGGTCAATGTCTGGTCCCTCCTCCCCTAATACTAAGTATGATAGATAGAAATATTAAAATGAACCCTCTCTAAACTCGATCATGTCTCTCACACCACTCCTCACTACCCTCTCCGTTAAATTACATAAACTTAATACTACCCGTCAAAAGTGTGAATTTTCATTTCATTTTTCGTTTCACCTTTTCGAAATGAGGTCTAAGGATCCAGCGTCCTTTAAAAGGGCTATGATGAAATAAATTATTACATGGAGCCTTAAAGTGGTCTGTTTTTCTTTAAATTATATATATATATTTTTTTCTTTAAATTATATATATATATATAATATATTATAAATTTACTCATTTAAAAATATGGTTCCATCGCTACACAGGAATGACCATGTTTCAAAAACAGAATCTAAAATCTTCAACTTCAGTTATAAAATTAAATTATAGTCCTTTGTTCTGTTTCATTTTCAAGCGAATTTTGGAATTTTGGATTCAAAAATTCGCTTGAAAATGAAACAGAACAGAGGACTTTAATTTAATTCTACAATTGAATTTGAAGTTTTTAGCTTCTGTTTTTGAAACATGGTAATTCCTGTGTAGCGATGGAACCATATTTTAAATAAGTAAATTTACAATATTTATGCTCTGTAGATTTGCATTGAGCACTGTTGTTGCACGATGCAATCCTCAGGTGCGGATTGAGCACTTACAGTGCGTTACGTCACACACACATACATATATAAATAAATCAGACGCTTAACAAAAACAATATTTATCAAGAAATGGTTAAATTAATAAAATGCTACATTAAAAAAAAGACAAAAACTGTGGTATTTTTTAGTCCTCTTTCTTGGAATATTTGAAATTTATGTTCAATATCCTTCCTATCGCAACTATGTATACCTATGTCATCAGCATAGCCTCTACTTCGACTCATCGTCAGTACAATGGCCTTAGGAGGGACAGCAAGAACAGTGATTTCTAATAGTAGATTTATTTTGGGTGTTCTATGGAACGATATAACCTTGCTTTCTGGAATCCGATTCTCATTCCAAAATTCCTTCATAAAATTCAGAAACGTGTTTTTGATTTCGAGGAGAGAGTATTTTTAAAAGCCCAGCCTCAATATCAAGTGAGATCTTTCGTCTTTTATAACTTTCTTTACTTGCTCATGATTAAGTTCTTTATTTGTTTGTTGCTGGAGAAGATAAATTTCTCTTATATTATAATAGTCTACGAGACGATCTCGGAAAGCAATACATCACGACTGGAGGCTCAATTTAGTCGGATATTAGGCTATAAATATCAAAGATCAACACCACTACAGACGTATTCGCCTGCAATCTTCCCTGGGAGTTACAGGATTGCTCTGTAGGATTCTTGTCGAAGTCTGAAACTCAGTTTTTATTGGGGAATTTAAAAATTCTTTCCAGTACTCTTACATTTTTAAGGCTTACCATAATGCTTAGCCTCTACCCGCCTCATCATCCGCCCGGTAGCCCCAGGAGGGAAAGCACGAACACTTTTTTCTATTAGGAGATTTATTTTGCATGGGCTATGGAATGCTTAAATGATCAGTGCCCATCTCTTCTCATTTGTGCATACTCTAGGAATCGAATAGATTGAGGCTCTCGTTTCCTTCTTGTCATACTCCTGATGAATACTGACTGATAAATTTCCTCTATCAGATCTAGACATTCAGTTGAGTTTGAAAGTCGGTTTCTAATAGACGACAAGACTATTGATAAGATCCTAAACTACGTTGAGATCAACAGAGCAGGGATACACCTTTTCTATTGAAGAGTTATGCAGTATCCTAAAGTTGTTTGAGGACATATACGCCATTATTATACACCTTACTAGAATTAAAATGAAATTGGATTTTGAGAAGTTGACTTTCATTGAACTTGTTAGGACTTTTTCCACTGCTCTGTAGGGTTTTTCTCGAATTCTGAGACTCATTTTTTATTTGGTGAATTTAAGAAGTGTTTCCAGTACTCCTACGTTTATGGATAGGTCACTCAGTCACATAGAAGTTTGATGAGTGTATATTTCCCTAGAAATGTCACAGAGACCTGGCGTGACGAATACTGCAGAAAGCGACCAATCAGGTGTAATCCAACGGAAATTACCGAAGTTATAAAGCCAATGACACATTAGGCGTTCGCTCGCCATTATGTCGGCATTTCATAACGAGGCTGACAGTGACATGCAATGCGTTCAACTGGTAATCGTCTTTGTAGTCATAGAGAAGTTCTTTTTTTAAAATTTTTAATCCTTTTTTCATATATTTTTTTTACGTTTTATTTTTGTTGATTTCTCGTGGATTTTTTTCTCATAAACACCATTTGTTTTACTTCTGTTCGTTTGAATTTTTGTTTATTTTATGGTTTTTTTTTTTTCTGTTTTCGTTTTTTTTTTCGTTTATTTTTTTCTTATTTTATTGTTATATCTTGATCTTTTCTTTCGTTTTTATTTTTGCTTTTGTTTTTCTTCTCTGTTCATTCTTTTCTAATCATCATTATGGATTCTAGCTCTGGAATCTCTTTTCTTCCATTTATAATTATATATATATATATATATATATATATATATAATCAATATATCACCTCCGTTAAGTTAACCGATTGAATATAACAATATCTGGTCTCTCCTCCCCTAATACTGTTGTAGAGTTATTTCCTCAGTCGAAATTGTATTTGGACTAAATTCGTCCTAAATAGGTTCAACGTACAAAACCGTTAGGAACTTGTAATAATCAGTATTACGCAGAGTAATCGAGTTGTGGTCGCTGACTACTTTTCCGTATTCGACTCCTACTGACTCCTACTATAATAGATGGGAGAGTCTATTATCTATAGACTAGGTGTCTTTCACCCTAAACACCCCCCTCCTAAAACTTTACTCCGTAGGAGTAAAACAGTTTTCTTAATTTGTTTATTTTATTTTATTTTTTTACAGAAAAGGAAAAAAAAAACAAAAAAAAAACTTCATTTTTTTTAGCAATATCGTAGCGTATCTCCTACGTTTTGGATCCATTTTTAAATGATCAGTTGCCTTTCTTTTTCTCTTGGATCGGCGTACTTCAGGTAACATCGTTGCTGGCGTTGTTAGATCAAATGTATCAAAAATCACCCCCATAGGTGTTTCTTCCACTGGACCGCTGTCAACCACGTCTGAAGAGCGTCGTCTGATCTGGTTAATGTGCCGTCTGCACGTGAATTTTTCACCTTTCACGAAGTACATCATGTTGCCAATCCGCTTTTCTATTTTTCCAATCTCCCAGAATGATTTATTCTGTTTATATACCTTAAAGTATACTTTTTCACCAGGATTGTATTTCTTTACTTGAATAAATTTTTCTGTACCTGGCTTTGTCTTTTTTGGTAATAATTTGTCGAAGACAGATCTTACCCGACGCGCAAACATCACCTCGGCTGACGATTGTGAGGCTGGTGTTGCGTTATTTGGGGTAAGTCTGTATACCTGTAGAAACTTCTGTAGGGCTTCATCCGCAGGTATTTCCCTAGCTTTCTTTAAAGCTCTTTTAAGGGTATCCACAAATTTTTCAGCTAACCCGATGATCTTAGGTGATATGGAGCTGTGGTAATATGTTCGACATTGTATTCCTTGCAGAAATCTTTAAATTGTTTCGACGTAAATTAACTTCCGTTGTCCGTCACAATTGTGTCTACTACACCGAACCTTGCGAACAATTCCAGCAGGAAGTCTTTCGTACTTTGCGTCGTCGGTTTTCTTATCCTTTGTATCTCAGGCCATTTTGAGAAACTATCCACTACTATGATGTAATGGTATCCATTCAGTGGACCTGCAAAATCCACATGCAACCTAGACCATGGTAGGTCTGTTTTTGGCCAGGAATTAAATTTTACTGGTGGTGCTTTGCAGCCAAAGCACAGCCTTTACATTTTGCCACTGCGTTCTCAATGTCCCTGTCCATATTCGCATTAGGCTCTTCATCCTAGTGCTGCCTGGATGACCAGTATTAAAAACCTTTAATAGTTGTTTTTGCAGTGTGTATGGAATCACCACACGTTCTCTATATAACAATACTGTATCGCAAAGCGAAAACACATTTGTTGTGTACTGGTCCCACTTGGTTATTTTTTCTTTTACTTTCAAGATATACTCGTCCCTGATGGCTTCTTTTATTTTTTCTAGAGTTACTGGAATTTCCCGAACTGCATTACACACAGTAAATTTTAGCTCTTCTTCCGTGTCTTCTAATGGTTCGCTCCTTTTTGGAATTAATCTGGACAGCCCATCAGCATAGACAAATTTATTCGATGGTATGTATTCCATGCTGAAGTTATAATTTAGCAATATTGTAGCCCATCTTTGTAGCCGGTTTTCTGTATGCTTTGGCAAACCCTTTTTCGATCCAAAAATCGAAATTAGAGGCTTATGATCGGTTTGTAGCTTAAAATGTCGACCGTGGAGAAAACGGTGAAATTTCGCTACTGCAAATATTATTCCTAGCGCCTCTTTCTCTATCTGAGAGTAATTCTTCTCAGCCGGAAGTAGTGCTCTAGAAGCATGAGCAATTGGTTTTACTTGACCATCTGTCATTTTGTGTAAAATACATGCACCTATTCCATACGCACTTGCGTCGCAAATTACTATGATTTCTAAATCCGGATTGTAATGGGTTAAAAATAATTCCGAGGTTAACACTTCCCTTATCTTTTCAAATGCTTTCTGGCATTCATTAGTCCATTTCCAGGGTTTTCCTTTCTTCAATAGTTCATTTAATGGTTCCCATAGATCATACATTTTAGGGATGTATATTTGGTAATAATTAGCTAATCCCCAAAAACTTTGTAATGTGGTAATATCATTCGGAGCCGGCATGTCTTTGATAGCCGTTGCTCGCTCTGGGTCTGGCCTTCTACCATTCTTATCGATGATCTGCCCCAGATATTTCACTTTCTCCATAAAAAACTCGCATTTACTTTCCTTGAGTTTAAATCCAAATCCTGTATTCTGGAAACTACTGCATTGACATGTTTCACGTGTTCTGCAATACTTGTACTTCTCATGAGGATGTCGTCCAGATACGCTACTGCGAAATCCAGACCACCCAACATCGAATCCATTACTTGTTGCAAAACGGCGGGGGCGACCTTAATCCTAAAAGGTAGTCTGTTAAATTTATACAGACGCCGATGTGTGTTAATACACAAAAGTTTTAACGTTTCTTTTTCTACTGGTATTTGCAGATATGCATCGCTGAGGTCTATCTTCGAAAATATTGTGCCTCCATTAAGCTTCGCAAATATTTCTTCCGCTGTTGGTAGAGGATAATTATAGTCTTTGAGTGCCGCGTTTAACCCCGTCGAAAAATCCGCACAAACACGAATGTCTTTAGACTTTTTTTCACGTATGCCGTCGGAGATGCCCAATCACTATAGTCAACTTTTTTGAGTACACCGGATTTCTCTGTCCAATTCTTTATCAATCTGTTCCATTGAGGCAAACGGAACATTCCTTTCCTTTTTGAATACCGCTTGAGCGTTTTCTTTTAGAAAGAATTTTGCCTCCATCTTGGTACACGTTCCCAACCCTGGAGAAAAAACGGTAGGAAATGTTTCCTTAAGTTTCTTTATTAATTTTTCGGCTTCGGAGTTTAAACTGTCTACCTTGTAACTGAAAGAGTTTATCGGTAGATCCCATAATTGAAATTCTGTTATCCAATTCGTACCAAGTAAGTTCGTGGTATTTTCCATGACAAATAGTTTAACTTTTCGCGTTTTTTTATTTAACGTGACGTTTGTAACAAGTTCTCTAATAAATTGTATTTTTTCTCCCGTCACTGACTTCGCGATTTTCTTTGTCTTCATTAAAGTTTGTTTCCCCAACTTCTTCCACGTATGCAAATTTATGATAGAGAGATCCGAACCAGTGTTAAGTTGCATTTTTATTTTTTTTTATTATTTATTTCGACGGTAACAAATTTTCTAGTTATTCCATCGTTTACCTCGTTGGACTTTAGTTT
>OZ038517.1:19057476-19059976 GCA_964036315.1 Acanthosepion esculentum | reverse complement strand
ACTGTAATCGTTTTTGTTTGAGCTTAAGAGATTGGTCTCGGTTCTCCGTAAATTGTACTAAGGGTTGCATGGAATCTCCAACTGATTTCATGGATTTTCCTAAGTAGATCTGAATATTTTCCGTCCTGTCGTCTTTCAACACGAACAGATAATATCCAAGTTTCTAATCACAGCAGTAGGGCTGGTTCAATCAATGTTCAAACGGTTTAGACTTTTCCGTTTTTGTTTGAGCCTAAGAGAGATTGGTCTCCGTTCTCCGTAAATTGTGTTCAGCGTTGCACGGCATCTCCAAGTGATGTTCTTGATTTTTGTAAGAGTAGATTTGTATATGTTCCGTTCAGTCGTCTTTCAAGACGAACAGATAATGTCCAAGTTTCTGAAACATACAGAAGGACTGGTTCAGTCAATGTTCAAAAGGTTTGGACTTTTAAAGAGTATGGAAGGTTCGAACGCCAAATCTTATGAAGTTTGTTACACGCCTCCCATGTTCAAACTCCTCCAACTCTGTGGCTCTGTACAGTAACACCACTGTCACCATTATATCGCCTTATGGTGAGACTGATTTCTTTGAAGTTAAAGCAGGAATTCTACAAGACGACGCACTTGATCCTTTTCTGTTTATAGTTGTTTTGGCCTATGTTCCGCGTATTTCTCTCGACAACAAGGAGGAAAAAAGACTCCTTTTTAAACCTCGCCAGAGTAGTCGCTACCCACCACAATACCTGACAATGAATCCTAGTAGGACTTCTAAATCTTTCTTGCATATCTCACTGTAAACGTTTATTGTGATTTTTTAGTGGTGTGCTGGCCTTGTCTGAATGTTATATATATATATATATATATATATATTTTTTTAAAAAGAAAAACAGGCCATTTTAAGGCTCTATTGTAATAGTTTATTTCACCAGAGACCTTTTAAATAAATTATTACAATGGAGCCTTAAAGTGGTCTGTTTTTCTTTACATTATTAGCTCTGAATTTACATTGAGCTCTCAGGATTTCATTCTCCTTGGGACTACCCATACGGATTACCAAGTGTTTCGTAACTTAACTACATATAAATATATATATAATTCTTGAAGCTATATACATAAAACAGTTGAAACCTAACTTGAACAAAATAAACTATGAATTCTCCACAAATATTCTTAAATGCTTATAATTGATAACAGAAGCCATTGGTTTATACCAACGGCTTCCCGTACTCACTCTCGCGTGGTTATGTGTGACGTCATGAGCTGCGGTGCGATTTTCGCTTCCAGTGTCTTATATGTACGAGTTTGCCGTTTCTTGGAAATCCTTCATGTAAACAAAAAAAAAAAAGACTATCATCATTTTCTTGTTCGTCTATTGCATAATATATTGTACTGTAATTGTCATCTTTGATAATGGCGTATGTAAGCCGAGAGCTTAGATTGGATTAAAAATATGTATCAATATTGTGATTTTCTTTCTTCCTTTAATGATAATGTTATTACGATATGAAAAGAATTTACATAAAATAAATAGACTGTCTATACACTTGTCTATATTTTTTTCTAAGCTCTATACTAAACATTAAATCTGTTACAAAAAAAGAACTAAACAAAATGAACACAAAACGATCAGCTTTAAAAAAGGACTCGTAACTGGAAAAAGCAAATGAAAAAAGAATGTTAACAACAAATACTTTTTCACACCCAACCCAGTTCTGCGGAATCAGAATCAACGTTGAGTTTAAGCAAGCGAATGAGCCAATTGGAGTAAAGTGCCATGCAGATTTAAGTTTTTCCCACTTGTGACGAATGCAGCTATCGATTGTTTTGCATGCTAGTTAACATTTGTGTCAGTCAGCTCTTGGCTCTCACGCTGGCCAATAGAATCTTCCTGCCTATTCGTGGCAGCCAGCTATAGGCTCTAACTCTGGCCAGTAGAAAATGGCCGCAAACTACATGAAAACTACCGTAGAAGCATGAAAAAATCGATTATTTACACTATCGATGAGAGTTGGGAAATGCAACGACGTTCTTGGCCTTTCCTTTACCTTGGAGTATGTGCATGTAAATTTTGGTGCAAATCCGTCGAAAATTGCGGCCGTGCATTCGTTACACACAGACACACACACGCATACTGCCTTATATATATATATATATATATTTCATTTATGAATTTTTTAAGGTTAAAAAGGATACCACGAGCCATAACGGGATTATAAAATTTCAAATAATATATACAAGATACAAGTTAATAAGCATAGACAAAAATGATTAACTGCTTTAGCATACATTTCAGAGAAATGCTTATTTATTTCAAAGAAGAGATATGTATACAGAAATAAAAAAATTGCTTATCTGTTGGTGGCAACATGTTTTATCCGAGAATGTCCAGAACGTCTGCCTTCTTCGGTCGTACCAAAACAAAAACAGTGAGAGTTTTTTGTTTTTGTTTCTTTTTGGCGGGAAAATGCTTGTTCCGCTGCATCATGGGAGTATTCGATATTGTATTTAACTTCATTTTTAA
>OZ038517.1:19029976-19049976 GCA_964036315.1 Acanthosepion esculentum | reverse complement strand
TTGGCCAAGTTGATTTTCTTTTCTGTTTTACTCGTTTGGCGTAGATGGTATTCGCATATTATTATTATTATTATTATTTTTGTATGTATATATGTACATAATAAAACCTGAGTTCCTGTCAATAAAACTTGATATGAATAAGATTATATAATTCCGAATTCTTCCAGGCGAATAGAACTTCTGCCAATAAAGATATATGGTTATCAACAGGAATAATTAATGTGTGAAACATATCTAAAATTAACAATAATTATCCGAATGTCGACTAAGAGTTCCATGATTCCTTACTCCTATCGACCTCCAGACAAGGATGATTGTCCTATAATTATTTTTAATTTTCATAGAACAATAATATGCATGTATATGTATAGATATATATACATGGGTATATATATATATATATATATATATATATATATATATATATGTATATATATATGTATGCATGTGTGTGAATACGTTTATGTGCATATATATATATATATTTTTATATATATATATATGTATGCATGTGTGTGAATACGTTTATGTTCATATATATATATATATATATATATATATATTTATATATATCTATATATGCATGTTTGCGTATGTATTCATAAATACATGTTTTTTATGGGTATGTATGCGGTATATATGTGTATGTGTGTTCATATATATATATATATATGTGTGTGTGTGTGTGTATATGGAACATAATAGCATCATCTACATACAACAAAGGCTAAAAATAATGGAAGTCTTATTAATAAAAACAAAAAACAACAATTAATAATGTCAATTATGAACAGTGACACAATATTTTGACCGTGTTTTTAAAAATGAAAACAATATATATATATATATATATATATATATATATATATATATATATATATGAAGAAATATAGTTTTAAGGTGTGCAATATTTATGTGATAAAGTGCTTAATATCAGAAATAGAGCGTATGTAAATATAAAAGTCAACATTGAAGTGAACACTCAGTCGACAGGCTGTTTCATGCTGAACGCAATCGTCATCCGGCCTGACGATTGCTTCTAGCATGAAACAGCCTGTCCCCTCTGAGTGTTCACTTCTGTGTTCATTTATATATATATATATATATATATATATATATATATATATATATATATATAAAAGAAGTAAATAGAATAATAAATTTTTAGAATTAATCTCATTCTCTGTTCATATCTATCTAGCTAGCTAGCTCTGTTCATATGTATCTATGTCATTCTGTTCATATCTATCTATCTATCTCATTCTGTTCATATCTATCTATCTATCTCATTCTGTTCATATCTATCTATCTATCTCATTCTGTTCATATCTATCTATCTATCTTTCTATCTATCTCATTCTGTTCATATCTATCTATCTATCTCATTCTGTTCATATCTATCTATCTATCTATCTATCTCATTCTGTTCATATCTATCTATCTATCTATCTATCTATCTATCTATCTATGTATCTATCTATCTATCTATCTCATTCTGTTCATATCTATCTATCTATCTATCTATCTATCTATCTATCTATATATCTCATTCTGTTCATATCTATCTATCTATCTATCTATCTATATATCTCATTCTGTTCATATCTATCTATCTATCTATCTATCTATCTATCTATCTATCTATCTATCTATCCATCTATCTATCTATCTCTCTATCAAATGTAGTCTATCTAGTCCTTCCTTTAAACACCTTTTATTCAGTCGATCAATGAATGCCTATTGATCTTTTTGTTGCCTTTCTCTGCTGGTGTCGAATTTTCAGGTGGCAAAGTTTAAAAGTAACCTTGCCGAAATTAAATATTTACATCCCATGACTTACAACCATTGTCGTCAGGAGATTGAAATTCCCAAAATATCCGATACCGCGTTTGTGAGTGCGTAGGGAGGAGGTAGAGTTGTCCATTTAAAGTTTGAACTAAACGTCGGCCCACGGATCTTCAGGGTAAGCTGGCTTATATATATATATATATATATATATATATATATATATATATATATATAAGAACAGTAAGATATATATAATCCGGTGTTCTTATAGATATTTTTATTTTTACACAATAGTGCTCAATGTAAATTCACAGAGCATTAATATTATAAATTAACTGATTTAAAATGTTTTTTCGCTACATAGTAATAACCATGTTTCAAAAATGGAAGCTAAAAGCTTCGAATTTAATTTCGTTATTAAATTAAAGACATTAGTTCTATTTCCTCGTCAAGCGATTTTTGGAGTAAATTAATTTTTTAAATTTACAGTTTTAAAGGCACGGCAAAGATTCATAATTGAGGGTTTCCAAGGATACCGAGAAATCAATTCATCTAGACAAGGGGTGGTAGCGTGTTCGATTTGAATTTTCGTTGTATCAGTTAATAGTTACATTCGAAAGCGGGGTTATGTTTAGGGATGGGTAGGGATGTATTTTTCAACAAATTCTGACATCCGCTAAATGGATGTCGTCTGGGTTTTTTATAAAACAAAATCATTGTTGACAGCAAAAGATTCTCACGGCATTTTTTCTATTTGTATACTTAAAGATTTTTGGGGGCTGTTTAGGCTAGAATATGTTTTATTTAACTACAATTCTAAAAATCTTTAACTTTTAATTTTTAATAGACTATAAATTCTTTTTAAAACCAATTAAATGTATTAGAATTAATTACAGTATGTAAAATTATTTTTTCATATCGAGTATAAGTATGTATATTATATATATATATATATATATATATATATATATGTTGTTTTTTGTCATCCACAGACAGACTGTTTCGCTGTTTCACAGCCCATCAGTGTGGCTAGATGTCCGGTTGCCTCTAGCTAGGATCGAAACCCGACTGAATTGGCGTCAGTCGGAACTTCTACCACTGAGCCATCGGTGCACGGCAGGGATGTAGGCGAATTTTAGCGTGTCTATTTTTAGATTTAGATAAACACACAGTGACTGACAGTGACTCAATTCTGCCGAAGAGTAATGCTATATTAGCTTAAATAGTCACTGTTTACAAACTCACACCTCAAACCAAAGAGCTCAACCGAAATTAATTTTTCAGGAGCCAATATTTTTGTCATCCACACACACATATATATATATATATATATATATATATATATATATATATATATATATATATATATATACCGGGTGTAGCAAAATTGTCCAATTGTTAGATAAAACTTTGAACCGTTCTATCTTAGAAATTAAACTTTCAGCCCAAATAGTCATCGATACCCCAGAGAGATAGGGACAGACCGACCATTTAGTCCTTTTTTGGACATCTCCCTAGGAGAAGAAAAACTTTGACGTAACACCTGAGACACACTAACCACCAATGGTGGTCATGTCTTTTCGGGTCGTTGCTTTTGTTGGTCAGAGAGTGGGAGTGAATTTGTCCACCGTCTTTCATTACCTTTGAAATGTCATGCAAAGGCATTACACGCCAAGTTCTTTTGATCCTGTCACGTGATTACATTAGCTATACATAGCAAACACAAGTTTGCCACTTTCTCTTTTCTCTCTCTTCTTCCTGCGAAGATGTGACCTTTAAGAATTATCGTCTCGACCATGCGGTCAGAGGTTAAATAATATTCACGCATTCACGTACGTATGAATCTTCACGAACTTTTCCAACCTACATTACAAACATACAGAACATTTTCAAACATGCAACAAGAACTTTATTCTTCGAAAACTACAGTTTAATAATCAATTCAACTTCGTGAGTTCCGGTAAAAATATTCCCAGTCTAAGAAACATAACTCCATCGATTCTTTAACTCCTCCGCATGTACAACAAATAAATACAATGTTATGTTTGTTTTAAAACGTTTTGTTCCCTCTTCTTGTATTTCATGCTTTGTGGTAGTTTACGTTTAATATAAATTGTGTGGTCATGTTATTCACGCAGACGTAAACAAATATCCACAAGGGTCATTCCTCTTATGGCAATCATCACCACACACACATACTGTTACAATTTTTGGATACATCCTTATTTACTAGTGAGCCAACCAAAATGAGCTGACTCATTTTATAGTTTACCAAGAGAAAGTTAACCAATCAGAAGACTTCAAATATTCAATCCGACGTGGATAAAGGCAGCCATTTTTTTCTTGTCGGAATATCCACTGCTAACGTGTCAGATGAAAGACCTGAAGAACTACGCTTTCTTACTCTCTCTGAATATTCACTACCAACCTCTGATATGGAAGACCTTAAGAATTATTGAACAGCTGCTACTAGATATTGGTGTTGTTTCATTGAACAAATTACTTACGTTGATTTTCTACAGTCAGACTACGGTGAACATGTATAACACATACACCCTTACAAATTCAAATCTCCAACAGCATTCATTCATTGGACAGGAAGCAACGCGGCTATCTGAAGCAACAATTTTAAAATGACTATTTTCATACAATAAATTTTGTGCACTTTTTGGAGAACCGGCTCCCAGGACCCTCCCCGAAACTCATGCACTGATTGGTCAGTATCGACCAATCAAATTCTCTGCATATGGAGAATGATTTATCCCGTGCTGCACTCCTGAGCCAATGAGCACCTATATATGCATAAGAAAAGAGGAGCCGCACTAGTGTGATTCAGCTGCCACAGAAATCCACGACAGTTGAAGCTATGCGCCCATCTTCTCACTCAACTCTCAAACTGCATATTCTTTCACACTTACATGATTTCCTCTGGCACGGTAGAACTGTATAAAACATTTATAACAGACTAATGACTCTTTCATTTTCTTTTAGAGAACTTTGATAGACTTTGATAGTCAAAGAGGGACAACTCTCGTCTTACCCTTTGCTTGCTTTTTCGTATACATTCTTTATTGTATGTTTTGCTGAATACAATTTGTATATATTGATACCTTTGCCTTGTCCCTTCCTTCAAATCAGTTTGGGTTCCTAAACAAATTAAGTAAATATGGTGAAAGGCTGCCACATTTCATTGGCGACCGCGTCGTTTGTTTGAGACACGCCACTCTCTTTACATGTAAGTATGTATGTATGTATGTATGTATGTATGTATGTATGTAGAGTGTTAACTAGTGTGATATAAACAGCTCGACTTCGACCCACTGGAACCAATAAATTGATAAAGGGTTTGCTTGGATAACGATCGGTTAGCATACTTACTGCTCTAAGTGAGCATTTCAGTAGAAATTGACTGTTTATTTAGGGATATCTTTGGGAACGTATTGCTCGTTGACAGATGGCGACACAATCGGTGCGAGATTACTTACCTTTTTTCTCTTCATGGTGTCTAATTAAACCTAATTAAGTAATATTTACTTTCGCTTTAGAAACCTGTGTAAGTGGCAAATGGTAAATGATACTTTGCATAGAAAAGTGTCGAAATATGGAGATATGCATAACTGCCGAATAAGCACTTTTTCTTAATGTTACTTTTTCTACATATATTAGCATAACTTAATTTAGGGAGGCGAATATATTACATACAATCATTTTATTCTTTAAGACTTTTCGCGTCCAGGGTATGACGATAAACTACATCCGCGTCCTGGGTATGACGATAAACTACATCCGCGTCCTGGGTATGACGATAAACTACATCCGCGTCCTGGGTATGACGATAAACTACATCCACGTCCTGGGTAAGAAGATAAACTACATCCACGTCCTGGGTATGACGATAAACTACATCCGCGTCCCGGGTATGACGATAAACTACATCCGCGTCCCGGGTATGACGATAAACTACATCCGCGTCCCGGGTATGACAATAAACTACATCCACGTCCTGGGTATGGCGATAAACTACGCGCAACAACAAGGTCTCTGATAATACGTTTTAGAAAAAATAATATTACCAGCTATACTTTTTTTTGAAAGAATAGTGTTGCCGGCTATATGCTTTAAAAAAATAATATTACCAGCTATACATTTTTGAAAAAATAATATTACCAGCTATACGTTTTTGTAAAAAATATTATTACCAGCTATATGTTTTTGAAAAAATATTATTACCAGCTATACGTTTTTGAAAAAATATTATTACCAGCTATACGTTTTTGAAAAAATATTATTACCAGCTATACGTTTTTGAAAAAATATTATTACCAGCTATACGTTTTGGAAAAATAGTATTAGCAGCTATACGTTTTTGAGGAAAAAAATATTAACAGAAATAGATTTTTGACAAAACAAAAATATGACCCCTCCAAACAAAATAGAAAAAAAAAAACGTTGTCGGCATTAAATGACCCACTGAGGTTGCTGTGCCGTAAAGCAAACCAAACCACCCAAACTTTACAAAATAAATTATTTAAAAAGCAATTCATTCGTCCACATATTTTATTTGAGTTTGCTCACTGCAGCATCCTGACTTACAAATGGTTAAAAAAATTTAAACGCGAGGTTACTCTTGTCTTTGAAAAAGTACATCCAACTTGGGGACTGACAAAATGTTAAGAAATTTTGACAAAATTTTTTTTTCGTTCCAGTTTCCCTTGTGGAACTATCTCCTGGCTTCTTGCTTTCCAGTCAAATTTGATCTTCAAAAATTGAAATGCAATGTCAATCGTTATCTACTGTCTTCCTGATTACTCTTCTATTGTTCTCACTCAATTTTCGCTTGTGGAACTCTCTTCCGGCTTCTTGCTTTCCAGTCAACTTTGATCTTCAAAAATTGAAATGCAATGTCAATCGTTATCTTTTGATTTAATTCATGTTATTTTGTTCTCTTCTCACTAATAATTTTTTCTTTCTCATTCCTCGTTAATATTCAAACTTGCCGGATGTTTACTTAATTATTTATTATTTCATATTATATTAATGTCTCCACTCAAATATGAAACCCGTTTTATGAAACGTTATAATTTGTTGAGTTACTCTACAAGTTTATCGGGGTATTTCTACCACATCTTGCTTGGAACTTCTCAGTCCTTTCTTACCAGCCCGGGTGCAATTCAAAAGCATTTTCGCGCTCTTGTAGATGATAAATTATGTTGCACCTTACAATCACTTCCCCATGTTGATATCTTCTCAGAGGTAAACTATTCTGATTCAATTCGCGTTCATAAAGTGGGGGATCGTTTTTCTATTGTCATTAAGTACTAAACTGATCCCCACAGGATTACTGCATAGTAACCCTTTAAGCCCTGACCACCGCTTTTTCGGTAGTAGAAAAAATGACGTAATGCCCAGCCACCGGTTGAACGGTGGGTAAACACTTGTAACTATTTTTATATCTACTGTGAAACATTACATACCAATTATTTGCGAATTTTGACTCAGGAGCTCAGGCAGAAGGGTTAAAATTGTTCAGGAACGCAGGGTCAAAGGGTTAATATCCTTCCTTTGGTGTCATGTGTGTAGCATGCTTGGGCGCCCATGTCTTTTTTCGAATCATGGTTGACATTCATATAAGATTCTACTGGACATAATGTGGGGGATTGGTTTCCTATTGTCATTAAGTACTAAACTGATCCCCACAGGATTACTGCATATTAACCTTTTAAGCCCTGACCACCTTTTATCGGTGGTAGAGAAAAATGACGTAATGCCCACCCACCGGTCGAACGATGGGTAAACACTTGTAACTATTTTTTTTTTATATCTACCGTGAAACATTACATACCAATTATTTGCGAACTTTGACCCAGGAGCTCAGGCAGAAGGGTTAAAATTGTTCAGGAACGCAGGGATCAAAGGGTTAACTATGTGTTAATTGAACTGTAAATAAATCTATTGCATTGAAAAATTTGGTTGTGTATTTTTCAAACACTCACGTTTGATGACGTCACTATTTCCAGATCCGATGAAAAATTAAAAAAATGTTCCACCATTTGTTTTTTATTTTACTAATCGATAAACGATCAAAGAATAATCCTGAAAAGGTTCAAAGAAGTTTAAAACATTATTTGGAACTCCATGACATTTTTTTTTAATGCCATAATGCTCCAAATAATGTCTTAAAATTGGCGGACGAAAAAACTGCCACCATCTATCATCACTCCAAAATAACCTGCCTAGAAAACGTTTTATTTTTCCCACTAACTTGTGTGAATGATGTAATTCAACACAAAAATATCCCTGCCTTCCTCTTATTTCTGAAACAGACACTATTTACCCTTGGAGGAATAATGTTTGATATACAATATAGTATACCAAGCAGCACTAAGCAGTCAAGTTTTACCGGAAATACATTAATGGTGTGATGGACATGAATTGAATCTGGCACGCATTAGATTTATGCCTGACATTATTCAATAAAATCGCCACGATCTCCAGACTACTTCGGAATCTCCTGCAACTCTTTTGGACGCTCTCCTTGTTTAATTTGGTGAATGCTGTCATAATCCTTGCCTTCAGTTCATCTTTGGTGTTAGAAGGAGTTTTGTTGGTCGCTCGTTCAACTGCACACCAAACATAATAATCAATTGGGGGGCATTCTGGGGAGTTAGGTGTGATGTGGTTGCAAAAATTGTCTGACAGCCATGAATGGATTCTCCTGCTTTTGTGACATAGTGAAAAGTCCTGTTACCAGACATAGGGTCTTCAAGCAGCCACCCTCTTGACCCAGGGCAGCACTACCCACCTCAGGACACTTGATGCATGCCTCTGGGTTTTCTCTGTGTCCCTCACCAACAAATTCAGTGCTTTTCTTGTCAGAACAATCAGAGTGAGTTTTCTGAACTGCTGTATCTTCGTAATCTTCATGGGACTCATCCAACTCTTTCTGAATCCACTGAACTGTCCTCAGATTGACAGCCAAACACTCTGAAATGTTCAAATTGGAGCTTCCGGTGCGAATGCCAAGCTGTATATAATGCCGTTTTCAATATCTAAACATATGAAAATGAATTTATACATTTTCGTTGTTCTTTAGAATTTAAAAAAATATTAAACACTATTTATTAGATTGTTTATTGGAATGTTTGGCAAAAGAATCGGGTAATTGCAAATTGATTCCGACTTTATAAAATGGTAAATAATAAGGATTTCCTTAGAGTTGGTTCACATATATGAATAATTTAGTAAATGTTTATGCTGGATAGATGAGGTTCGTTATCTCTTGAAAAGTAAACTTATTCTACATGACTTGTAAATTTCTGAGAAATATCAAATACGAGGGTCATTCAATAAATAAGGTGAATTTTTCGGTATAAGGACTTCTAATACAGATAGAAGCTTACTTTTCTTTTCTTGTTTTCAACGTAGTCTCCCAGCACTGCCACACACTTTTCCCATCTGTGCACAAGCTTCCGTATTCCCTCAGCGTAAAAATCTTTGAACTGATATCTCAGCCAGTCGCTCACAACACTTTTGACTTCATCGTCACTTTTAAACTTCGTGCCTCTCGTGAACGCTTTCAAGGGACCAAACAGGTGAAAGTCTGAAGGGGCAAGGTCTGGTCTGTAAGGGGGATGAGGGAGCAGTTCCCAGCCCAGCTTGTTGATGGTCTGCACCGTTTGGGATGCTGTGTGAGGCCTTGCGTTGTCATGATGCAAGATGACTCCTTCTGGCTGATGACCCCTGCGTTTGTCCCAACAGATAAGCTCAAAGTCCTTGCAATGTCATCCACTGTCACCCTTCTGTCAGACTGAATGAGGTCATTGACTGATTCGATCACCTCAGGAGACCTCACTTCTGTAGGCCTCCCAAGCCTGTCTTCATCCTCAACACTGCTCCGTCCTTCTTTAAACAATTTAGCCCACTTGTAGACATTTTTTTCGCTGAAACATGTGGCACCATACACAGTTGACATTCTCCTATGAATTTCAACTAGTTTGCACCCTTCAGCAACCAAAAACTTGATAACTGACCGCTGTTCATGCTTCTTGGTCGGCCATCTTTGTTAATCGCCAAAACTCTCATAGTTTTTTTTAATCTGCAAAAGAAATTAAATCCATGTGAAAAAGAAGTAAAACAAAAAAAAAAAAGGAAAAAAAGAGTAAGCTTCTATCTGTATTAGAAGTCCTTATACCGAAAAATTCAACTTATTTATTGAATGACCCTTGTATTAGTTTTTAGAATGTTGTAAATATAAAATTATTCTTGTAAATAAGCAATGTAATAGATAAATAGTATTTTTTGATTTTTTATTGGAATGGTTATAGAAAAATCCTAATCTTCAACTGATTCGACCCTTATGAAATGGTAAATAATAAAGATTTCCTTATAGTTGTTGGTTTGGATATTTGGATAATTTAGTAAATACTTAGAAATGTATGAATAAAAAATTGTTTTCATATTTATTTCTTTATAAATTGGTAAATGATGAATATTGCTTCATGTATTAGTATTTAGAATGTTGTAAATCTAAAATTATTCTTGTAAATAAACAGCGATTAATATTTATGTCATAAATTCTCAAGAACAAAGCAAAAATGTATAAATCAATTCTAATCGTGTCTTTGTAAAACAATAAACAGTACCGAGGAGTGAAGGTAGTTAAAATAATCGCGGTGTCAACGGAAAAACCGTTTTTATGATATTTTGTTCTTTGTTTTTTTTCTGGTACGAAGGTCTAAGTTTGCCAAAAAAAAGGACACGATGAAGATACAAGAAAAAGCGGGAGAAAACTTTGAACCGACGATTTGACGACTGTGGTGTGACTGGGTAGTAGAAGGGAGGGGGGTAAAGAGACAAAAGACAGGAAGATGTGAAGAATCTTCAATGCGCATATATCAAGATTTCAATATTGCAGATGAAAGAAAAAGGAATGTTAAACGGTCAGTGTCCGAGAAAGGCCGCGCCTGCCATCCCCACCACCCAGTAGGGGGTCTTTGTGGATAGATGTTGATTATCCGAGTGGATAATTACCGAAGGCGGCTGAAAATAAACAGTTCCCAACAAGGAAGACGAATTGCTTAAAATGAAACGAAATGTTAATCAGATATGAATATCGATCGATTCAGCTTATCGATTCCAGACTTCTTTGGCTTTACTTACTTGCCGGCTTTTTGTTTGTTTGTTTGTTTCTTTCTTTCTTTCTTTCTTTCTTTCTAGTCTTGTTGATTTGGGCTTTTATTTCTTTTGGTCATTTCTATTTTGACAGAACATTCGGGTCTTTCTTTCTTTCTTTCTTTTTTTCTTTCTTTCTTTTTTTCTTTCGCTCGTTCTTTCTTTCTTTCGCTCGTTCTTTCTTTCTTTCGCTCGTTCTTTCTTTCTTTCGCTCGTTCTTTCTTTCTTTCGCTCGTTTTTCTTTTTTCTTTCTTTCTTTTTTCTTTCTTTCTTTTTTCTTTTTTCTTTCTTTCTTTTTTCTTTCTTTTTTCTTTCTTTCTTTTTTCTTTCTTTTTTCTTTCTTTCTTTTTTCTTTCTTTTTTCTTTCTTTCTTTTTCTTTCTTTCTTTTTCTTTCTTTCTTTTTTTTCTTTCTTTTTTCTTTCTTTCTTTCTTTCTTTCTTTTTTCTTATATCTCCGCCTTTCGATATCTATCTATCTATCTATCTATCACAACCTCTACATATATACCCCAGTCTCTTTTTCTTTCTTTCTTTCTTTCTTTCTTTCTACCACTGTCTATCCCTATCCATATATATATATATATATGTATATATATATATATATATATATATATATATATATATATATATATATATATATATGTATATAATAATTAATCTATCTATCTATCTATCTATCTATCTATCTATCTATTCTTTGAAGAAAATAAAAACGTCACAATTCTCTTCCCAAACGTAATAGCGATCATCTTAACAAGAAGTCTGGATTTCAAGTTAACTATTAGCGTACTTAGGATTTTTTTCTCTTTTCCTTTTTGGCGCGTAGCCACTGACCCACTCTAAAACCCGATACACCGTTGGCCGACACAGCTCATCTCCCCACACCCAATGATCACCGGGAGGAAAAGCTTTTCACTCGTTGGGGAAAAAAATCGATCTTGTATTCGATCGGCTGAACGAGTTTTGGTGATTGCTAACATGATCGCTTGTCAGTTGATCACGCCTGCAAAAACGGAAATGCCCTTATCGGCGGCGCCGGTGCATAGGGTGCGTGGATCAAGCACATGCAAGGTCAAATGAGGGCAGGCCTTTGGCAATCGCCTACCTATCCTAGCCTCTTCGTGTCTGTTTCTTATTTTAGCAGCAGTTGTATGAATTCCTGACCATTGACAATCCCTTTCCTCCTGATTTTCAATGTATTCCTATAGTAAAATCAGTAGGAATGCATTTACATTATACATATAATAGCCCTATTCTATCAGTAATGCTTGCATTCATTCCTGACCACTGACAATCCCTTTTTTTATTTTCAATGCATTCCTACAGGAAAATCATTAACAATGCATCTACATTATAAATATCATAGCCCTATTCTATCAATAACGCTTGCCTTCATTCCTGACCACTGACAATACCTTTCTTTCCGATTTTCAATGCATTCCTATAGCAGAATCATTAGCAAGGCATTTACACTATACAGATAATAGCCGTATTCTATCAGTAATGCTTGCCTTCATTCCTGACCACTGACAATCCCTTTCGTCTTGATTTTCAATGCATTTTTATAGTAAAACCATTATCAATACATTTACATAATACATATAATAGCCCTATTGTACCTGTAATGCTTTCATTCATTCCTGACCACTGACAATCCCTTTCTTCCTGATTTTCAATGTATTCCTATAGTAAAATCATTAGCAATACATTTCCATTATACATATAATAGCCCTATTCTATCAGCAATGCTTGCATTTATTCCTGACCATTGACAATCCCTTTCTTCCTATAGTTCTGTAGTAAGAGCTTTATTAAAATTATTCACAATGCATTTACATATATATATTATATCAGTAATGTTTGTATTAATTCCTGACCACTGACAATACATTTCTTCCTCAGTTGTAATGCATTTCTACAGCAGAATCATTAACAAAGCATTTCGATTTTACATATTCTATCAGTGATGCTATTATTATTATTATTATTATTGTTGTTATTATTAGCCTAGATTGTTATAACGTTCACTCTCCGGCCATTAGATCCGAGTTCGAATCTCACCACGGTCGATTCGTCAGGAAGCCCACTTCTTGATGTTATCGACCTGGGGCATCTGTAACAGGCTTTGGCTAGCCGCCCAGGGGGTGACCTTAGGACGCATATTTTCTATGACAATTTCTCGGACATTCAGGCCGGTAAATGTTATTAATGCTTTTTATGATAAACTGGGCATTTACTTAAATATTTATATATATAAAAAAGAAAGTATAAATATAAAAAAATGTCTTGAAATAATTGTCGGACTTTCACTCTACTGAATGAAGATAGCACTGACTGACAGCAAATCGGTTGGGTTTCGATCCTGGCTTGAACCATTCGGATGTCTCGTCCCACTGAGGAGCTGTGATACAGCCAAACGGTACTATCTGCGAATGACACACACACACACACACACACACATATATATATATATATATATATATATATATATATATATATATATATATATATATATATATATAAGTCAACAATTCGAGGCGACAGTCTGTTTCATGCTTGTTCAATCGTCAGGCAACTAGTTGCCTGGCGATTGCACTAGCATGAAACAGTTGCCTGACGATTGCCCTAGCATGAAACAGTTGCCTGACGATTGCACTAGCATGAAACAGACTGTCGCCTCTAAGTGTTGACTTCTACGTTCACTTTTATATTTACAGACGCTCTATCTCTGATATTGAGTACTTTATCCCATAAATATAGCACACTTTAAGACTATATTTCTTCATATATATATATATATATATATATATATATATATATATATATATATATATATATTAATAATTGAAACCCTAACGATTAGTAATTGAAAGAGTTATGAAGTCGGTTTTAAGTTGAAAGTCCCGGATTATGCAGTAGAGCATGGAAACATAGTATTTATATTTATTAGGTTGGTACAAAAATAATGTCGTTTTCTCACAGGAAGTTGAACGTCAAAAAACGACATTATTTTTGCACCAACCTAATACATTAAAAAAGGGCCATGTAATATATATATATATATATATATATATATATATATATATATATATATATATATATATATTTACATATATATATATTAATTGGAAACTGTAATCATGAGAAAGAGTTATGAAGTCGGTTTTAAGTGGTGGATTATGCAGAAGAACATGGAAAAATATTAGTCATATTTACCCACTTTGACAACCCCAAACTAAGGTTGCAACCTATATGTGAGTATATATAGTACACAAAAATAAAAAAAAAATATTAGAATTTTCTTTTCTCCTCCATATCTCAATCTCTGATGAATCTTAAATAAAAGAGAAACATTTATAAACGTTTCCTATTTGTTCTTTATCCTATCATTGTGTTCAATTTCTCAAAAAAAATGCCCTGCTCATAATTAACTGATTTAGGAGGAAAAACTATCATTTTCAAGTGATTTTAGGACTGAAGCGATTACTGGTATCCAAATGTTCGTCTAACCAGAGCAGCCCCGCATTCAATAAGTAAATAGCACACAAAACCAATCACAATTTCACTTATTCAGTGCGGAGTAGTCATTTAGCTCTACACAAAAAACTCAATTCACCCCGATTTTAATATCACAAAGAAAACTCAATCATTAATTTTAATAATTACAAAAATAAAACATGGCGGATTATTTTCACGGTTTCATTTGCTTGAAAGTAGCACAACCAATATTTCGATCAATTTAATAAAACAATATTATTTAATCCTTTGCGCTCTAACCACCGCTTTATCGGTGGTAGAGAAAAATAACGTAATGCCCAGCCACCGGTTGAACGGTGGGTAAACATTTGTAACTATTTTTATATCTACCTTGAAATATTACATACCAATTATTTGTGAATTTTGACTCAGGAGATCAAGCAGAAGGGTTAAAATTGTTCAGGAACGCAGGGCTCAAAGGGTTAATATCCTTCCTTTGGTGTCATGTGTGTCGCATATTTGGGTGACCATGTCTCTTTTCGAATCATGATTGGCATTCATATAAGATTCTACTGGACATAAAGTGGGGGTTGGCTTTCTATTGTCATTAAGTACTAAACTGATCCCCCCAAGGATTACTGCATATTAACCCTTTAAGCTCTGACCACCACTTTACCAGTGGTAGAATAAATGAAGTAATGCCCAACCACTGGTTGAACAAAGGGCAAACACTTGTAACTATTTTTATATCTACCATGAAACATTACATACCAATTATTTGTGAATTTTGACTCAGGAGATCAAGCAGAAGGGTTAAAATTGTTCAGGAACGCAGGGCTCAAAGGGTTAATATCCTTCCTTTGGTGTCATCTATGTCGCATGCTTCGGCGACCATATCTTTTTTCGAATCATGATCGACATTCATATAAGATTCTACTGGACATAAAGTGGGGGATTGGTTTCCTATTGTCATTAAGTACTAAACTGATCCCCCCAAAGGCTCAAAGGGTTAAATTTGAAAAATGATAGGCATGTTGATAGCAGGTGAGCGAAATATATACATGGACAGTGGAAGGTAGACGAAAAAAAGGGAAGATAGCTCGATATATAGAGGAGGGTACATTGAGCAAATAGTAGAAAAGAGAACTACTGATGTCGGTCTATATGGGGACACAGATATAGATAGACAGGGCGGGGCAAAGAAATCCACTGAAACAGAGAAGACGGCCATTTAAAGCATTTGGCAAATACCGGCGCGTCTAAGGCGTGGAAGTTTCACACGTTTTTATAATGGCGGGCTCGAAGGAAAAAGAAGAAAAATATTATATTTAAATATCGAAAGACGATCGGGAATCATCGAAAAGTTTCCGTTTGTGTCTTGCAAACAAACCCGCGCATATTCTGGGCATTTTGATTAACACTTGATGCCAAATGTTAAACGAAGATGGGAATAGTTTCTTTTTCGCTATATCTATCTATCTATCTATCTATCTATCTATCTATCTATCTATCTATCTATCTATTTCAGTCTTTTCATCTATCTATCTATCTATCTATTTCAGTCTTTTCATCTATCTATCTATCTATCTATCTATCACTGTTTTTTCATATATATCTATCTAGCATATTTGGGGCATTTTAAATATCACTTGATGCCAAATGTTAAACGAAGATGGGAACAGTTTCTTTTTCGTGATATCTAAGTTTATTCATATATATATATACATATATATATATATATATATATATATATATATATATATATATTATAATTATTTAAAAAAAAACGTTTCCATCGTTACATAGGAATTGCAAAAAGAGAAGCTAAAAACTTCCAATTCAATTATAGAAATTAAATTAAATTAAACTACCTACTTCTGTTTCATCCTCAAGCGAATTTTAGGTACTTTAATTTAATTCATTTCCTATAACTGAATTTGAAGTGTTTAGCTTCTGTTTTTGAAACATGACAATTCCTATGTAGCGATGGAATCATATTTTTTTTTAAATAATTATAATTTAGGCTATACTTATATATCGTGTCTATTTTTTTTTTTTTAATAAAAACAAAAATCCTTAAGAACTTCGGATAATTAACCGGACGGTTCTTTCCTATTTTTCAATATATTTGCGCGTGCGCGCGCTAATATATATATATATATATATACATATATTATAATTTTTTTTTTTAAATATGTATCCTTCGCTACATAAGAGTTCTCACGTTTCAAAAGCGGGAGCCGAGACCCTCAATATAATTTTTGAAATTAAGTTGAATTAAGGTGTCTGGTCACGCTTCCTCGTCAAGCGAGAATTTGGGAATAAAAGCAAAAATACTAAGGAACTCCGGATTATTTACCTACCGTGTTCTTTCCTTTTTTTCAGCATACCTGCACACACACACACACACTCACACACACACACACACACACACACACACACACACACACACACACACATATATATATATATATATATATATATTTTAATACATTCTTTTCAGGTACGGTCGCGCACTGTAAAACTGTTTCTACTCTCGTTAACTTATAAAATCTGGTGGGGTTAATATGTTATAAAACAATATATATATATATATATATATATATATATATATATATATATATATATATTCTTTTCAGGTTCAGTCGAGCTCTTTGATTTGTTTTACGACAACCTCAATAAGTTATTAAATGCCGACAACTTTTTTTAATTGCTAGTAAAATTATTTTTTCAAAAATATATTGTTGGTAATTTAAAAAAAAATACATTGCTAGTAATAATCTTACTCAAAAAGTATTGCTGGTATTAAAATCTATTTTTATACTTTCATAGTTTTTTTTACCCCTTTTAGATGTAGTTTATTGTCTTACCCAGGACGCGGATGTAGTTTATCGTCTTACCCACGACGCGGATGTAGTTTATCGTCATACCCAGGACGCGTATGTAGTTTATCGTCATACCCAGGACGCGGATGTAGTTTATCGTCTTACCCAGGACGCGGATGTAGTTCTTCGTCTTACTCAAGACGCGGATGTAGTTTATCGTTTTAACTAGGACAGGAAAAAAAAGGACACGTGTACTTAGCATCAGAAAGTGTTGACATTTTTAGGGCACATCATAAGAAAAGTAGGCATGGAAAATGTGTCACCCATAAGATATACGGAAGGCAAGCGGGACAATGGAAAACAACGAAAGTCATGTCACCCACTTCCGGAAGTGACTAAATTTTCCGTTTGTTCATCCTTTTATGAAATTCTCCAGAAGAAGCAGAAGAAGGATGATGAGGAGAAGGATGAGCTTCTGTGAATGGCCAGCAAAGCAAGTATCAAGAGGGATAGCAAAATGACAAAAATTACTAAGAGTTACAAAAGAGAAGTTGTGGAGAGGCAAGATCGTCCACATCCTGAAAGAACAGATCAAAAGAAGAAGCAGAAAGAGATGGAACTAGTGTGAATAGTTGGCAGAGAGAAATAGCAAAAAGACAAAACTTACTTAGAATTACTAAAGACAGCAAGTCGGTGAGAGCCATGATCACCCACGTCCTGCAAAGATACATCACATAGAAGAAGAAAAAGAGTTATCAAGGAGAGCAAAAAGAAAAAAACCTTACTGAGAGTTACTAAAGAAAGGACGTCGGTGAGAGCCATGATCACCCACGTTCTGCAGACACAGCACATAGAAGAAGAAGAGTTATCAAGAGGGAGAGCAAAAAGACAAATCTTACGGAGAGCTACTGAAGAGAGGAAGTCGGTGAGAGCCATGAACAGACACGTTCTGCAAAGACACAGCACATAGAGGAAGAAAAAAGAGGTATCAATAGGGAGAGCAAAAAGACAAATCTTGCTGAGAGTTACTAAATGGAGGAAGTCGGTAAGAGCCATGATCATCTACGTCATGCAAATTTCACAGCACATAGAAGAAGAAAAAGAAGAAGAGGTATGAAGAGGGAGAGAAAAAGACAAGCCTTACTGAGAGTTACTAAAGAGAGGACGTCGGTGAGAGCCATGATCCCCCACGTGCTGCAGACACAGCACATAGAAGAAGAGCTATCAAGAAGGAGAGAAAAAGACAAGCCTTACTGAGTGTTACTAAAGAGAGGAAGTCGGTGAGAGCCATGATCAGCCACGTTCTGCAAAGACACAGCATATAGTAGTAGAAGAAGAGGTATGAAGAGGGAGAGGAAAAAGACAAATCTAGCTGAGAGTTACTAAAGAGAGGAAGTCGGTGAGAGCCATGATCAACTACGTCCTGCAAAGACACAGCACATAGAAGAAGAAGAAGAAGAAGAAAAGTGGTAGCAAGAAGGAGTGCAAAAAGACAAAACTTACTGAGAGTTACCAAAGTGAGGAAGTTGGTGAGAGCCATGATCAGCCACGTTCTGCAAAGACATGGCAAATAGAAGAAAAGGTATGATCACACACCTATAAAGACATAGCATGAAGAAGAAGAAAAAGAAATGACGAAGAAAAAGGAGGAGGAAATGGTGAAGAAGAAATGAAGAAAAAAGAGGAGGAAATGGTGAAGGAGAAGAAGAAGAAGAAGAAGGGGTATGAAGAGGGAGAGGAAAAAGACAAACCTTAGAGTTACAAAGGAGAAAAATTTGAGGAGAGCCACAACCACCCACTGAAAGAACATGACAAAAAAGAGATAGAAGTATCAGGAGGGGGGAGGAGGTGTTTGTGTGTATTATTGGCAGGACATGTACGAAGACGGATAGCAAAAAGGCAAAGACTATTAAGAGTTACAAAGGAGAGGAAGTTGTGAAGAGCCATGGTTGAGCAGTCGTACTACAATTCGGCAACCATAATCATTATACGCATAATACTTCCTTGTCTTTCATATGCAACGAAACATGTATACAGGATATAAAAAAAACAAAATTCGAACTTATATCACCTGAAGAAGGCCGGGGCGTACAACGGTCGAAACATCTCGTGAATATGGTAGTAAACATGAGGACAACAGTCTGAACAATGTCAATAATGTAAATAGTTACAATGTCTCATCTCAGAAATATAGAGTGATCCTGAAGAGGTACGGAGCTTGCAACGGCCGAAACGTCGTAAAACAACAGTTCAAACAATGTAAATAATGTAAATAGTTACAATACTTAAAATCAGAAACATAGTCGAATCTTGAAGAAAGTTGGGTGATGGTGGTCAACGGCCGAGACGTTGTGAATATGGCAATAAACATGAGGACAACAGAAATATAGACAGGTCCTGAGGAAGGACGGAGCTTACAACGGCTGAAACGTCGTGAATATCACAATAAAGATGATGACAAGAGTTCAAACAATGTAAATAATGTAAATAGTTACAATACCTCATCTCAGAAATATAGACGAATCCTGAAGAAGGCTGGGTGTGGTCAACGGCCGAGACATCGTGAATATGGCAGCAAAGATGAGGACAACAGTCCGAACAATGTAAATAGTGTAAATAGTTACATTACCTCATCTCGGAAATATAGACAGATCCTGAAGAAGCCCGGGGCGTACAGCGGCCGAAACGTCGAGAATATGGCAACAATGATGAGTACAACAGTCCGAACAATGTAAATAA
>OZ038517.1:18777476-19022476 GCA_964036315.1 Acanthosepion esculentum | reverse complement strand
GTGTGTGTGTGTGTGTGTGTGTCTAATACCAGAAGTAAGCGTCTCTCATTGTTTTAAAACTCTTTGAATTCTTTCTCATCTTTTCCTATTTCTTCACGAACTAAGCTCTCTTTTAATACGGACCCTGGTTACCTTCTGTCCCAACTTAACACAGTAATTCGTGTTCTTTCGTTTTATTGCTACTCCCAGGACTGACGGAAGTTATCTATCTATCTATCTATCTATCTATCTATCTATCTATCTATCTATCTATCTATCTATCTATCTATCCCTTTTCGTATACAGCATTCTATATGCAGATCTCAATATATATTGCCGAGTCAAAAGATTGTATCGAATGATATGTCACAAGAACGACAGCTATTGTCTCGTAACACCTTCGTATATCATGCGTATAAGCAGCTACGCAGGTCTCGAGTCATTCATTTTGAGAAGACGAATTTCAGGACACTTAAACATAAAAATAGATCGATTTATAGAGAGATGTGAAGACTCTGATATATATATATATATATATATATATATATATATATATATATATATATATAATCCCATATGTTCACATCTGTCTATAAATCGGGCAATTTATATATATATATATATATATATATATATATATATATATATATATATATATATATATATAGTAAGGTAAAAAATACGTCGGAATATAGAAAAATATTAGAAATGATCCAGAAAAAAGAGCTCGATGTATTTTATTCGTACAGAGCAATATATTTAATAATCAAAGAAATCCTTTTAACTCATAAGGGGAATAGGCTATTTTGGCAGACGACGAAAGTGGAACTTCATTCCTCACCGGGTTTGAAAAGACAGACGAAAAATACCCTATTCCGCAAATGAGTTAAAAGGATTTATTTGATTATTAAAAAGGCCTAAAAATGTTAGAGTTATCATTCAAATGTAGTGTCAAGCGTCGTCAAAGCGAGTTTGTGGTGTGACCAACATAGATATTATTTAGTTCGTTGGAGATACAATCTCCCAAAGGGCACCTGAATTTGTAAACTATGTTGGTTTTTTTCAAATCGCTAACCGGGGGAGAAGAATCATTGCGAATAATTGAGTTGGATATACTAAATTTAGTGTAGTATATAATTAGCTTAATGTTTTTGCTAGGATCTGTTGTAGATATGTTAGTATTTACTAATTTTTTTAGTATATTTTCATCTTGTTTATCATTAGTATGCATTTTATTACGATATAGGAGATTAATATGTTTGAGATTAGTAGAAGCAGTATTATGTACTATTTGCTTAGTATTGAGATTTCTAAGAAAGCATCTTATTTCTTCATCAATTATATAGTTTGGAAAACTATTATTAACAAGTGTTTGTTTTATATTCTTTAGTTCACTGTAAAAAATCTGTTTTGTGGATGAATTAGCCTCTGTACGATGTATTAGATTTTTTATAATTGCTATTTTGTAGTAATATGGGCATTCGCTCTTGTAGTTAAGTGTACATGAATTTATGCTAGTATGTTTTTTATATGGCGAAATAGTAAATTTGTTATTATTTGTGTTTATCAATATGTCAAGGAAAGGAATTTTATTATTAGTATTGAGTTCATACGTGAATTTGAGGACAGAATTATTTTGGAAACATTTTTGTAGTTGAAGTATTTCATCTGTATTTATCGTTGCTTGGAAATCATCCATGTAAACAAAAACAGACTATCATCAATTTCTTGTTCGTGTATTGCTTAATATATTGTGTAATTGCCATCTTTGATAATGGCTTATGTAAGACGAAAGTTTAGATTGGATTAAAAAAATATGTATCAATATTGTGATTTTCTTTCATTGTTCAATGATAATGTTATTAAGCTTATCAGACAATATGAAAAGAACTTACATAAAATAGACAACACTTGTTTATATTATTTAATAAAACATGTATGAATATATATATATATATATATATATATATATATATATATATATATATATATATATATAGGGAGAGAGATAGCTAGCTAGATAGATAGATAAAAAGAAACTGTGATTGGTGTATACCGCATATATTCACGTACAATTCGACTTTTGAAGAACTTATTTTGAAGCTAATTTTAAGGGGGTCGCACCATACACGAGATATAAAATTAGTCTATGTAATGTTGGCCCTGTCTATATATCCAAAAGTATAATATCAAACTATAAACCAAACTATATATCTATTTACTGTAATGAAATTAGCTTCAAAATTAGGTCTTCAAAAGTCACATGATCGCAAGTATATCCGGTAAGTCAACTATCTTACTCAGCATAGCGTAATGATTAACAAAGCGCGGCTGGTTGACCATTACTACAGGTTCGTGAGTTTGACCCTCACTAGGTGCCCCATACTTTTTTCGACATTAAATAAACCATCAATCTAAACCCAGCATAGGGTAATGGTTAACCAGGCTAGTCTGGTTGACCATTACTAATGAATCAGGATTTTGATCCTCACTAGGTGCCTCATACAAATTACAACATTAAATAAGCCAACAGTCTTACTATCGTAATGATTAGAAAGCTTAGTTTGTTAGGTCATTTCTACTAAGTTGGTATTTTGATCCTCACTAGGTGCCCCATAAAATTGACGACATTAAATAAGCCAACAATCTTAATCAGCATAGGCTAATGATTGGCAACGCTAATCTAGTTGAACATTACTACCGAATATTCAGTTTGATCCTCACTAGGTGCCCCATACAAATTTCGGCATTAAATACCGTATATACTCGCGTATCAGGCGACTTTTGAAGAGCTAATTTTAAGTGGGGGGTCGCATCATACACAAGATATAAAATTAGCGTAGTACTGCTGACTCTGTCTACGCCGTTGACCAAATTATATATCCATTTACTGTTGTGAAATTAGCATCAAAATTAGGTCTTCAGACGTCGTATGATACGCGAGTATATACGGTCGATACTTAGGATTTGAAACCGGCTCGCCGATTTTAATATCTGCGTCTATAACCTGTCGCATTATCCAGAGGAGCAATTGCATCAAATATTGGCAAGAACTTGAATCAAGGTGAAAGAGTGAATTCGAGAATGATCCTTGTTTTGTCTTCGTAGCCGCTGACGTGTTAACGTGTCCATTTTAACCCATGTAAATCGCTGAAAGCATCTTCTGTGGGCACGCTATCATCTGAATTTCAAATCATATAGTTAGCAGAAAATTGCCTGGCTTTTGGAGACGCACATTCTTCTAAATAAGATAGACGTGTCTATCATTATCTTAGGGAAAGCGATCCTAATAGGATGCGTTCTCCGTCCTCGGTATGACGGTAAACTACATCCGCGTCCTGGGTAAGACTATGTCCAACAGCAAGGCTTCTGTTCAGGAGGTTTTGAGGAAGCGTGGAACTACCTCTTAATTGCAGGTGTTCCCATGTCCACCTTGCCCCGAGGTGGTAGTACCTGTTAGGGCCCCAACTATGGGCAAATAGTTATCACCTAAACTTGTGTAAAAATAGGTTTTAATACCAGAAATACTTTGTAATGAAAAAATTATTACGAGCAATAATTTTTGAAGGAAAAATTCTTATGAGCAATACTTAAAAAAAATATTAGTAATACGAGCAGCTTAAGAAGTTGGATTGTGCTAAATGATATGAGTAATTGAAAAATAGTTCAAATATATATGTATACATAAACACCTTTTATTTTTACCAAATTATCGCTATGGATCTATTTCAAACATTTTGTTGGCATTAAATGACCCACTGAGGTTTTGATATGCCATAAAACAAAACAACCAACCAACCAAACAAACAAACAACCAACCAACCAACCAGCCGAGTAATTTAAAAAAACACTTTTACAAAAATAAAACCATCCGAGATTGTAAATTTCCTAAAAGAATTTGGCTTGTACTCAAAAATATGAGTAATTGAAAAATAGTTCAAATATATATGTATATATACATACCTTTTTTACCAAAATATCGCTATGAATCTATTTCATAAATTTTATTGGCATTAAATGACCCACTGAGGTTTTGATATGCCATAAAACAAAACAACCAGCCAACCACAATGCGTTATCTGAAAAAAAAAAGCAGTGCAATCGTTTCACTGTGAAACACTATCCTAATATTATTATGGGAGGGACTTCGTCACATATCTCTCGTACCTCAATGTCATTGAAAATAAGACAGAGCCCCTTCATCAGTGGCACATGAGTAGCTCCAGGAGTAGAAAAAAAATCACTAAGTTGCTCTGATTACCCGACCCCCCAGATCTCAACCCCGTTGAACTCTTTGCTGACATCAATATCATGTTGATAGCGATGAAATGAAGACATTATCTGACATAGAGGGCTTACAACCATATCAGATTGAAACACTAGGTCCTGTACTGAAGTGAAGCAACGTCGAGCCTGGTCAGTACCTAGATGAGTGTCCGCTTGGGAAGATTAGGTGCTGAAATAGTGGGGGTTGGTGCAATGGTAACGACATGGAATTGCAAATCGAAGAATCGAGTTCCAATTACCGCCGGGTTCCTTATATTCATTTACGCGCAAAATTCCCCTGAGAATCCGCCTATCCCCGTCTTCGGTTAATTAGTAAGGCTTGTATTAGTAATTAATTATTATCTCCCATTATTATCTCATTATTATTTTGTTTGTCTGTCTGTCTATATCGATGTTTATATCTATCTATCTATCTATCTATCTATCTATCTATCTATCTATCAATCTTAGTCTTTTCATCTATCTATCTATCTTAGACTTTCATCTATCTATCTATCTATTTTAGTCTTTTCACTATCTATCTATCTATCTATCTTAGTCTTTGCATCTATCTATCTATCTATCTATCTATCTATCTATCTATCTATCTTAGTCTTTTAATCTCTCTATCTATCTATCTATCTTAGTCTTTTCATCTCTCTATCTATCTATCTATCTATCTTAGATTGTTCTCGCTCAATTTTCGAGAAATGCAAGAGGAGACAGTAGATAACGATTGACATTGCATTTAAATTTCTGAGGATCAAAGTTGAGAGGAAAGCAAGAAGCCGGAAGAGAGTTCCACAAGCGAAAATTGAGTGAGAACAATAGAAGAGTAATCAGGAAGACAGTAGATAACGATTGACATTGCATTTCAATTTTTGAAGATCAAAGTTGAGAGGAAAGCAAGAAGCTGGAAGAGAGTTCCACAAGCGAAAATTGAGTGAGAACAATAGAAGAGTAATCAGGAAGACAGTAGATAACGATTGACATTGCATTTCAATTTTTGAAGATCAAAGTTGAGAGGAAAGCAAGAAGCCGGAAGAGAGTTCCACAAGCGAAAATTAAGTGAGAACAATAATAGAGTAATTAGGAAGACAGTAGATAACGATTGACATTGCATTTCAATTTTTGAAGATCAAAGTTGACTGGAAAGCAAGAAGCCGGAAGAGAGTTCCACAAGCGAAAATTGAGTGAGAACAATAGAAGAGTAATCAGGAAGACAGTAGATAACGATTGACATTGCATTTAAACTTTTGAAATTCAAAGTTGACTGGAAATCAAGAAGCCGGAAGAGAGTTCCACAAGCGAAAATTGAGTGAGAACAATAGAAGAGTAATCAGGAAGACAGTAGATAACGAATGACATTGCATTTCAATTTTTGAAGATCAAAGTTGACTGGAAAGCAAGAAGCCGGAAGAGAGTTCCACAAGCGAAAATTGAGTGAGAACAATAGAAGAGTAATCAGGAAGACAGCAGATAACGATTGACATTGCATTTCAATTTTTGAAGATCAAAGTTGAGAGGAAAGCAAGAAGCTGGAAGAGAGTTCCACAAGCGAAAATTGATTGAGAACAATAGAAGAGTAATCAGGAAGACAGTAGATAACGATTGACATTGCATTTCAATTTTTGAAGATCAAAGTTGAGAGGAAAGCAAGAAGCCGGAAGAGAGTTCCACAAGCGAAAATTAAGTGAGAACAATAATAGAGTAATTAGGAAGACAGTAGATAACGATTGACATTGCATTTCAATTTTTGAAGATCAAAGTTGACTGGAAAGCAAGAAGCCGGAAGAGAGTTCCACAAGCGAAAATTGAGTGAGAACAATAGAAGAGTAATCAGGAAGACAATAGGTAACGATTGACATTGCATTTCAATTTTTGAAGATCAAAGTTGAGAGGAAAGCAAGAAGCCGGAAGAGAGTTCCACAAGCGAAAATTGAGTGAGAACAATAGAAGAGTAATCAGGAAGACAGTAGATAACGATTGACATTGCATTTAAATTTTTGAAGATCAAAGTTGAGAGGAAAGCAAGAAGCCGGAAGAGAGTTCCACAAGCGAAAATTGAGTGAGAACAATAGAAGAGTAATCAGGAAGACAGTAGATAACGATTGACATTGCATTTAAATTTTTGAAGATCAAAGTTGAGAGGAAAGCAAGAAGCCGGAAGAGAGTTCCACAAGTGCTAATTGAGTGAGAACAATAGAAGAGTAATCAGGAAGACAGTAGATAACGATTGACATTGCATTTCAATTTTTGAAGATCAAAGTTGACTGGAAAGCAAGAAGCCGGAAGAGAGTTCCACAAGCGAAAATTGAGTGAGAACAATAGAAGAGTAATCAGGAAGACAATAGGTAACGATTGACATTGCATTTCAATTTTTGAAGATCAAAGTTGAGAGGAAAGCAAGAAGCCGGAAGAGAGTTCCACAAGCGAAAATTGAGTGAGAACAATAGAAGAGTAATCAGGAAGACAGTAGATAACGATTGACATTGCATTTAATTTTTGAAGATCAAAGTTGACTGGAAAGCAAGAAGCCGGAAGAGAGTTCCACAAGCGAAAATTGAGGGAGAACAATAGAAGAGTAATCAGGAAGACAGTAGATAACTATTGACATAGCATTTAAATTTTTTAAGATCAAAGTTGAAAGGAAAGCAAGGAGCCGGAAGAGAGTTCCACAAGCGAAAATTGAGTGAGAACAATAGAAGAGTAATCAGGAAGACAGTAGATAACGATTGACATTGCATTTCAATTTTTGAAGATCAAAGTTGACTGGAAAGCAAGAAGCCGGAAGAGAGTTCCACAAGCGAAAATTGAGTGAGAACAATAGAAGAGTAATCAGGAAGACAGTAGATAACGATTGACATTGCATTTCAATTTTTGAAGATCAAAGTTGACTGGAAAGCAAGAAGCCGGAAGAGAGTTCCACAAGCGAAAATTGAGTGAGAACAATAGAAGAGTAATCAGGAAGACAGTAGATAACGATTGACATTGCATTTCAATTTTTTAAGATCAAAGTTGAAAGGAAAGCAAGGAGCCGGAAGAGAGTTCCACAAGCGAAAATTGAGTGAGAACAATAGAAGAGTAATCAGGAAGACAGTAGATAACGATTGACATTGCATTTCAATTTTTGAAGATCAAAGTTGAAAGGAAAGCAAGGAGCCGGAAGAGAGTTCCACAAGCGAAAATTGAGTGAGAACAATAGAAGAGTAATCAGGAAGACAGTAGATAACGATTGACATTGCATTTCAATTTTTTAAGATCAAAGTTGAAAGGAAAGCAAGGAGCCGGAAGAGAGTTCCACAAGCGAAAATTGAGTGAGAACAATAGAAGAGTAATCAGGAAGACAGTAGATAACGATTGACATTGCATATCAATTTTTTAAGATCAAAGTTGAAAGGAAAGCAAGGAGCCGGAAGAGAGTTCCACAAGCGAAAATTGAGTGAGAACAATAGAAGAGTAATCAGGAAGACAGTAGATAACGATTGACATTGCATTTCAATTTTTTAAGATCAAAGTTGAAAGGAAAGCAAGGAGCCGGAAGAGAGTTCCACAAGCGAAAATTGAGTGAGAACAATAGAAGAGTAATCAGGAAGACAGTAGATAACGATTGACATTGCATATCAATTTTTTAAGATCAAAGTTGAAAGGAAAGCAAGGAGCCGGAAGAGAGTTCCACAAGCGAAAATTGAGTGAGAACAATAGAAGAGTAATCAGGAAGACAGTAGATAACGATTGACATTGCATTTAAATTTTTTAAGATCAAAGTTGAAAGGAAAGCAAGGAGCCGGAAGAGAGTTCCACAAGCGAAAATTGAGTGAGAACAATAGAAGAGTAATCAGGAAGACAGTAGATAACGATTGACATTGCATATCAATTTTTTAAGATCAAAGTTGAAAGGAAAGCAAGGAGCCGGAAGAGAGTTCCACAAGCGAAAATTGAGTGAGAACAATAGAAGAGTAATCAGGAAGACAGTAGATAACGATTGACATTGCATTTCAATTTTTTAAGATCAAAGTTGAAAGGAAAGCAAGGAGCCGGAAGAGAGTTCCACAAGCGAAAATTGAGTGAGAACAATAGAAGAGTAATCAGGAAGACAGTAGATAACGATTGACATTGCATATCAATTTTTTAAGATCAAAGTTGAAAGGAAAGCAAGGAGCCGGAAGAGAGTTCCACAAGCGAAAATTGAGTGAGAACAATAGAAGAGTAATCAGGAAGACAGTAGATAACGATTGACATTGCATTTAAATTTTTTAAGATCAAAGTTGAAAGGAAAGCAAGGAGCCGGAAGAGAGTTCCACAAGCGAAAATTGAGTGAGAACAATAGAAGAGTAATCAGGAAGACAGTAGATAACGATTGACATTGCATATCAATTTTTTAAGATCAAAGTTGAAAGGAAAGCAAGGAGCCGGAAGAGAGTTCCACAAGCGAAAATTGAGTGAGAACAATAGAAGAGTAATCAGGAAGACAGTAGATAACGATTGACATTGCATTTAAATTTTTTAAGATCAAAGTTGAAAGGAAAGCAAGGAGCCGGAAGAGAGTTCCACAAGCGAAAATTGAGTGAGAACAATAGAAGAGTAATCAGGAAGACAGTAGATAACGATTGACATTGCATTTCAATTTTTTAAGATCAAAGTTGAAAGGAAAGCAAGGAGCCGGAAGAGAGTTCCACAAGCGAAAATTGAGTGAGAACAATAGAAGAGTAATCAGGAAGACAGTAGATAACGATTGACATTGCATTTCAATTTTTTAAGATCAAAGTTGAAAGGAAAGCAAGGAGCCGGAAGAGAGTTCCACAAGCGAAAATTGAGTGAGAACAATAGAAGAGTAATCAGGAAGACAGTAGATAACGAGTGACATTGCATTTCAATTTTTGAAGATCAAAGTTGACTGGAAAGCAAGAAGCCGGAAGAGAGTTCCACAAGCGAAAATTGAGTGAGAACAATAGAAGAGTAATCAGGAAGACAGTAGATAAGGATTGACATTGCATTTCAATTTTTTAAGATCAAAGTTGAAAGGAAAGCAAGGAGCCGGAAGAGAGTTCCACAAGCGAAAATTGAGTGAGAACAATAGAAGAGTAATCAGGAAGACAGTAGATAACGATTGACATTGCATATCAATTTTTTAAGATCAAAGTTGAAAGGAAAGCAAGGAGCCGGAAGAGAGTTCCACAAGCGAAAATTGAGTGAGAACAATAGAAGAGTAATCAGGAAGACAGTAGATAACGATTGACATTGCATTTCAATTTTTTAAGATCAAAGTTGAAAGGAAAGCAAGGAGCCGGAAGAGAGTTCCACAAGCGAAAATTGAGTGAGAACAATAGAAGAGTAATCAGGAAGACAGTAGATAACGATTGACATTGCATTTCAATTTTTTAAGATCAAAGTTGAAAGGAAAGCAAGGAGCCGGAAGAGAGTTCCACAAGCGAAAATTGAGTGAGAACAATAGAAGAGTAATCAGGAAGACAGTAGATAACGATTGACATTGCATTTCAATTTTTTAAGATCAAAGTTGAAAGGAAAGCAAGGAGCCGGAAGAGAGTTCCACAAGCGAAAATTGAGTGAGAACAATAGAAGAGTAATCAGGAAGACAGTAGATAACGATTGACATTGCATATCAATTTTTTAAGATCAAAGTTGAAAGGAAAGCAAGGAGCCGGAAGAGAGTTCCACAAGCGAAAATTGAGTGAGAACAATAGAAGAGTAATCAGGAAGACAGTAGATAACGATTGACATTGCATTTCAATTTTTTAAGATCAAAGTTGAAAGGAAAGCAAGGAGCCGGAAGAGAGTTCCACAAGCGAAAATTGAGTGAGAACAATAGAAGAGTAATCAGGAAGACAGTAGATAACGATTGACATTGCATTTCAATTTTTTAAGATCAAAGTTGAAAGGAAAGCAAGGAGCCGGAAGAGAGTTCCACAAGCGAAAATTGAGTGAGAACAATAGAAGAGTAATCAGGAAGACAGTAGATAACGATTGACATTGCATATCAATTTTTTAAGATCAAAGTTGAAAGGAAAGCAAGGAGCCGGAAGAGAGTTCCACAAGCGAAAATTGAGTGAGAACAATAGAAGAGTAATCAGGAAGACAGTAGATAACGATTGACATTGCATTTCAATTTTTTAAGATCAAAGTTGAAAGGAAAGCAAGGAGCCGGAAGAGAGTTCCACAAGCGAAAATTGAGTGAGAACAATAGAAGAGTAATCAGGAAGACAGTAGATAACGATTGACATTGCATTTCAATTTTTTAAGATCAAAGTTGAAAGGAAAGCAAGGAGCCGGAAGAGAGTTCCACAAGCGAAAATTGAGTGAGAACAATAGAAGAGTAATCAGGAAGACAGTAGATAACGATTGACATTGCATTTCAATTTTTTAAGATCAAAGTTGAAAGGAAAGCAAGGAGCCGGAAGAGAGTTCCACAAGCGAAAATTGAGTGAGAACAATAGAAGAGTAATCAGGAAGACAGTAGATAACGATTGACATTGCATTTCAATTTTTTAAGATCAAAGTTGAAAGGAAAGCAAGGAGCCGGAAGAGAGTTCCACAAGCGAAAATTGAGTGAGAACAATAGAAGAGTAATCAGGAAGACAGTAGATAACGATTGACATTGCATATCAATTTTTTAAGATCAAAGTTGAAAGGAAAGCAAGGAGCCGGAAGAGAGTTCCACAAGCGAAAATTGAGTGAGAACAATAGAAGAGTAATCAGGAAGACAGTAGATAACGATTGACATTGCATTTCAATTTTTTAAGATCAAAGTTGAAAGGAAAGCAAGGAGCCGGAAGAGAGTTCCACAAGCGAAAATTGAGTGAGAACAATAGAAGAGTAATCAGGAAGACAGTAGATAACGATTGACATTGCATTTCAATTTTTTAAGATCAAAGTTGAAAGGAAAGCAAGGAGCCGGAAGAGAGTTCCACAAGCGAAAATTGAGTGAGAACAATAGAAGAGTAATCAGGAAGACAGTAGATAACGATTGACATTGCATTTCAATTTTTGAAGATCAACGTTGAGAGGAAAGCAAGAAGCCGGAAGAGAGTTCCACGAGCGAAAATTGAGTGAGAACAATAGAAGAGTAATCAGGAAGACAGTAGATAACGATTGACATTGCATTTCAATTTTTTAAGATCAAAGTTGAAAGGAAAGCAAGGAGCCGGAAGAGAGTTCCACAAGCGAAAATTGAGTGAGAACAATAGAAGAGTAATCAGGAAGACAGTAGATAACGATTGACATTGCATTTCAATTTTTTAAGATCAAAGTTGAAAGGAAAGCAAGGAGCCGGAAGAGAGTTCCACAAGCGAAAATTGAGTGAGAACAATAGAAGAGTAATCAGGAAGACAGTAGATAACGATTGACATTGCATTTCAATTTTTTAAGATCAAAGTTGAAAGGAAAGCAAGGAGCCGGAAGAGAGTTCCACAAGCGAAAATTGAGTGAGAACAATAGAAGAGTAATCAGGAAGACAGTAGATAACGATTGACATTGCATTTCAATTTTTTAAGATCAAAGTTGAAAGGAAAGCAAGGAGCCGGAAGAGAGTTCCACAAGCGAAAATTGAGTGAGAACAATAGAAGAGTAATCAGGAAGACAGTAGATAACGATTGACATTGCATTTCAATTTTTTAAGATCAAAGTTGAAAGGAAAGCAAGGAGCCGGAAGAGAGTTCCACAAGCGAAAATTGAGTGAGAACAATAGAAGAGTAATCAGGAAGACAGTAGATAATGATTGACATTGCATTTCAATTTTTTAAGATCAAAGTTGAAAGGAAAGCAAGGAGCCGGAAGAGAGTTCCACAAGCGAAAATTGAGTGAGAACAATAGAAGAGTAATCAGGAAGACAGTAGATAACGATTGACATTGCATTTCAATTTTTTAAGATCAAAGTTGAAAGGAAAGCAAGGAGCCGGAAGAGAGTTCCACAAGCGAAAATTGAGTGAGAACAATAGAAGAGTAATCAGGAAGACAGTAGATAACGAGTGACATTGCATTTCAATTTTTGAAGATCAAAGTTGACTGGAAAGCAAGAAGCCGGAAGAGAGTTCCACAAGCGAAAATTGAGTGAGAACAATAGAAGAGTAATCAGGAAGACAGTAGATAAGGATTGACATTGCATTTCAATTTTTTAAGATCAAAGTTGAAAGGAAAGCAAGGAGCCGGAAGAGAGTTCCACAAGCGAAAATTGAGTGAGAACAATAGAAGAGTAATCAGGAAGACAGTAGATAACGATTGACATTGCATATCAATTTTTTAAGATCAAAGTTGAAAGGAAAGCAAGGAGCCGGAAGAGAGTTCCACAAGCGAAAATTGAGTGAGAACAATAGAAGAGTAATCAGGAAGACAGTAGATAACGATTGACATTGCATTTCAATTTTTTAAGATCAAAGTTGAAAGGAAAGCAAGGAGCCGGAAGAGAGTTCCACAAGCGAAAATTGAGTGAGAACAATAGAAGAGTAATCAGGAAGACAGTAGATAACGATTGACATTGCATTTCAATTTTTTAAGATCAAAGTTGAAAGGAAAGCAAGGAGCCGGAAGAGAGTTCCACAAGCGAAAATTGAGTGAGAACAATAGAAGAGTAATCAGGAAGACAGTAGATAACGATTGACATTGCATTTCAATTTTTTAAGATCAAAGTTGAAAGGAAAGCAAGGAGCCGGAAGAGAGTTCCACAAGCGAAAATTGAGTGAGAACAATAGAAGAGTAATCAGGAAGACAGTAGATAATGATTGACATTGCATTTCAATTTTTTAAGATCAAAGTTGAAAGGAAAGCAAGGAGCCGGAAGAGAGTTCCACAAGCGAAAATTGAGTGAGAACAATAGAAGAGTAATCAGGAAGACAGTAGATAACGATTGACATTGCATTTCAATTTTTTAAGATCAAAGTTGAAAGGAAAGCAAGGAGCCGGAAGAGAGTTCCACAAGCGAAAATTGAGTGAGAACAATAGAAGAGTAATCAGGAAGACAGTAGATAACGAGTGACATTGCATTTCAATTTTTGAAGATCAAAGTTGACTGGAAAGCAAGAAGCCGGAAGAGAGTTCCACAAGCGAAAATTGAGTGAGAACAATAGAAGAGTAATCAGGAAGACAGTAGATAAGGATTGACATTGCATTTCAATTTTTTAAGATCAAAGTTGAAAGGAAAGCAAGGAGCCGGAAGAGAGTTCCACAAGCGAAAATTGAGTGAGAACAATAGAAGAGTAATCAGGAAGACAGTAGATAACGATTGACATTGCATATCAATTTTTTAAGATCAAAGTTGAAAGGAAAGCAAGGAGCCGGAAGAGAGTTCCACAAGCGAAAATTGAGTGAGAACAATAGAAGAGTAATCAGGAAGACAGTAGATAACGATTGACATTGCATTTCAATTTTTTAAGATCAAAGTTGAAAGGAAAGCAAGGAGCCGGAAGAGAGTTCCACAAGCGAAAATTGAGTGAGAACAATAGAAGAGTAATCAGGAAGACAGTAGATAACGATTGACATTGCATTTCAATTTTTTAAGATCAAAGTTGAAAGGAAAGCAAGGAGCCGGAAGAGAGTTCCACAAGCGAAAATTGAGTGAGAACAATAGAAGAGTAATCAGGAAGACAGTAGATAACGATTGACATTGCATATCAATTTTTTAAGATCAAAGTTGAAAGGAAAGCAAGGAGCCAGAAGAGAGTTCCACAAGCGAAAATTGAGTGAGAACAATAGAAGAGTAATCAGGAAGACAGTAGATAACGATTGACATTGCATTTCAATTTTTTAAGATCAAAGTTGAAAGGAAAGCAAGGAGCCGGAAGAGAGTTCCACAAGCGAAAATTGAGTGAGAACAATAGAAGAGTAATCAGGAAGACAGTAGATAACGATTGACATTGCATATCAATTTTTTAAGATCAAAGTTGAAAGGAAAGCAAGGAGCCGGAAGAGAGTTCCACAAGCGAAAATTGAGTGAGAACAATAGAAGAGTAATCAGGAAGACAGTAGATAACGATTGACATTGCATATCAATTTTTTAAGATCAAAGTTGAAAGGAAAGCAAGGAGCCGGAAGAGAGTTCCACAAGCGAAAATTGAGTGAGAACAATAGAAGAGTAATCAGGAAGACAGTAGATAACGATTGACATTGCATTTCAATTTTTTAAGATCAAAGTTGAAAGGAAAGCAAGGAGCCGGAAGAGAGTTCCACAAGCGAAAATTGAGTGAGAACAATAGAAGAGTAATCAGGAAGACAGTAGATAACGATTGACATTGCATTTCAATTTTTTAAGATCAAAGTTGAAAGGAAAGCAAGGAGCCGGAAGAGAGTTCCACAAGCGAAAATTGAGTGAGAACAATAGAAGAGTAATCAGGAAGACAGTAGATAACGATTGACATTGCATTTCAATTTTTGAAGATCAACGTTGAGAGGAAAGCAAGAAGCCGGAAGAGAGTTCCACGAGCGAAAATTGAGTGAGAACAATAGAAGAGTAATCAGGAAGACAGTAGATAACGATTGACATTGCATTTCAATTTTTTAAGATCAAAGTTGAAAGGAAAGCAAGGAGCCGGAAGAGAGTTCCACAAGCGAAAATTGAGTGAGAACAATAGAAGAGTAATCAGGAAGACAGTAGATAACGATTGACATTGCATTTCAATTTTTTAAGATCAAAGTTGAAAGGAAAGCAAGGAGCCGGAAGAGAGTTCCACAAGCGAAAATTGAGTGAGAACAATAGAAGAGTAATCAGGAAGACAGTAGATAACGATTGACATTGCATATCAATTTTTTAAGATCAAAGTTGAAAGGAAAGCAAGGAGCCGGAAGAGAGTTCCACAAGCGAAAATTGAGTGAGAACAATAGAAGAGTAATCAGGAAGACAGTAGATAACGATTGACATTGCATTTCAATTTTTTAAGATCAAAGTTGAAAGGAAAGCAAGGAGCCGGAAGAGAGTTCCACAAGCGAAAATTGAGTGAGAACAATAGAAGAGTAATCAGGAAGACAGTAGATAACGATTGACATTGCATTTCAATTTTTTAAGATCAAAGTTGAAAGGAAAGCAAGGAGCCGGAAGAGAGTTCCACAAGCGAAAATTGAGTGAGAACAATAGAAGAGTAATCAGGAAGACAGTAGATAACGATTGACATTGCATTTCAATTTTTTAAGATCAAAGTTGAAAGGAAAGCAAGGAGCCGGAAGAGAGTTCCACAAGCGAAAATTGAGTGAGAACAATAGAAGAGTAATCAGGAAGACAGTAGATAACGATTGACATTGCATATCAATTTTTTAAGATCAAAGTTGAAAGGAAAGCAAGGAGCCGGAAGAGAGTTCCACAAGCGAAAATTGAGTGAGAACAATAGAAGAGTAATCAGGAAGACAGTAGATAACGATTGACATTGCATTTCAATTTTTTAAGATTAAAGTTGAAAGGAAAGCAAGGAGCCGGAAGAGAGTTCCACAAGCGAAAATTGAGTGAGAACAATAGAAGAGTAATCAGGAAGACAGTAGATAAAGATTGACATTGCATTTAAATTTTTTAAGATCAAAGTTGAATGGAAAGCAAGAAGCCGGAAGAGAGTTCCACAAGCGAAAATTGAGTGAGAACAATAGAAGAGTAATCAGGAAGACAGTAGATAACGATTGACATTGCATATCAATTTTTTAAGATCAAAGTTGAAAGGAAAGCAAGGAGCCGGAAGAGAGTTCCACAAGCGAAAATTGAGTGAGAACAATAGAAGAGTAATCAGGAAGACAGTAGATAACGATTGACATTGCATTTAAATTTTTTAAGATCAAAGTTGAAAGGAAAGCAAGGAGCCGGAAGAGAGTTCCACAAGCGAAAATTGAGTGAGAACAATAGAAGAGTAATCAGGAAGACAGTAGATAACGATTGACATTGCATTTCAATTTTTGAAGATCAAAGTTGAAAGGAAAGCAAGGAGCCGGAAGAGAGTTCCACAAGCGAAAATTGAGTGAGAACAATAGAAGAGTAATCAGGAAGACAGTAGATAACGATTGACATTGCATTTCAATTTTTTAAGATCAAAGTTGAAAGGAAAGCAAGGAGCCGGAAGAGAGTTCCACAAGCGAAAATTGAGTGAGAACAATAGAAGAGTAATCAGGAAGACATTAGATAACGATTGACATTGCATTTCAATCTTTGAAGATCAAAGTTGACTGGAAAGCAAGAAGCCGGAAGAGAGTTCCACAAGCGAAAATTGAGTGAGAACAATAGAAGAGTAATCAGGAAGACAGTAGATAAGGATTGACATTGCATTTAAATTTTTTAAGATCAAAGTTGAAAGGAAAGCAAGGAGCCGGAAGAGAGTTCCACAAGCGAAAATTGAGTGAGAACAATAGAAGAGTAATCAGGAAGACAGTAGATAACGATTGACATTGCATTTCAATTTTTGAAGATCAAAGTTGAAAGGAAAGCAAGGAGCCGGAAGAGAGTTCCACAAGCGAAAATTGAGTGAGAACAATAGAAGAGTAATCAGGAAGACAGTAGATAACGATTGACATTGCATTTCAATTTTTGAAGATCAAAGTTGAAAGGAAAGCAAGGAGCCGGAAGAGAGTTCCACAAGCGAAAATTGAGTGAGAACAATAGAAGAGTAATCAGGAAGACAGTAGATAACGATTGACATTGCATTTAAATTTTTGAAGATCAAAGTTGAAAGGAAAGCAAGGAGCCGGAAGAGAGTTCCACAAGCGAAAATTGAGTGAGAACAATAGAAGAGTAATCAGGAAGACAGTAGATAACGATTGACATTGCATTTCAATTTTTTAAGATCAAAGTTGAAAGGAAAGCAAGGAGCCGGAAGAGAGTTCCACAAGCGAAAATTGAGTGAGAACAATAGAAGAGTAATCAGGAAGACAGTAGATAACGATTGACATTGCATTTCAAATTTTTAAGATCAAAGTTGAAAGGAAAGCAAGGAGCCGGAAGAGAGTTCCACAAGCGAAAATTGAGTGAGAACAATAGAAGAGTAATCAGGAAGACAGTAGATAACGATTGACATTGCATTTCAATTTTTTAAGATCAAAGTTGAAAGGAAAGCAAGGAGCCGGAAGAGAGTTCCACAAGCGAAAATTGAGTGAGAACAATAGAAGAGTAATCAGGAAGACATTAGATAACGATTGACATTGCATTTCAATCTTTGAAGATCAAAGTTGACTGGAAAGCAAGAAGCCGGAAGAGAGTTCCACAAGCGAAAATTGAGTGAGAACAATAGAAGAGTAATCAGGAAGACAGTAGATAAGGATTGACATTGCATTTAAATTTTTTAAGATCAAAGTTGAAAGGAAAGCAAGGAGCCGGAAGAGAGTTCCACAAGCGAAAATTGAGTGAGAACAATAGAAGAGTAATCAGGAAGACAGTAGATAACGATTGACATTGCATTTCAATTTTTGAAGATCAAAGTTGAAAGGAAAGCATGGAGCCGGAAGAGAGTTCCACAAGCGAAAATTGAGTGAGAACAATAGAAGAGTAATCAGGAAGACAGTAGATAACGATTGACATTGCATTTCAATTTTTTAAGATCAAAGTTGAAAGGAAAGCAAGAAGCCGGAAGAGAGTTCCACAAGCGAAAATTGAGTGAGAACAATAGAAGAGTAATCAGGAAGACAGTAGATAACGATTGACCTTGCATTTCAATTTTTTAAGATCAAAGTTGAAAGGAAAGCAAGAAGCCGGAAGAGAGTTCCAAAAGCGAAAATTGAGTGAGAACAATAGAAGAGTAATCAGGAAGACAGTAGATAACGATTGACATTGCATTTCAATTTTTGAAGATCAAAGTTGAAAGGAAAGCAAGGAGCCGGAAGAGAGTTCCACAAGCGAAAATTGAGTGAGAACAATAGAAGAGTAATCAGGAAGACAGTAGATAACGATTGACATTGCATTTCAATTTTTTAAGATCAAAGTTGAAAGGAAAGCAAGGAGCCGGAAGAGAGTTCCACAAGCGAAAATTGAGTGAGAACAATAGAAGAGTAATCAGGAAGACATTAGATAACGATTGACATTGCATTTCAATCTTTGAAGATCAAAGTTGACTGGAAAGCAAGAAGCCGGAAGAGAGTTCCACAAGCGAAAATTGAGTGAGAACAATAGAAGAGTAATCAGGAAGACAGTAGATAATGATTGACATTGCATTTAAATTTTTTAAGATCAAAGTTGAAAGGAAAGCAAGGAGCCGGAAGAGAGTTCCACAAGCGAAAATTGAGTGAGAACAATAGAAGAGTAATCAGGAAGACAGTAGATAACGATTGACATTGCATTTCAATTTTTGAAGATCAAAGTTGAAAGGAAAACAAGGAGCCGGAAGAGAGTTCCACAAGCGAAAATTGAGTGAGAACAATAGAAGAGTAATCAGGAAGACAGTAGATAACGATTGACATTGCATTTCAATTTTTTAAGATCAAAGTTGAAAGGAAAGCAAGGAGCCGGAAGAGAGTTCCACAAGCGAAAATTGAGTGAGAACAATAGAAGAGTAATCAGGAAGACAGTAGATAAGGATTGACATTGCATTTAAATTTTTTAAGATCAAAGTTGAAAGGAAAGCAAGGAGCCGGAAGAGAGTTCCACAAGCGAAAATTGAGTGAGAACAATAGAAGAGTAATCAGGAAGACAGTAGATAAGGATTGACATTGCATTTAAATTTTTTAAGATCAAAGTTGAAAGGAAAGCAAGGAGCCGGAAGAGAGTTCCACAAGCAAAAATTGAGTGAGAACAATAGAAGAGTAATCAGGAAGACAGTAGATAACGATTGACATTGCATTTCAATTTTTGAAGATCAAAGTTGAAAGGAAATCAAGGAGCCGGAAGAGAGTTCCACAAGCGAAAATTGAGTGAGAACAATAGAAGAGTAATCAGGAAGACAGTAGATAACGATTGACAATGCATTTCAATTTTTGAAGATCAAAGTTGAAAGGAAAGCAAGGAGCCGGAAGAGAGTTCCACAAGCGAAAATTGAGTGAGAACAATAGAAGAGTAATCAGGAAGACAGTAGATAACGATTGACATTGCATTTCAATTTTTGAAGATCAAAGTTGAAAGGAAAGCAAGGAGCCGGAAGAGAGTTCCACAAGCGAAAATTGAGTGAGAACAATAGAAGAGTAATCAGGAAGACAGTAGATAACGATTGACATTGCATTTCAATTTTTGAAGATCAAAGTTGAAAGGAAAGCAAGGAGCCGGAAGAGAGTTCCACAAGCGAAAATTGAGTGAGAACAATAGAAGAGTAATCAGGAAGACAGTAGATAACGATTGACATTGCATTTCAATTTTTGAAGATCAAAGTTGAAAGGAAAGCAAGGAGCCGGAAGAGAGTTCCACAAGCGAAAATTGAGTGAGAACAATAGAAGAGTAATCAGGAAGACAGTAGATAACGATTGACATTGCATTTCAATTTTTTAAGATCAAAGTTGAAAGGAAAGCAAGGAGCCGGAAGAGAGTTCCACAAGCGAAAATTGAGTGAGAACAATAGAAGAGTAATCAGGAAGACAGTAGATAACGATTGACATTGCATTTAAATTTTTGAAGATCAAAGTTGAATGGAAAGCAAGAAGCCGGAAGAGAGTTCCACAAGCGAAAATTGAGTGAGAACAATAGAAGAGTAATCAGGAAGACAGTAGATAACGATTGACATTGCATATCAATTTTTTAAGATCAAAGTTGAAAGGAAAGCAAGGAGCCGGAAGAGAGTTCCACAAGCGAAAATTGAGTGAGAACAATAGAAGAGTAATCAGGAAGACAGTAGATAACGATTGACATTGCATATCAATTTTTGAAGATCAAAGTTGAAAGGAAAGCAAGGAGCCGGAAGAGAGTTCCACAAGCGAAAATTGAGTGAGAACAATAGAAGAGTAATCAGGAAGACAGTAGATAACGATTGACATTGCATTTCAATTTTTTAAGATCAAAGTTGAAAGGAAAGCAAGGAGCCGGAAGAGAGTTCCACAAGCGAAAATTGAGTGAGAACAATAGAAGAGTAATCAGGAAGACATTAGATAACGATTGACATTGCATTTCAATCTTTGAAGATCAAAGTTGACTGGAAAGCAAGAAGCCGGAAGAGAGTTCCACAAGCGAAAATTGAGTGAGAACAATAGAAGAGTAATCAGGAAGACAGTAGATAAGGATTGACATTGCATTTAAATTTTTTAAGATCAAAGTTGAAAGGAAAGCAAGGAGCCGGAAGAGAGTTCCACAAGCGAAAATTGAGTGAGAACAATAGAAGAGTAATCAGGAAGACAGTAGATAACGATTGACATTGCATTTCAATTTTCGAAGATCAAAGTTGAAAGGAAAGCATGGAGCCGGAAGAGAGTTCCACAAGCGAAAATTGAGTGAGAACAATAGAAGAGTAATCAGGAAGACAGTAGATAACGATTGACATTGCATTTCAATTTTTTAAGATCAAAGTTGAAAGGAAAGCAAGGAGCCGGAAGAGAGTTCCACAAGCGAAAATTGAGTGAGAACAATAGAAGAGTAATCAGGAAGACAGTAGATAACGATTGACCTTGCATTTCAATTTTTTAAGATCAAAGTTGAAAGGAAAGCAAGAAGCCGGAAGAGAGTTCCAAAAGCGAAAATTGAGTGAGAACAATAGAAGAGTAATCAGGAAGACAGTAGATAAGGATTGACATTGCATTTCAATTTTTTAAGATCAAAGTTGAAAGGAAAGCAAGGAGCCGGAAGAGAGTTCCACAAGCGAAAATTGAGTGAGAACAATAGAAGAGTAATCAGGAAGACAGTAGATAACGATTGACATTGCATTTCAATTTTTGAAGATCAAAGTTGAAAGGAAAACAAGGAGCCGGAAGAGAGTTCCACAAGCGAAAATTGAGTGAGAACAATAGAAGAGTAATCAGGAAGACAGTAGATAACGATTGACATTGCATTTCAATTTTTTAAGATCAAAGTTGAAAGGAAAGCAAGGAGCCGGAAGAGAGTTCCACAAGCGAAAATTGAGTGAGAACAATAGAAGAGTAATCAGGAAGACAGTAGATAAGGATTGACATTGCATTTAAATTTTTTAAGATCAAAGTTGAAAGGAAAGCAAGGAGCCGGAAGAGAGTTCCACAAGCGAAAATTGAGTGAGAACAATAGAAGAGTAATCAGGAAGACAGTAGATAAGGATTGACATTGCATTTAAATTTTTTAAGATCAAAGTTGAAAGGAAAGCAAGGAGCCGGAAGAGAGTTCCACAAGCAAAAATTGAGTGAGAACAATAGAAGAGTAATCAGGAAGACAGTAGATAACGATTGACATTGCATTTCAATTTTTGAAGATCAAAGTTGAAAGGAAAGCAAGGAGCCGGAAGAGAGTTCCACAAGCGAAAATTGAGTGAGAACAATAGAAGAGTAATCAGGAAGACAGTAGATAACGATTGACATTGCATTTCAATTTTTGAAGATCAAAGTTGAAAGGAAAGCAAGGAGCCGGAAGAGAGTTCCACAAGCGAAAATTGAGTGAGAACAATAGAAGAGTAATCAGGAAGACAGTAGATAACGATTGACATTGCATTTCAATTTTTGAAGATCAAAGTTGAAAGGAAAGCAAGGAGCCGGAAGAGAGTTCCACAAGCGAAAATTGAGTGAGAACAATAGAAGAGTAATCAGGAAGACAGTAGATAACGATTGACATTGCATTTCAATTTTTGAAGATCAAAGTTGAAAGGAAAGCAAGGAGCCGGAAGAGAGTTCCACAAGCGAAAATTGAGTGAGAACAATAGAAGAGTAATCAGGAAGACAGTAGATAACGATTGACATTGCATTTCAATTTTTGAAGATCAAAGTTGAAAGGAAAGCAAGGAGCCGGAAGAGAGTTCCACAAGCGAAAATTGAGTGAGAACAATAGAAGAGTAATCAGGAAGACAGTAGATAACGATTGACATTGCATTTAAATTTTTTAAGATCAAAGTTGAAAGGAAAGCAAGGAGCCGGAAGAGAGTTCCACAAGCGAAAATTGAGTGAGAACAATAGAAGAGTAATCAGGAAGACAGTAGATAACGATTGACATTGCATTTAAATTTTTGAAGATCAAAGTTGAATGGAAAGCAAGAAGCCGGAAGAGAGTTCCACAAGCGAAAATTGAGTGAGAACAATAGAAGAGTAATCAGGAAGACAGTAGATAACGATTGACATTGCATATCAATTTTTTAAGATCAAAGTTGAAAGGAAAGCAAGGAGCCGGAAGAGAGTTCCACAAGCGAAAATTGAGTGAGAACAATAGAAGAGTAATCAGGAAGACAGTAGATAACGATTGACATTGCATATCAATTTTTGAAGATCAAAGTTGAAAGGAAAGCAAGGAGCCGGAAGAGAGTTCCACAAGCGAAAATTGAGTGAGAACAATAGAAGAGTAATCAGGAAGACAGTAGATAACGATTGACATTGCATTTCAATTTTTTAAGATCAAAGTTGAATGGAAAGCAAGAAGCCGGAAGAGAGTTCCACAAGCGAAAATTGAGTGAGAACAATAGAAGAGTAATCAGGAAGACAGTAGATAACGATTGACATTGCATTTCAATTTTTGAAGATCAAAGTTGAAAGGAAAGCAAGGAGCCGGAAGAGAGTTTCACAAGCGAAAATTGAGTGAGAACAATAGAAGAGTAATCAGGAAGACAGTAGATAACGATTGACATTGCATTTCAATTTTTGAAGATCAAAGTTGAAAGGAAAGCAAGGAGCCGGAAGAGAGTTCCACAAGCGAAAATTGAGTGAGAACAATAGAAGAGTAATCAGGAAGACAGTAGATAACGATTGACATTGCATTTCAATTTTTGAAGATCTAAGTTGAAAGGAAAGCAAGGAGCCGGAAGAGAGTTCCACAAGCGAAAATTGAGTGAGAACAATAGAAGAGTAATCAGGAAGACAGTAGATAACGATTGACATTGCATTTCAATTTTTGAAGATCAAAGTTGAAAGGAAAGCAAGGAGCCGGAAGAGAGTTCCACAAGCGAAAATTGAGTGAGAACAATAGAAGAGTAATCAGGAAGACAGTAGATAACGATTGACATTGCATTTAAATTTTTGAAGATCAAAGTTGAAAGGAAAGCAAGGAGCCGGAAGAGAGTTCCACAAGCGAAAATTGAGTGAGAACAATAGAAGAGTAATCAGGAAGACAGTAGATAACGATTGACATTGCATTTCAATTTTTGAAGATCAAAGTTGAAAGGAAAGCAAGGAGCCGGAAGAGAGTTCCACAAGCGAAAATTGAGTGAGAACAATAGAAGAGTAATCAGGAAGACAGTAGATAACGATTGACATTGCATTTCAATTTTTTAAGATCAAAGTTGAAAGGAAAGCAAGGAGCCGGAAGAGAGTTCCACAAGCGAAAATTGAGTGAGAACAATAGAAGAGTAATCAGGAAGACAGTAGATAACGATTGACATTGCATTTAAATTTTTGAAGATCAAAGTTGAATGGAAAGCAAGAAGCCGGAAGAGAGTTCCACAAGCGAAAATTGAGTGAGAACAATAGAAGAGTAATCAGGAAGACAGTAGATAACGATTGACATTGCATATCAATTTTTTAAGATCAAAGTTGAAAGGAAAGCAAGGAGCCGGAAGAGAGTTCCACAAGCGAAAATTGAGTGAGAACAATAGAAGAGTAATCAGGAAGACAGTAGATAACGATTGACATTGCATATCAATTTTTGAAGATCAAAGTTGAAAGGAAAGCAAGGAGCCGGAAGAGAGTTCCACAAGCGAAAATTGAGTGAGAACAATAGAAGAGTAATCAGGAAGACAGTAGATAACGATTGACATTGCATTTCAATTTTTTAAGATCAAAGTTGAATGGAAAGCAAGAAGCCGGAAGAGAGTTCCACAAGCGAAAATTGAGTGAGAACAATAGAAGAGTAATCAGGAAGACAGTAGATAACGATTGACATTGCATTTAAATTTTTGAAGATCAAAGTTGAAAGGAAAGCAAGGAGCCGGAAGAGAGTTCCACAAGCGAAAATTGAGTGAGAACAATAGAAGAGTAATCAGGAAGACAGTAGATAACGATTGACATTGCATTTCAATTTTTGAAGATCAAAGTTGAAAGGAAAGCAAGGAGCCGGAAGAGAGTTCCACAAGCGAAAATTGAGTGAGAACAATAGAAGAGTAATCAGGAAGACAGTAGATAACGATTGACATTGCATTTCAATTTTTTAAGATCTAAGTTGAAAGGAAAGCAAGGAGCCGGGAGAGAGTTCCACAAGCGAAAATTGAGTGAGAACAATAGAAGAGTAATCAGGAAGACAGTAGATAACGATTGACATTGCATTTCAATTTTTTAAGATCAAAGTTGAAAGGAAAGCAAGGAGCCGGAAGAGAGTTCCACAAGCGAAAATTGAGTGAGAACAATAGAAGAGTAATCAGGAAGACAGTAGATAACGATTGACATTGCATTTAAATTTTTGAAGATCAAAGTTGAAAGGAAAGCAAGGAGCCGGAAGAGAGTTCCACAAGCGAAAATTGAGTGAGAACAATAGAAGAGTAACCAGGAAGACAGTAGATAACGATTGACATTGCATTTCAATTTTTTAAGATCAAAGTTGAAAGGAAAGCAAGGAGCCGGAAGAGAGTTCCACAAGCGAAAATTGAGTGAGAACAATAGAAGAGTAATCAGGAAGACAGTAGATAACGATTGACATTGCATTTAAATTTTTGAAGATCAAAGTTGAAAGGAAAGCAAGGAGCCGGAAGAGAGTTCCACAAGCGAAAATTGAGTGAGAACAATAGAAGAGTAATCAGGAAGACAGTAGATAACGATTGACATTGCATTTAAATTTTTGAAGATCAAAGTTGAAAGGAAAGCAAGGAGCCGGAAGAGAGTTCCACAAGCGAAAATTGAGTGAGAACAATAGAAGAGTAATCAGGAAGACAGTAGGTAACGATTGACATTGCATTTAAATTTTTTAAGATCAAAGTTGAAAGGAAAGCAAGGAGCCGGAAGAGAGTTCCACAAGCGAAAATTGAGTGAGAACAATAGAAGAGTAATCAGGAAGACAGTAGATAACGATTGACATTGCATTTCAATTTTTGAAGATCAAAGTTGAAAGGAAAGCAAGGAGCCGGAAGAGAGTTCCACAAGCGAAAATTGAGTGAGAACAATAGAAGAGTAATCAGGAAGACAGTAGATAACGATTGACATTGCATTTAAATTTTTTAAGATCAAAGTTGAAAGGAAAGCAAGGAGCCGGAAGAGAGTTCCACAAGCGAAAATTGAGTGAGAACAATAGAAGAGTAATCAGGAAGACAGTAGATAACGATTGACATTGCATTTCAATTTTTGAAGATCAAAGTTGAAAGGAAAGCAAGGAGCCGGAAGAGAGTTCCACAAGCGAAAATTGAGTGAGAACAATAGAAGAGTAATCAGGAAGACAGTAGATAACGATTGACATTGCATTTAAATTTTTGAAGATCAAAGTTGAAAGGAAAGCAAGGAGCCGGAAGAGAGTTCCACAAGCGAAAATTGAGTGAGAACAATAGAAGAGTAATCAGGAAGACAGTAGATAACGATTGACATTGCATTTCAATTTTTTAAGATCAAAGTTGAAAGGAAAGCAAGGAGCCGGAAGAGAGTTCCACAAGCGAAAATTGAGTGAGAACAATAGAAGAGTAATCAGGAAGACAGTAGATAACGATTGACATTGCATTTCAAATTTTTAAGATCAAAGTTGAAAGGAAAGCAAGGAGCCGGAAGAGAGTTCCACAAGCGAAAATTGAGTGAGAACAATAGAAGAGTAATCAGGAAGACAGTAGATAACGATTGACATTGCATTTCAATTTTTTAAGATCAAAGTTGAAAGGAAAGCAAGGAGCCGGAAGAGAGTTCCACAAGCGAAAATTGAGTGAGAACAATAGAAGAGTAATCAGGAAGACATTAGATAACGATTGACATTGCATTTCAATCTTTGAAGATCAAAGTTGACTGGAAAGCAAGAAGCCGGAAGAGAGTTCCACAAGCGAAAATTGAGTGAGAACAATAGAAGAGTAATCAGGAAGACAGTAGATAAGGATTGACATTGCATTTCAATTTTTTAAGATCAAAGTTGAAAGGAAAGCAAGGAGCCGGAAGAGAGTTCCACAAGCGAAAATTGAGTGAGAACAATAGAAGAGTAATCAGGAAGACAGTAGATAAGGATTGACATTGCATTTCAATTTTTTAAGATCAAAGTTGAAAGGAAAGCAAGGAGCCGGAAGAGAGTTCCACAAGCGAAAATTGAGTGAGAACAATAGAAGAGTAATCAGGAAGACTGTAGATAACGATTGACATTGCATTTCAATTTTTGAAGATCAAAGTTGAAAGGAAAGCAAGGAGCCGGAAGAGAGTTTCACAAGCGAAAATTGAGTGAGAACAATAGAAGAGTAATCAGGAAGACAGTAGATAACGATTGACATTGCATTTCAATTTTTTAAGATCAAAGTTGAAAGGAAAGCAAGGAGCCGGAAGAGAGTTCCACAAGCGAAAATTGAGTGAGAACAATAGAAGAGTAATCAGGAAGACAGTAGATAACGATTGACATTGCATTTCAATTTTTGAAGATCAAAGTTGAAAGGAAAGCAAGGAGCCGGAAGAGAGTTCCACAAGCGAAAATTGAGTGAGAACAATAGAAGAGTAATCAGGAAGACAGTAGATAACGATTGACATTGCATTTCAATTTTTTAAGATCAAAGTTGAAAGGAAAGCAAGGAGCCGGAAGAGAGTTCCACAAGCGAAAATTGAGTGAGAACAATAGAAGAGTAATCAGGAAGACATTAGATAACGATTGACATTGCATTTCAATCTTTGAAGATCAAAGTTGACTGGAAAGCAAGAAGCCGGAAGAGAGTTCCACAAGCGAAAATTGAGTGAGAACAATAGAAGAGTAATCAGGAAGACAGTAGATAATGATTGACATTGCATTTAAATTTTTTAAGATCAAAGTTGAAAGGAAAGCAAGGAGCCGGAAGAGAGTTCCACAAGCGAAAATTGAGTGAGAACAATAGAAGAGTAATCAGGAAGACAGTAGATAACGATTGACATTGCATTTCAATTTTTGAAGATCAAAGTTGAAAGGAAAGCAAGGAGCCGGAAGAGAGTTCCACAAGCGAAAATTGAGTGAGAACAATAGAAGAGTAATCAGGAAGACAGTAGATAACGATTGACATTGCATTTCAATTTTTTAAGATCAAAGTTGAAAGGAAAGCAAGGAGCCGGAAGAGAGTTCCACAAGCGAAAATTGAGTGAGAACAATAGAAGAGTAATCAGGAAGACAGTAGATAACGATTGACATTGCATTTCAATTTTTTAAGATCAAAGTTGAAAGGAAAGCAAGGAGCCGGAAGAGAGTTCCACAAGCCAAAATTGAGTGAGAACAATAGAAGAGTAATCAGGGAGACATTAGATAACGATTGACATTGCATTTCAATCTTTGAAGATCAAAGTTGACTGGAAAGCAAGAAGCCGGAAGAGAGTTCCACAAGCGAAAATTGAGTGAGAACAATAGAAGAGTAATCAGGGAGACAGTAGATAATGATTGACATTACATTTAAATTTTTTAAGATCAAAGTTGAAAGGAAAGCAAGGAGCCGGAAGAGAGTTCCACAAGCGAAAATTGAGTGAGAACAATAGAAGAGTAATCAGGAAGACAGTAGATAACGATTGACATTGCATTTCAATTTTTGAAGATCAAAGTTGAAAGGAAAACAAGGAGCCGGAAGAGAGTTCCACAAGCGAAAATTGAGTGAGAACAATAGAAGAGTAATCAGGAAGACAGTAGATAACGATTGACATTGCATTTAAATTTTTTAAGATCAAAGTTGAAAGGAAAGCAAGGAGCCGGAAGAGAGTTCCACAAGCGAAAATTGAGTGAGAACAATAGAAGAGTAATCAGGAAGACAGTAGATAAGGATTGACATTGCATTTAAATTTTTTAAGATCAAAGTTGAAAGGAAAGCAAGGAGCCGGAAGAGAGTTCCACAAGCGAAAATTGAGTGAGAACAATAGAAGAGTAATCAGGAAGACAGTAGATAAGGATTGACATTGCATTTAAATTTTTTAAGATCAAAGTTGAAAGGAAAGCAAGGAGCCGGAAGAGAGTTCCACAAGCAAAAATTGAGTGAGAACAATAGAAGAGTAATCAGGAAGACAGTAGATAACGATTGACATTGCATTTCAATTTTTGAAGATCAAAGTTGAAAGGAAAGCAAGGAGCCGGAAGAGAGTTCCACAAGCGAAAATTGAGTGAGAACAATAGAAGAGTAATCAGGAAGACAGTAGATAACGATTGACATTGCATTTCAATTTTTGAAGATCAAAGTTGAAAGGAAAGCAAGGAGCCGGAAGAGAGTTCCACAAGCGAAAATTGAGTGAGAACAATAGAAGAGTAATCAGGAAGACAGTAGATAACGATTGACATTGCATTTAAATTTTTTAAGATCAAAGTTGAAAGGAAAGCAAGGAGCCGGAAGAGAGTTCCACAAGCGAAAATTGAGTGAGAACAATAGAAGAGTAATCAGGAAGACAGTAGATAACGATTGACATTGCATTTCAATTTTTGAAGATCAAAGTTGAAAGGAAAGCAAGGAGCCGGAAGAGAGTTCCACAAGCGAAAATTGAGTGAGAACAATAGAAGAGTAATCAGGAAGACAGTAGATAACGATTGACATTGCATTTCAATTTTTGAAGATCAAAGTTGAAAGGAAAGCAAGGAGCCGGAAGAGAGTTCCACAAGCGAAAATTGAGTGAGAACAATAGAAGAGTAATCAGGAAGACAGTAGATAACGATTGACATTGCATTTAAATTTTTTAAGATCAAAGTTGAAAGGAAAGCAAGGAGCCGGAAGAGAGTTCCACAAGCGAAAATTGAGTGAGAACAATAGAAGAGTAATCAGGAAGACAGTAGATAACGATTGACATTGCATTTCAATTTTTTAAGATCAAAGTTGAAAGGAAAGCAAGGAGCCGGAAGAGAGTTCCACAAGCGAAAATTGAGTGAGAACAATAGAAGAGTAATCAGGAAGACAGTAGATATCGATTGACATTGCATTTAAATTTTTGAAGATCAAAGTTGAAAGGAAAGCAAGGAGCCGGAAGAGAGTTCCACAAGCGAAAATTGAGTGAGAACAATAGAAGAGTAATCAGGAAGACAGTAGATAACGATTGACATTGCATTTCAATTTTTTAAGATCAAAGTTGAAAGGAAAGCAAGGAGCCGGAAGAGAGTTCCACAAGCGAAAATTGAGTGAGAACAATAGAAGAGTAATCAGGAAGACAGTAGATAACGATTGACATTGCATTTAAATTTTTTAAGATCAAAGTTGAAAGGAAAGCAAGGAGCCGGAAGAGAGTTCCACAAGCGAAAATTGAGTGAGAACAATAGAAGAGTAATCAGGAAGACAGTAGATAACGATTGACATTGCATTTCAATTTTTGAAGATCAAAGTTGAAAGGAAAGCAAGGAGCCGGAAGAGAGTTCCACAAGCGAAAATTGAGTGAGAACAATAGAAGAGTAACCAGGAAGACAGTAGATAACGATTGACATTGCATTTCAATTTTTTAAGATCAAAGTTGAAAGGAAAGCAAGGAGCCGGAAGAGAGTTCCACAAGCGAAAATTGAGTGAGAACAATAGAAGTGTAATCAGGAAGACAGTAGATAACGATTGACATTGCATTTAAATTTTTTAAGATCAAAGTTGAAAGGAAAGCAAGGAGCCGGAAGAGAGTTCCAAAAGCGAAAATTGAGTGAGAACAATAGAAGAGTAATCAGGAAGACAGTAGATAAGGATTGACATTGCATTTAAATTTTTTAAGATCAAAGTTGAAAGGAAAGCAAGGAGCCGGAAGAGAGTTCCACAAGCGAAAATTGAGTGAGAACAATAGAAGAGTAATCAGGAAGACAGTAGATAAGGATTGACATTGCATTTAAATTTTTTAAGATCAAAGTTGAAAGGAAAGCAAGGAGCCGGAAGAGAGTTCCACAAGCGAAAATTGAGTGAGAACAATAGAAGAGTAATCAGGAAGACAGTAGATAACGATTGACATTGCATTTAAATTTTTTAAGATCAAAGTTGAAAGGAAAGCAAGGAGCCGGAAGAGAGTTCCACAAGCGAAAATTGAGTGAGAACAATAGAAGAGTAATCAGGAAGACAGTAGATAACGATTGACATTGCATTTCAATTTTTGAAGATCAAAGTTGAAAGGAAAGCAAGGAGCCGGAAGAGAGTTCCACAAGCGAAAATTGAGTGAGAACAATAGAAGAGTAATCAGGAAGACAGTAGATAACGATTGACATTGCATTTCAATTTTTTAAGATCAAAGTTGAAAGGAAAGCAAGGAGCCGGAAGAGAGTTCCACAAGCGAAAATTGAGTGAGAACAATAGAAGAGTAATCAGGAAGACAGTAGATAACGATTGACATTGCATTTAAATTTTTTAAGATCAAAGTTGAAAGGAAAGCAAGGAGCCGGAAGAGAGTTCCACAAGCGAAAATTGAGTGAGAACAATAGAAGAGTAATCAGGAAGACAGTAGATAACGATTGACATTGCATTTCAATTTTTGAAGATCAAAGTTGAAAGGAAAGCAAGGAGCCGGAAGAGAGTTCCACAAGCGAAAATTGAGTGACAACAATAGAAGAGTAACCAGGAAGACAGTAGATAACGATTGACATTGCATTTCAATTTTTTAAGATCAAAGTTGAAAGGAAAGCAAGGAGCCGGAAGAGAGTTCCACAAGCGAAAATTGAGTGAGAACAATAGAAGTGTAATCAGGAAGACAGTAGATAACGATTGACATTGCATTTAAATTTTTTAAGATCAAAGTTGAAAGGAAAGCAAGGAGCCGGAAGAGAGTTCCAAAAGCGAAAATTGAGTGAGAACAATAGAAGAGTAATCAGGAAGACAGTAGATAAGGATTGACATTGCATTTAAATTTTTTAAGATCAAAGTTGAAAGGAAAGCAAGGAGCCGGAAGAGAGTTCCACAAGCGAAAATTGAGTGAGAACAATAGAAGAGTAATCAGGAAGACAGTAGATAAGGATTGACATTGCATTTAAATTTTTTAAGATCAAAGTTGAAAGGAAAGCAAGGAGCCGGAAGAGAGTTCCACAAGCGAAAATTGAGTGAGAACAATAGAAGAGTAATCAGGAAGACAGTAGATAACGACTGACATTGCATTTCAATTTTTGAAGATCAAAGCTGAAAGGAAAGCAAGGAGCCGGAAGAGAGTTCCACAAGCGAAAATTGAGTGAGAACAATAGAAGAGTAATCAGGAAGACAGTAGATAACGATTGACATTGCATTTAAATTTTTTAAGATCAAAGTTGAAAGGAAACAAGGAGCCGGAAGAGAGTTCCACAAGCGAAAATTGAGTGAGAACAATAGAAGAGTAATCAGGAAGACAGTAGATAACGATTGACATTGCATTTAAATTTTTGAAGATCAAAGTTGAAAGGAAAGCAAGGAGCCGGAAGAGAGTTCCACAAGCGAAAATTGAGTGAGAACAATAGAAGAGTAATCAGGAAGACAGTAGATAATGACTGACATTGCATTTCAATTTTTGAAGATCAAAGTTGACTGGAAAGCAAGAAGCCGGAAGAGAGTTGCACAAGCGAAAATTGTACCACTGCAGAAAATGGTTCACTTCAGAAAATGTTTAGTCCATTGTACCACTTCAGAAAATGGTTGGTCCCTTATCCGCTTCAGAAAATGGTTGGTCCCTTGTACCACTTCAGAAAATGTTTGGTCCCTTGTACCACTTCAAAAAATGGTTGGTCCCTTGTACCTCTTTAGAAAGATTTCGTCCCTTGTACCACTTCAGAAAGTGGTTGGTTTCTTCTCCACTTCACAATATGGTTGGTCCCTTGTACCACATCAAAAATTGTTGGTCCCTTGTACTACTTCAGAAAATGGTTGGTCCCTTGTACCGCATCAGAAAACGGTTGGTCGCTTGTACTGTTTCAGAAAATGGTTTGGCCTTTGTACTAATTCCGAAAATTGATGGTCTCTTGTACCGCTTTAGGAAGCATCTGAATTCTGTCACTACTGTTTATATACGTGTCAGTTCAAGCCAAAACTGTATATTGCAGGCATATCTAATCTGGGGTTGTCCAGTCTTTACTGCCCAGCTTTGACAGTGTTCGAATGTTTTACAGGGTTCAAAAGGAAGGAGACTTATTTTTCCATTCTGCAACCTCTTTTCCCATAGTCGAAATGTCGCATGCCATGGTTACTCTATCGCTAATTTCAGCGCAGAACTTCAGACGAGCTAAATTCCTTAGTACCACTAGTTCGAACATTGTCAGCTGAGACCCACTTTGCCACGCACCCAGTGTCAAATAATCTTCATTCCATATGTATTCCATTAGTATGGAGGAAGTTACAGTTAGACATCATTATCCCAAGAACTGTTACGCTATGATACATATGATGCCTCCCCAATCGCTACAATCGTAATCGTTTACACCACGTTTGGTTTGGTTTGTTTTGTTTTAGTGTATATGAACACCTCAATGGGTCATTTAATGACGACAACTTTTTTTCTTGGTAATATTTCTCTTTTGTCAAAAATCTATCTCTGTTAATATATTTTTCCTCAAAAATGTATAGCTGGTAATATTTAAAAAAAAAAACGTATTGCTGGCAATAGTTTTTTTTCTCTCAAAAACGTATTGCTGGTAATATTTTATAATAATTTTTACCTCAGTTTCGGTGTTAATTGTTTGCCCATAGCTAGGACCCCTAACAGGTGCTACCACCCCGGGTCAGAGTGGATGTAGTTTATCGTCTTACCCAGGATGCAGATGTAGTTTATCGTCTTACCCAGGACGCGGATGTAGTTTATCGTTTTACCCAGGACGCGGATGTAGTTTATCCTCATACCCAGGACGCGGATGTAGTTTATCCTCATACCCAGGACGCGGATGTAGTTTATCGTCATACCAAGGACGCGGATGTAGTTTATCGTCATACCAAGGACGCGGATGTAGTTTATCGTCTTACCCAGGACGCGGATGTAGTTTATCGTCTTACCCAGGACGCGGATGCAGTTTATCGTCATACCCAGGACGCGGATGCAGTTTATCGTCATACCCAGGACGCGGATGTAGTTTATCGTCATACCCAGGACGCGGATGTAGTTTATCGTCTTACCCAGGACGCGGATGTAGTTTATCGTCTTACCCAGGACGCGGATGTAGTTTATCGTCATACCCAGGACGCCGTTTACACCACGGCCAGTCGTTATCTATACTCATTATCCCCATAATATGAAGATCTTAATGAATATCTTTGCTATCTTGACAGCAGCCTTATTCAGTAAAACTCTAGCTTGGATGGCTCTCTAGGTAATAATAGTATGAGAAAGATAGAAGCAAAGACGCAGAAACGTTCGAATAGTGATAAAAAAGAAATGTATAAAAAGATAAAAAACCAAAACTGAATATGACGACTTTGACGGTCTGGTGTAACTTGCTGCCATTGCTTGTCCCTAACTCATCCAGACATGATTATATATGTCATTTGTTTCCGGTCCATCGTCCCGAATATCGCGATGGACGTGTCCAGAATATATACATATATATTAGATCATTGCAATCCACGTTTTGACCGTACGATCCCGATCCAAATAAACGCCTAATCCTTTCCGAAATTCATATGGCGAACGTCCGACTTTTCCTCCTCCATCTTCAAGGCATTCATTCGTGAACAAAACGTCAATATTCAACAAAGTCTGGCTCGCAATTGACCGATGCAAAGTTTCAATCGAGATCGGCGCCAAAACAAACGCCGGTGTCAAGTTGCGGTCATTTTATATGAAGAAGGAAAATCTGACACGAACTTTTACAATGATCTGATTTTATTACATCGGGTCTAATCTAATGGCTTCTACAATGCAGTTTGTATGTATAGTAGAATACTAGAACACGGCGACAGTTTCGCTTTTTAGCACGAGGGATGTTTCGTGTTATCTTCATTATAATTCTGTTTTGGAAGATTGGTGTCAACAAGACTCTTCACAACTCAAAAAAACCCGTATCACATCTCAGTCGATGACTAAATTGGCCGCCAACGTGCTGGTTCGCAACTGAAAGATTCCAGTTTCACCAAAGCCTGCTGCTTCTCTCTATCTACGTTTGGCTTTGCAAGAGTTGGTTGCAGGCGAAAGAAAATTAAAGTAGGAGAAAATGCAGCAGGCGTGAATTAGCTGCAGCTGACAAAACACACACACACACACACACACACACACACACACACACACACACACACACACACACGCACACACACACGCGCGCGCGCGCGCGCGCGCGCGCGCGCATATATATATAATATTAATTATAATCATTAATTACACGTATTACCTACGTCAGTTATACGACTCAGAGTTACTTTACAATTGTCAGGTACTAGTAATTATGAGTTTTCAATACGCTTGTTTAAAAAAAAACAACAAACAATTATTATTATTATTATTATTATATTTACATTGTTCAGACTGTTGTCCTTATCTTTATTATCATATTCCCGACGTTTCGGCCGTTGTACGTTCCGGCCTTCTTCAGATGATATATTTCGTTTTCGGTTAGGCATTCATAGACTGGTATGCAATGTAATTGGCCCTGATATGGCATCTCGTCTGCAGTCTCTCTCTCTCACAAACGCACCGTCGCCTCTTTCTGTCTGTTTTATAAATACTTCCATGGTAATTGCTCCGATAAGCTGCTTTCGCTGGTTCCCAGGCTCCATGAATTAAAGCGTCCTACGAGGCTGGCATCCCGTTCCCACCCTTTCACTGTTGAAACTGTTAAATGTAGACGTCTCTTCTACTCCAATAGCTTCATATCTCGCACCTCACGCCTATGGAACTCCCTTCCTCATTCCTGTTTCCCTGATGACTATCATCTCCAACTATTCAAGTGTAACGTCAATCGACATCTCCAGTTGCCTTGATCTATCCTCTATCCTTCTCCACATCCTTTCCTCTAACACTCCTATTTGCTCTCGCTCCAAATCCTCTGTAACCCCTTGCGTGCTAGTGGCTTCCAGCCTTGCCTGGGGTGAAAAGCTTAAAAAAAAATTTATGGAAAAAGCATCAACATTCAACCAAGTTTGACTCACAACTGAGCGATGCAAGGGTTTCCAACTTTGAATACACCAGAAATTGGCACCCAAACAAACACTTGTCTCAAGTTGCGGTCATTTTATATTAACAAGGAAAATCTGACACGAACTTTTACAATGATCTGATTTTATGACATCGGGTCTCTTGGCTTCTACAATGCAGTTGGTATGTATAGTAGAATACTAGAACACTGCGACAGTTTCACTTTTTGGTACAATTGATGTTTTGTGTTATCTTCATTATAATTCTGTTTTTGAAGCTCGGTGTCAACAAGATTCCTCACAACACAAAAATCCCCGTATCACATCGCAGTTGCTGACTAAATTCGCCACCAACGTGCTGGTTCAGGACTAAAAGATTCCAGTTTCACCAAAACCTTCTCCCGTCATCCATTCCCTATGGCTCTTTGGTTTTGCAAGATTTGGTTGGGGGTGAAAGAAAATCAGAGTAGAAGAAAATGCCGAAGTCGTGAATTTGTTTAAGGTGGAGCTCAATTTGCCAGAAAGTGACCCACACACCTTCCATGTTTAAAGCATTCACTTGTTGACAAAACATCAACATTCAATAAAGTCTGGCTCGCAACTGAACGATGCAATATTTTCAATCGAGAACACATAAGAAATCGGTGCCAAAACAAACACCTGTCTCAAGTTGAGGTCATTTTATATTAAACAATGATCGGATACATATAGTTTTTATGTATGATACATTACTTTTTTTTAAAAGTAATAATAGAATAAACTACAGCAATCAATCTCAAAATTGAATAAATAACTTTAATTATCTTCCCAAACCAAAACAAAACTATTAAATAAGCGATATAAACAAATTTTTACTACGTTAATAAAAACACCGATTAAAATAAAAATAAATAAATATATAAAATAAGAAATACAAATAAAAAATAAATATATAAATAAATATTGACAAGCAAAATAATTTAACCCAAATATATAAATAAATAAATAAACAAATAAACGTCTTCCGGCAAAATAATCGCCAAATTAGACTAACCCACAATGTACCAATGACCCGTATATATAAATAGCTGAGGAAAAAAAACAGCACTCGTGGACTAACGATTGCGTCTAGCATGAAACAGACTGTCGCCTCTAAGTGTTGACTTCTATGTTCACTTTTATATTTACACACTCTCTATCTCTGATATTCAACACTTTATCCCATAAATATAGCACACCTTAAGAGTATATTTCTTCATATATATATATATATATATATATATATATATATATATATATATATATATATATATATATATATATATATATATTTTCGGCCCTCTTTTAGTTTTAAAATAACACCTCTTTCTTCATATAGCTCCAATTTAATGTCATAAGGTTAATATACGGGTTATTTTATGAAACCTATTTTCTTTAATGCCAATACCTTCAAAACTCCTCTAACCGCCGACTCTAGCAGTTCCTCTGACTAAAACATCGAAAGTAATAAATTCTGTATGTATTTTTTGACGGCTGTTAACGTTAAGTTTCTAGGGTCGACACGGGCACAGTTTATACACCGGGGTTGAATAAGACTGACGTACTTATGGTCGACAGCAGAAATAGATCTATCCCCAGCTATATGAGGAAATTTTAGATTTTTTGTATCACACACACAGTCGTGCGCGCACACACACACACACATATATATATATATATATATATATATATATATATATATATATATTATGTCATTCGCAGACAGTACCGTTTCGCGACTAGACAACCGTATGCCTCAAGCCCGGATCGAAACCCAATCGATTCGGTGTTAGTCAGAGCTTCTACCACTGAGTCATCTTCTCTCGATAGAATGAGTCAGCCAAATCTAGCGTATGTATGGCTAGTGGTACAGATTGAGGAATCAGAGACCTGAATTCGAACCTACTTGCTAATACGCTTGTGAAAGGTATGAATGCATCCCTTCTCCCCTCATATATGGGTAAATAGCAGGACAGACTCAGTCCTATTGCTTTGGGTAGAAAACGGTCTAGGAGAAGGACAACTCTGAATTCAAAACCTGCGGCGGGTCATTAGGTGACCTTGTAGCATAGTGTGCACCGGTTATCTGGTTTCGGCTGTTCCAAAAAGTGTGGTTAGTCCTGCACAAGCATTCACCACTATAATCAAAATCATATGTGTGTAGTGTCTGGGTGTGGTTTCAACTGAGGTCGAAAACAACGGAAGAGCATAGTATATATATATATATATATATATATATATATATATATATATATATATATATATATAATGGACTCTCCCGTCGTTTTCGACGTATGAGGATTTGACAACTTAGGAAATTTTGTGTGATAATCTTAAGTGGCACTTAAGACCCGCTAGTGATTTGCAAAGGAGGCCGCATATGGAGCAAGCGTAAGGATTGTGGAATGAGATCACTGTTAGATTTGCTGACCTTTTAGATCTTGCTCTCGCTTCTTGAAGACGATTCAGACAAGCTGATTGAAAACTGCTGAGTCCACTAAAACACGTTGATCTCAGTTCTACCCGCTCTAAGACTAAGCGCTCAAGGGTGTTATGAGATATATTGACAGCTGGCATGTTGCTCTTCATGGACGTCCTATATTCCTGTATGACTGATCTAAATGGCTGTACATTAGGATCTTGGGTATCCCGTCATCAGATATTCTCAAGACAGTCCAACATCCCTGATCTATCCCCTAACCTTCTTTTCATCAACTTTTCGTTTCAACTCTCTGTAAACACTTGCGTGCTAGTGGCTCCTGGCCTTGCTTGTGGTGGAATATATATATATATATATATATATATATATATATATATATATATATTTACAGACATTTTATCTTTTTATAGATACATGTATTTAAGCAAATGCTCTGTTTTATAATAAACAGTATTAAATAACATTTACCGGCCTGAATGTCCGAGATATTTTCATAGAAAATTTTCGTTCTTCGACAGGAATCGAACCTGTATCCTATACGGAACCGTCATTTCGCGTGACGTGCCGTAACCGTTCGGCCACAGAGAAGCGTCTGGTTAGCAAGGTCGATTTTTAAACTTAAATCTTCCATGATTCTCTTCTATTCATATATGCTCTAGCGTATCAAATGTAAACAAATGACGTCATATATTTTTGAATTGGACAGAGTCCGACAATTTATTTAAAGGGATTTCTTCTCTGTGGCCGAACGATTAAGGCACGTCACGCGAAATGACGGTTCCGTCATATCGCACATTGAGTGTTGGTGTTTAGAAGGTATCGTTCGATGTAATATACATATATATATATATATATATATATATATATATATATATATATATATATATATATATATATAAAGAAAGAAAAGTAAGATATATAATCCGGTGTTTTTATTGATATTTTTTATTTTTACAAAACGGTGCTAAATGTAAATTTACAGAGCATAAATATTATAAATGAACTGTTTTAAAATATGTTTTTCTTCGCTACACAGTAATGACTATGTTTCAAAAACTGAAGCTAAAAACTTCAAATTTAATTATATAAATAAATTAAAAGCATTAGTTCCGTTTCATCTTCAAGCAAATATTGGAATATATATTGGAATATATAAAATTTCAATATTCGCTTGAAGATGAAACGGAACTAATGCTTTAAATTTAATTATATATTTAATTTGAAGTTTTTAGCTTCAGTTTTTGAAACATATTTTAACTCAATATATATATATATATATATATATATATATATTAGAATATTAAAACACGTTATAAAAATCACTACACAATTAAAATTATGTTTCAACGCAAAAATGTGTCTCTTCAGGCGATGTTAAAATACTGGCAAGTAAAAGATTAATTAAGAATACTTAAAAAATATTTTTAAAGCATTCTGCGAACACTACATGTTTCTTGAAAATGACCTCCACGGGTGAAAGTACTTGAACAAAATAACAGAACAATTTATCCACAGTTTCCCAATATTCTTCTTCATTATGTGTCGTGATCGCCCTCTCAGGACTTAGTCGTTTATGGTTCTCCACAGTTTCCTGTTCTTTGTAGCTCTTAACAAATTTTATATCTTTTGTTATTTCTCTTACACACTTTGTTCCGACGTCCATTCATTTAAGACCTCTTGCCCTCAAGAGGAACCCCAGTATACAAGCACCGTGTTCGAAAACTGGAAAAATAGAATAAATATTTAAGTAGACAGAAGTGTCTGTTGTATTTAATCAAACACACACACACACACACACACACACATATATACATATATATATATATATATATATATATATATATATATATATATATATATATATATATATATATCATTAGTATAAATTTTAGCGGTTTTTATACATCGATTACTGTTGTCTTACTACAAGCACTCACTGTTAGCTATATATATATATATATATATAGAGAGAGAGAGAGATTGATAATATTAATGGTAAATATACACAATAATATGCAATCATATATCTAAAATATATATATATATATATATATATATATATATATAGATTGATAATATTAATGGTAAATATACACAATAATATGCAATCATATATCTAAAATATATATATATATATATATATATATATATATATATATATATATATATAGATTGATAATATTAGTGGTAAATATACACAATAATATGCAATCATATATTTAAAATATATATATATATATATATAGATATAGATTGATAATATTAGTGGTAAATATACACAATAATATGCAATCATATATCTAAAATATATATATATATATATACACAATAATATGCAATCATATATTTAAAATATATATATATATATAGATATAGATTGATAATATTAGTGGTAAATATACACAATAATATGCAATCATATATCTAAAATATATATATATATATATATATATATATATTGATAATATTAGTGGTAAATATACACAATAATATGCAATCATATATCTAAAATATATATATATATATATATAGATTGATAATATTAGTGGTAAATATACACAATAATATGCAATCATATATCTAAAACATATATATATATATATATATATATATATATATAGATTGATAATATTAGTGGTAAATATACACAATAATATGCAATCATATATCTAAAATATATATATATATATATATATATATATAGATTGATAATATTAGTGGTAAATATACACAATAATATGCAATCATATATCTAAAATATATATATATATATATATATATATAGATTGATAATATTAGTGGTAAATATACACAATAATATGCAATCATATATTTAAAATATATATATATATATATATATATATAGATTGATAATATTAGTGGTAAATATACACAATAATATGCAATCATATATCTAAAATATATATATATATATACACAATAATATGCAATCATATATTTAATATATATATATATATATAGATATAGATTGATAATATTAGTGGTAAATATACACAATAATATGCAATCATATATCTAAAATATATATATATATATATATATTGATAATATTAGTGGTAAATATACACAATAATATGCAATCATATATCTAAAATATATATATATATATATATATATAGATTGATAATATTAGTGGTAAATATACACAATAATATGCAATCATATATCTAAAATATATATATATATATATATATATATATATATATATAGATTGATAATATTAGTGGTAAATATACACAATAATATGCAATCATATATCTAAATATATATATATATATATATATATATATATATATATATATATATAGATTGATAATATTAGTGGTAAATATACACAATAATATGCAATCATATATCTAAAATATATATATATATATATATAGATTGATAATATTAGTGGTAAATATACACAATAATATGCAATCATATATCTAAAATATATATATATATATATATAGATTGATAATATTAGTGGTAAATATACACAATAATATGCAATCATATATCTAAAATATATAAATATATATACATACATACACATACATATATATATATGTATAAAAAATAATTCCAAGGGGATAGAATCCAGATAGAACTCAATGTCCAGGACAGTGTTAGGATATAATAAAAAGGCTTAAACATTAATATTCCATTTTTTATTATATATATATATATATATATATATATATATGGCGGAATCAAATATTCGTACACATACACACTTTTAATTTGTTGTATTTCCAACTAATGAATAAACATACTTTTCATATAATTATCTGTACACAGATGCATAATAACTAAATATGCATAAAAACTGAAAAAAATTGATTTAATAGAAATAAATCCCATTTATCCATTTTAATGGGTGAAACATATTTGTGCAATACAAAAAAAGAATTTCATTTAATAATTCGTAGAATCGCCATTATTCACTTCTGCAACAACCAACCTCCTCTTGTAGTTCTCAATTAATGATTTGCAAATCTAAGTTGGCATTGTTTTCCATTCTTCTTTGCATATGCTCTTCAGATCCAGGATGTTTGTTGGTGCTCTCAATTGGATTTGAATTTTTAAATAACGCCAGATTCTCAACTGGATTTAAATCAGGGGACTGAGTTGGCCATTTCAGGATATTTACATTATTTTCAGCAAGCCATTTCTTCGTAGATTTTGCAGTGTGCTTAGGATCATTATTTTCTTGGAAGGTCCAATCAGGAGGAAGTTCAAGATTTTCAACCGAAATCATTAAATTTGCTTCCAAAATATTTCGAAATATAGCGGCATTCATTCTACCATCTATTACTGATATGTTATCAGTAAATTTTGCAGGAAAGCAATCCCCGAAACAAGATGCTGTCATCTTTCTGCCATAAATGATTTCTAGAATTACGTCCAAACAACTTAGTTTTGCTTTCATCTGTCCATAATACTCTTTCCCAAAACTATTTTTCTTATCCTTATGTTCACGAACGAATTTCAAACTGGCATCTCTGTCTTTTCAACCGCAGTGGAGTTTTCCGAGGGGAGCAGGCCTTTAGATTGTTCCTATGAATTCCATTGCTTATTGTCCGTTTAGTGACACCTGGTTCCCAGACTTCATGAATTCAAGCGTCTTACGAGGCTGGCATCCCGCTTTCATCCTTTCACTGTTGAAACTGTTAAATCTAGCCGTCTCTTTTTACTCCGATAGCTTCATATCTCGCACCTCTCGCATGTGGAACTCCCTTCCCTTTTTCTGTTTCACTGATAGCTATAATCTCCAACTATTCAAATGTAATGTCAATCGACATCTCCAGTTGCCTATCCTTCTCTACAGCCTTTCCTCTAACACTCCTATCTGCTCTCGCTCCAAATCTTCTGTAACCCCGTGCCTTGATCTATCCACTATCCTTCTCCTCATCCTTTCCTCTATCACTTCTATCTGCTCTCGCTCCAAATCCTCTGTGACCCCTTGCCTTGGTCTATCCAATATCCTTCTCCACATCCTTTCCTCTAACACTACTATCTGTTCTCGCTCCAAATCTTCTGTAACCCCTTGCCTTGATCTATCCACTATCCTTCTCCACATCCTTTCCTCTATCACTCCTATCTGCTCTCGCTCCAAATCTTCTGTAACCCCGTGCCTTGATCTATCCACTATCCTTCTCCACATGCTTTCCTCTAACACTCCTATCTGTTCTCGATCCAAATCTTCTGTAACCCCTTGCCTTGATCTATCCACTATCCTTCTCCAGATCCTTTCCTCTATCACTCCTATCTGTTCTCGCTCCAAATCCTCTGTAACCCCTTGCCTTGGTCTATCCACTATCCTTCTCCACATGCTTTCCTCTAACACTCCTATCTGCTCTCGCTCCAAATCTTCTGTAACCCCTTGTCTTGATCTATCCACTATCATTGTCCACATTCTTTCCTCTAACACTCCTATCTGCTCTCGCTCCAAATCCTCTGTAACCCCTTGCGTGCTAGTGGCTCCCACCTTGCTTGGGGTGAAATGCTTAAAAAAATGAAAGCAAATCATCCTGCAACTCTTGGCGAGTAACCATTTGATTTTGTCTAATTTGACGCATTAATTTCCTCAAAGATCTTGAAGAAATCTTCCATGGAGCACCTGTTCTTCTTTGGTTTTCAACAGTTTTTATTTTTTTATACCTTGCAATAAATGAACTAATGGTAGTAAATGGAATATTTCGGTTTGCTGTACATCTTAGCTTCTTTCCAGAGCTTAACAATCAGTTCTTTTTGCGAATTTGTCAATTCTTTACCTCTTGCCATGATGATAACCTTCTTGCACGAATATAAATTAAAGAATGTTTATGCTTGCATTTATTTTAGACTAAAAAAACAACTCATAACATTATTGGAACATTCTAGAATTTTCCACTTGAATAATCTAGAGTATTAAAGCAAGTTCGAAATTTTAAAATCTCAAATTTGTATTGTATGAATACTTTTTTCACCTATTAAAATGTATAAATGCGATTTATTTCTATTAAATGAATTTCTTCTGTTTTCTATGCATATTTATTTATTATGCATCTGTGCACAGTTAATTATATGAAAAGTATGTTTATTCATTAGTTGGAAGTAAAATAAATTAAAAATATGTGTGAGTACGAATATTTATTTCATACCATTATATATCGTAATAAGAAACAAAACTAAAGGCCACAATTGCATCTAGCATGAAAAAGACTGTCGCCTCTAAGTGTTGACTTCTATGTTCACTTTTATATTTACACACGCTCTATCTCTGATACTGAGCACTTTATCCCATAAATATAGCACACTTTAAGACTATATTTCTTCATATATATATATATATATATATATATATATATATATATATATGCGTGTATATGTGTGTGAGAGAGAATGTACCTTATATATATATATATATATATATATATATATATATATATATATATATATATATAAAGATAAAAAAACTTAAACACTAATATTCCATAGTTAGAATTTTTTTACATTGGAATCGTAATTACGATCCAATTCATCAGACCTACAAATTCAAAAAGAAATCAGAAAAAGTAACTCCGTGAATAAAAAATAAAATCTAGTGAGGGTGTATATCTGAGAGTGGGGGACGAATGTGAGAGGTAAAAGAAAGTTTTAGAGAGGGGGAACAGACAAGAGAAGAACAGGAAGGCCTAAAAGTGAAGGTGGGGATTAATTTAAATTAAGTTAATCATATACTACACTAAATCTAGTATGTCCAACTCAATTTTTCGCAATGATTCTAACCCCCCGTTAGCGATTTGCAAAAAAACAAAATAGTTTAAAATTCAAGTGCTCTTTGGGAGATTGTATCTCCAATGGATTAAATAATATTTATGTTGGTCACACCACAAACTCGCTTTCACGACGCTTGACTCTACATTTGGATGATAACATTTTTAGGCATTTAAAACATGTCTGGCCACATACACAATTCCGGAAAATCCTCGTCGAAAACACAGCTATATTTAAACATGGAAATAATAAAAAATCTAAAAATTCTTGAAACCATATACGTAAAATAGTTGAAACCGAACCTGAACAAAATAAACTATGAAATCTCTACAAATATCATTAAATTCTTATAATTGATAACAGAAGCCATTGCTTTATACCAACGGCTTCCCATACTTAACACTTCTCGTTTTAACTCTCGCGTGGTCATGCGTGACGTCACTAGCTGCGGTGCGATTTTCGCTTCCGCGTCTCGTATACTCGAGTTTATCGTTGCTTGGAAATATTTCATGCAACAAAATGGTAATAGCTTTTTTTCTTCTAAAATTTATTGCTGGTAATAATTTTTTAAAGTATTTCTGGTATTAAAACCTCTTTTTACATTTTCATAGTGTTTTTACCCCAGTTTCGGGGTTAACAATTTTCCCATAGGTGGGACTCCAGCAGGTGCCAGGAACACCAGCAATGAGGAGGCGGCTCCACGCTCCTCAAAACCTCCTGATCAGAGTCCCTCCTGCTGGATGTTGTTTATCGTCATACCTAGGACGGAACAGTACTAGCAAGATGCTGTAACCCCCAGAGTCAACCTTGACGTAGGCTGATCGCATCACATAACACGTCGTCTTCGTTTACAGTATTCGAGAGTAAAAAAAATATTGCAACTTGCATTACACATTCCTGAAGAAATTATGGTCATCATACACCAAATAAGGGACAAAACAAAGTTAAAATAAACTGAAAAAAATATCACGGAAAAAGCAAAAAAATCATGGTGGCTTTGGTTTCGAGGATGTTCGCATTGGCGCCAGTTTTATAGATTTTTTCCGCGCTACTGTCAGCCATTTTGTTGCGTTGCAAATCTTTTAATACATCCCGTGATGCTTTGTCGACTTTAAGGCAATTTTTTCGATTTTCGTGTTTCGTCTTTTTTATCATTTGCTTTCTTCATATTAGATCTATCTTTTTACGGTCAACTGTTTCTCCTCTGTTCCACCCACGCCCCAGAACCACGCCCACCTTGTCTCTCCCCATTCTCCCTTTCCATCTTTCTTCTTTGTTGTTCTTTTGCTTTTCGTTTATATATTTTTCTCTCTTTATCTTTTCTATAATTTCTTCCTTTTTTCCTAATTTGTTTGTTTCTTTCCTCTACTTTCACTTTCTTTCTTTCCTCTACTTTCACTTTCTTTCTTTCCTCTTCATTCACTTTCTTTCTTTCCTCTACTTTCACTTTCTTTCTTCTCTCTCATATTTTCTCTATTATTCCTTCTCGGTTTCTTTCTTCTTCTCATTGTTTATTTTTTGTTTGTATCCTTCTCATTGTTTCTTCTCTTTCTTTTCCTCTCTCTTCTTTCTTAGTTTTCCTCTTTGTTTGTTTGTTTGTTTCTTTCTTTCTTTCTAATTGTCCCATTTTCCTTTTTCCCCAGTTTCTTTCTTTCTTTCTTTCTTTCTTTCATCTCATTTTTCCTATGTTTCGTTCCTCCTCACTTTCTTCCCTCCTCTTTCTCAGTTCCCCTCTTTCTTTCTTTCTTTCTTTCTTTCTTTCTTTCTTTCTTATTGTCCCATTTCTCCTTTTCCCCAGTTTCTTTTTTCTTTCTTTTGTCTCATTTTTCCAGTGTTTCGTTCCTCCTCAGTTTTCTTCCTTTTCTTCCCTTTTCTTTCTCAGTGCCCCTCTTTCTTTCTTTCTTTCTTTCTTTCTTTCTTATTGCTTCCCCTCTTTCTTTTTCTCTCTTTCTTTCTTTTCTTTTCCTGTTTTTTCTTTTGTCTCTTTTTTTCTGTATTTCGTTCTTTCGTAATTTCTTTTTTTCTTATCTTTCTCCTTGTTTCTCAATTTCCTTCTTTTCCTGTTGCCTCTTTCTCAGTTTCCTCTTTCTTTCATTTCATCCCTTTTTTTAATCATTTCACCCCGAGCAAGGCAACAGAGCCACTAAGACGCAGGGTGGGAGGACTGAGTGACTTCTTCGCCAAAATTGTGGTATGTCTTCCCATTGGCTTTTTTTGTAATCATTGCATCCCAAGAAAGGCGATAATGCCACTAAGACGCAAGAGGTTATTGAGAGTAAAGGAGAATGAGACGACTTTAGAATTAACCAGACACCCAATCCTAAACAGGAAACAAGGGATAAACCTCTGCTCTTGTTTCATTTAATAGACATGTGGATGTCCTGTTTTTGAGATAACAGAGGGTAATAAATAAGCAAGACAAACTCGTAGGTAAGTAATGAAATAAGAAGGTTTACTACACGGAGGTAGTAAAGGGAAGACGTGACAATTCACAAATAATGAAGAAAAAGCATCTCTGGTGAATCGTGATCGCCAACGTCCTGAAGAGACGTTTTATGTAAAAATTGATTAAATAACAAGGTAGACTGGGATCTATAGCCTTGGTTGGTAGTCAGTAGTGGGAAAGGACTGCTCCAGATTCAGAACTGGTGAAATGATAACGGGAAATGACTTTAATGTCTTTGCAAAGACATGGCATATGACCAAACCGGTTGAGAATTCAGATTTTTCCTTTCCCTAGTCAATCAAGGCTGAAGATCTCAGTGTACCCTCTTATTTAAACCATAGCGAGGTGAGAGAGAAGTATTTATGCGAAACTGAATGGGAGAAACTCGTCTTTGAATAGTACTCGGCCCTGATTTCTTATTCCGAATTGTTAACCATTACACTATCTCTATCTATAAAAGGCAGGATGTGTGTATGTGTGTGTGTGTAACGAATGCACGGCCGCAATTTTCGACGGATTTGCACCAAAATTTACATGCACATGCTCCAAGTTAACAAAGACGCCAAGACCGACGTTGCATTTACCAACTCCCATCGATAGTGAAAATAATTGATTTTTTCATGCTTCTACGGTAGTTTTCATGTAGTTTGCGGCCATTTTCTACTGGCCAGAGTGAGAGCCTATAGCTGGCTGCCACGAATAGGCAGGAAGATTCTATTGACCAGCGTGAGAGCCAACAGCTGACTGACACGAATGTTAACTAGCATGCTAGCATGCAAAAAAAATCGATAGCTACATTCGTCACAAGTGGGAAAAATTTAAATCTGCATGGCACTTTACTCCAATTGGCTCATTCGCTCGCTTAAACTCAACGTTTTTTTCTTATTCCGCAGAACTGGGTTGGGTGTGAAAAAATATTTGTTGTTAACATTCTTTTTTCATTCGGTTTTTCCAGTTACGAGTCCTTTTTTAAAGCTGATCGTTTTGTGTTCATTTTTTAGTTCTTTTTTCGTAACATATTTAATGTTTTGTATAGAGCTTAGAAAAAACTCGCAGTATGAGATAGGCAAGAAGTAAGGCATGTAGCAACATCAGCTCGGCAAAGGGCACTCCATTAAAGGCAAGGAAGGGCAAAATATTTTAAGTCAAGTGATAGCGATTGGTGTATGAGTCGTACGATTTTTGAATCAAACACGGGCAACATAGTTGCTGGTAAAACTGTAAGAAAAACGCTGGAAACGAAGGGTTGAATGGAGAAGGGTTTAAACCCATGGGTACACGGATTGAGAATACAGTGCTCTCATGAAACTGGAAAAAAGCTATGACTGTGCAACCCACTTTTTGCCACTGTTCCATGAGCAAACGTTCTACTCCCAGCTCCTTCTAGGTGTGACGATATAGTGCGTTCTCTGTGGGGTTCGGTTTGGGCTTTTTTCGGATTACCCCACTATAAGGAATATATGAATAAGTAAATAAAACACGATAAACTACATCTTAAGAACAATCAAGTCTGGAGTATAACAATAGTAATTTAAATAAACATTAATAAGTGGTTTCGTATTGTACAAAAACAGTAATATTCGTAGATGGCACAAGGTTGGTATTTAAGTAAGAGTAAATAAAATGTTTTATTTTTATATTACATGTATTTCAAAGAATACAAGAGTTTATAAAATTACTTAAGTGTTTTGATAGATGCGAGTTTCATTTGGTAATATGTCTTGTGAATAATAAAAAGGAGGTTCAATGTATGAGAGAATAAGGTGGGGTGAAAATGACACGAAAGGTGTGAGGAGTGGATACTGTTTGTTGAAGCCGAGATGCTTTTGATGTATCCGCTCACAGTTGTAAGTGTTCATCTCTCTTTGTCTTCTCTGTGTGTCTCTTTTTGGAATCACTTTTTTAAAATTTTAGACAGGGTTCTATTTATATTGTTAGCGAAGTTGAAAGAGGCTCCGATTAAGTTGTTCATTATTTCAGGCACGCTCATTTCTTATTGGTCAACATATATTTATTTAGGATTGCATTTAATCAACTTCAACCGGGAGTTATGCGTGGAGCCTATTGCGCAAAGCCCGGAATATGTCATTATGTTTTAAGCTATGAAAGAGTTAACTTTCTGTTTCTGCTCTTAGTGGCACTATAGCGATAATCTCCATCCGACAACAAGGCCTCTGATGGGAAATGTAGATCCGAAGAGGTAGCACCTTTTAGGGTCCCAGCGATGGGCAAATAGTGAACCGCTGAAAAAAAACACAACAAAAAAACAACACTATGAATGTATAAAAATACATTTTTATAGTAAAAATACCAGCAATACATGTAACCCCCCAAATACCTATAATACATATTTATAGTTGAATCACTGATGTAATGAATATGCATACACCTGGGTTTCCCCTCACACTAATATGTGTGTCAGCCATAAATACAGACTGATGTGGAGGTACATGGCCTACGCCTATTGCCTACGACTACCAGTCCATTACGCCTACCTGCTAGATTGTCCTACCAGGTTACTGTAGCTAAAACCACTTAGCTACTTCAAACAAATATATCCCTTTCCGGGACATATCAATTACCAACAATACATTGTTAGAGTTTTTGGGTACGTTATGTACTAGTGAGCCAACCAAAATGAGCTGACTCATTTTATAGTTAACAACCAATCAGAAAGCTCAAAATATTCAATTCGACGTGTATAAAGGCAGCCATTTTTTTCCGAATATTCATTGCCAAAACCCGAGACCTTCGAAGACTGAAGAATTACGGAACAGCTGCTGGTGGTATTGGCTATATACTCAGATTCAGTAGAGTGTCTGACTCGTGAGTGTTAATCTTTAACGTTGTTTCATTGAACAGAATTACGTACTGCACTGGATTCTATATTCATAGACTACGACGAACATGGTCAACATACATCTTATAAGAAAATGAGTAACAATAATTCGTGTCTGTAGCTGAAGGGAAACAGTAGCGATCAAAGTCGAAGTCACAAAATTGTCTTCAAATATTTAGATTTCGGCATTAAATAAATCATTGAGGTTGATGTGCCGCTAAAATCTTTCATGACATTAATCCATATGATGTCCTACAATTTCTTAAAGTCAATGATGAATATGTGGAAAAAGCAGTCAGCTGCACAAAAGCAAATTACTTTATCGACTGATAAATCTTAACTAACCGACGAGAAAATCATGGATAAAATGTTTAGATTTGAATTTGAAGGAAGAAAGAATTTCATTCAATCTCAATCATATCCTTTATTCATCGTGGTTTTTCATTATTATAAGGAAACAATGACTACTCACTAAAAACATACGACAATTTGACGCTAAAATTCAGCGATTGCGACCACATAAGGATGTCAAATACAATCATATATACCTAAAAATACTCAAAAATGTCAAATATAATAAGAATTATCATAAAACTAAATTAGTATAAATTCTGTGTTAAAAACCATTTTGAACAAGAGTAGGAAACGATGGCCATAACGAAACTGGAGAGGTACAATTTATAGGGTTTAACTAGCAAGAAAGGGGTGCGCATTATGAGTAGAAACATTTCCAACATTTACAAAATTTATATTATGGATCAAGGCGTACTATACATGAGGAATCACGGTAATTTAGTCATTACATTCACAGTTAGTTTTAGGTTCCAAAACTTTTCAAATGAAGATCTCAAGAAATGTGTCAATGACGAATATGTGGAAAAATCCCAGACAGTCAGCTACATTTTCCAACATTTACAAAATTTATATTATGGATGAAGGCGTACTATACATGAGGAATCACGGTAATTTAGTCAGTAAATTCACAGTTAGTTTTAGGTTCCAAAACTTTTCAAATGAAGATCTCAAGAAAAGTGTCAATGACGAATATGTGGAAAAATCCCAGAGAGTCAGCTACACAAAAGCAAATTAGTTTATTGACTGATAATTCTTAATTAAACTACGATAGATATCAAGGAAAAAATGTTTAGATTTGAATTTGAAGGAAGACAGATTTCATTCAATATGAATTATATCCTTTATTCATCGTGATCTTCATTTATGATAGAGAAATGAAACTTTCTGTAGAAACCAATGTCTGGATACGAAGATGAAGCTGAAACATCCATGAAACTTGTACTGCCATCCTAGGAATTCTGTCATTTTAAAGGGATTTTTGAGATACATTCTGCTATATATCAAGTTGCCGATCAATGAAACATGTTTTGAGGACAGTTTGTATACATTTCTTAATTTTCAATTGAAATGTTGAAGCAAGCAAAAGTCAATAAGAAACAATGAAGATTTATGAAGGAAATTAGAAAGAAGGTAAAAAAATGTTAATATTTGCTAAATTTTGTTAGTCCTTCAGTAATTAGTCTTCGAATTGACTATTTTAACACTGTTTTGCAAGACGCCATTACCAACTAACGACCCCCAGTTATAGTCTTTTTTCTGCTATTGGTTTTGTCTAGATGGTACAGCGATATAACAGTTGACTAAATAGTAAAGATAGTGCTGTACAGAAAGACTGACTAACCTTCTCTACAACTATTATTGAAACATGGACTCGTCCAACCACTATGTGTAGTTTGGTTTAGTTTGCTATCAACTCCTTATGGCTGTTTCGGTAGAGGAAAAGAGGCCAAGTATCCTCAAACCAATGTCTGGATACGAAGGTGAAGCTGAAACATCCATGAAACTTGTACTGCCATCCTAGGAATTCTGTCATTTTAAAAGGATTTTTGAGATACATTCTGCTATATATCAAGTGGCTGATCAATGAAACATGTTTTGAGAACAGTTTGTATACATTTCTTAATTTTCAATTGAAATGTTGAAGCAAGCAAAAGTCAATAAAAAACAATGAAGATTTATGAAGGAAGTTAGAAAGAAAGTAAAAAAAAATGTCAATATTTGCTAAAGTTTGCTTAGTCCGTCAGTAATTAGTCTTCGAATTGACTATTTTAACACTGTTTCGCAAGACGCCATTACCATCCTACGACCCCCGCCCCGCCAACAGTTATAGAGTCTTTTTTTTCTTTTCTTTTTTTTTTGCTATTGGTATTGTCTAGTTTGGTACAGCGATATAACAATTGGCTAAATACTGTAATTCGTCATGTATAAACCGCCTATAATACGCACCCCTCGGGCACCTCAACGTGGTGTAGTGGTTAGCAAATTGCATCGCTAGATCAATTACAACTGAATAGTGAGTTCGATCTTGACTGGGTTCTCCAAACCTTCGGCCTTGTGCCACATCTAAGCTACGCTTAGAAAATCTTTTTGGGCACCTTGAGGCGGTGTAATGATTAACAAGCTTGTCTCGATAGAACAATTACGACTGAATAGTGAGTCCAATCCTCACTAGGTGCCCCATACGTTCGGCCTTGTTCCACATCTAAGCTATGCTTGGAAAGTCACTATAATACGCACCCCTAATTTTACATATTCTTTTTTAGAAAAAATGCGTAGTATACATGGGGAATTAGAGTACATGGAATTTATGTTCCACGAAGTTACATTTCAATCATAGTGTCACGTGAATTGACAAAAAATATGAAATCGGATTGTTTCCATATCTCCTTGAAAATATAGCCAGAAACTATTTTACATATTTATAAGTCTACCATTCGTTCATAAATTTTGAATATTACTCCCACATATCATCTGGTGCTCCTGCTATATATTTGGCGATTCTTGATTAAATCAAAACAAGACCACGCAACATTATTAGTCCTGACCTGGCATCTCGGCTTCAATCACCGTAACGTAGCTTCCCTCCATTTTCTATAAATATTTTCATGGTAATTATTCTGATGAGTTTTCCGCTAAGGAAAATTGTAATCATCGTGGTTTCATTTTTAAATGTTATTTTTATTCCCCACAAACCCATAGAAAAAATTGTACGTATGGGAACTAGTTAGGACTACATTGAGACTTCGGGGTATTATGGTGACTGTATTAAGAATGGTAAGTAAGAATGTGTTATTTTGGTATAAGGAATACCGTGGCATGTTTGCATCAGTAATTGTGGCTAGCTAATTTTAATTTTTAAAATAAATATTACTTTCTACCATGGTACCAAGACGTTATGAATATAAGCGCAGTACTAGATTGGCCACAAGTTCTCATCATTTTACAGTTGAAATGGCTAGATGTAACCGTAAGTTCTATGTTAACAGTTTCTTCTATCGCATTTCTCTTCCGGCTTCTTGCTTTTCAGTCAACTTTGATCTTCAAAATTTTAAATGCAATGTCAATCGTTATCTACTGTCTTCCTGATTACTCTTCTATTGTTCTCACTCAATTTTCGCTTGTGGAACTCTTTTCTGGTTTCTTGCTTTCCTCTCAACTTTGATCTTCAAAAATTGAAATGCTATGTCAATCATTATCTACTGTCTTCCTGATTACTCTTCTATTGTTCTCACTCAATTTTCGCTTGTGGAACTCTCTTCCGGCTTCTTGCTTTCCATTCAACTTTGATCTTCAAAAATTGAAATGCAATGTCAATCGTTATCTACTGTCTTCCTGATTACTCTTCTATTGTTCTCACTCAATTTTCACTTGTGGAACTCTCTTCCGGCTTCTTGCTTTCCATTCAACTTTGATCTTCAAAAATTGAAATGCTATGTCAATCATTATCTACTGTCTTCCTGATTACTCTTCTATTGTTCTCACTCAATTTACGCTTGTGGAACTCTTTTCTGGTTTCTTGCTTTCCTCTCAACTTTGATCTTCAAAAATTGAAATGCTATGTCAATCATTATCTACTGTCTTCCTGATTACTCTTCTATTGTTCTCACTCAATTTTCGCTTGTGGAACTCTCTTCCGGCTTCTTGCTTTCCATTCAACTTTGATCTTCAAAAATGTAAATGCAATGTCAATCGTTATCTACTGTCTTCCTGATTACTCTTCTATTGTTCTCACTCAATTTTCCCTTGTGGAACTCTCTTCCGGCTTCTTGCTTTCCATTCAACTTTGATCTTCAAAAATTGAAATGCTATGTCAATCATTATCTACTGTCTTCCTGATTACTCTTCTATTGTTCTCACTCAATTTACGCTTGTGGAACTCTCTTCCGGCTTCTTGCTTTCCATTCAACTTTGATCTTCAAAAATTGAAATGCTATGTCAATCATTATCTACTGTCTTCCTGATTACTCTTCTATTGTTCTCACTCAATTTTCGCTTGTGGAACTCTCTTCCGGCTTCTTGCTTTCCATTCAACTTTGATCTTCAAAAATGTAAATGCAATGTCAATCGTTATCTACTGTCTTCCTGATTACTCTTCTATTGTTCTCACTCAATTTTCACTTGTGGAACTCTCTTCCGGCTTCTTGCTTTCCATTCAACTTTGATCTTCAAAAATTGAAATGCTATGTCAATCATTATCTACTGTCTTCCTGATTACTCTTCTATTGTTCTCACTCAATTTTCGCTTGTGGAACTCTCTTCCGGCTCCTTGCTTTCCTTTCAACTTTGATCTTCAAAAATGTAAATGCAATGTCAATCGTTATCTACTGTCTTCCTGATTACTCTTCTATTGTTCTCACTCAATTTTCGCTTGTGGAACTCTCTTCCGGCTTCTTGCTTTCCTCTCAACTTTGATCTTCAAAAATGTAAATGCAATGTCAATCGTTATCTACTGTCTTCCTGATTACTCTTCTATTGTTCTCACTCAATTTTCCCTTGTGGAACTCTCTTCCGGCTTCTTGCTTTCCATTCAACTTTGATCTTCAAAAATTGAAATGCAATGTCAATCGTTATCTACTGTCTTCCTGATTACTCTTCTATTGTTCTTACTCAATTTTCCCTTGTGGAACTCTCTTCCGGCTTCTTGCTTTCCATTCAACTTTGATCTTCAAAAATGTAAATGCAATGTCAATCGTTATCTACTGTCTTCCTGATTACTCTTCTATTGTTCTCACTCAATTTACGCTTGTGGAACTCTCTTCCGGCTTCTTGCTTTCCATTCAACTTTGATCTTCAAAAATGTAAATGCAATGTCAATCGTTATCTACTGTCTTCCTGATTACTCTTCTATTGTTCTCACTCAATTTACGCTTGTGGAACTCTCTTCCGGCTTCTTGCTTTCCATTCAACTTTGATCTTCAAAAATTGAAATGCTATGTCAATCATTATCTACTGTCTTCCTGATTACTCTTCTATTGTTCTCACTCAATTTTCGCTTGTGGAACTCTCTTCCGGCTCCTTGCTTTCCTTTCAACTTTGATCTTCAAAAATGTAAATGCAATGTCAATCGTTATCTACTGTCTTCCTGATTACTCTTCTATTGTTCTCACTCAATTTTCGCTTGTGGAACTCTCTTCCGGCTTCTTGCTTTCCTCTCAACTTTGATCTTCAAAAATGTAAATGCAATGTCAATCGTTATCTACTGTCTTCCTGATTACTCTTCTATTGTTCTCACTCAATTTTCCCTTGTGGAACTCTCTTCCGGCTTCTTGCTTTCCATTCAACTTTGATCTTCAAAAATTGAAATGCAATGTCAATCGTTATCTACTGTCTTCCTGATTACTCTTCTATTGTTCTTACTCAATTTTCCCTTGTGGAACTCTCTTCCGGCTTCTTGCTTTCCATTCAACTTTGATCTTCAAAAATGTAAATGCAATGTCAATCGTTATCTACTGTCTTCCTGATTACTCTTCTATTGTTCTCACTCAATTTACGCTTGTGGAACTCTCTTCCGGCTTCTTGCTTTCCATTCAACTTTGATCTTCAAAAATTGAAATGCTATGTCAATCATTATCTACTGTCTTCCTGATTACTCTTCTATTGTTCTCACTCAATTTACGCTTGTGGAACTCTCTTCCGGCTTCTTGCTTTCCATTCAACTTTGATCTTCAAAAATGTAAATGCAATGTCAATCGTTATCTACTGTCTTCCTGATTACTCTTCTATTGTTCTCACTCAATTTTTGCTTGTGGAACTCTCTTCCAGCTTCTTGCTTTCCTCTCAACTTTGATCTTCAAAAATGTAAATGCAATGTCAATCGTTATCTACTGTCTTCCTGATTACTCTTCTATTGTTCTCACTCAATTTTCGCTTGTGGAACTCTCTTCCGGCTTCTTGCTTTCCATTCAACTTTGATCTTCAAAAATGTAAATGCAATGTCAATCCTTATCTACTGTCTTCCTGATTACTCTTCTATTGTTCTCACTCAATTTTTGCTTGTGGAACTCTCTTCCAGCTTCTTGCTTTCCTCTCAACTTTGATCTTCAAAAATGTAAATGCAATGTCAATCGTTATCTACTGTCTTCCTGATTACTCTTCTATTGTTCTCACTCAATTTACGCTTGTGGAACTCTCTTCCGGCTTCTTGCTTTCCATTCAACTTTGATCTTCAAAAATTGAAATGCTATGTCAATCATTATCTACTGTCTTCCTGATTACTCTTCTATTGTTCTCACTCAATTTACGCTTGTGGAACTCTCTTCCGGCTTCTTGCTTTCCATTCAACTTTGATCTTCAAAAATTGAAATGCTATGTCAATCATTATCTACTGTCTTCCTGATTACTCTTCTATTGTTCTCACTCAATTTTCGCTTGTGGAACTCTCTTCCGGCTTCTTGCTTTCCATTCAACTTTGATCTTCAAAAATGTAAATGCAATGTCAATCGTTATCTACTGTCTTCCTGATTACTCTTCTATTGTTCTCACTCAATTTACGCTTGTGGAACTCTCTTCCGGCTTCTTGCTTTCCATTCAACTTTGATCTTCAAAAATTGAAATGCTATGTCAATCATTATCTACTGTCTTCCTGATTACTCTTCTATTGTTCTCACTCAATTTACGCTTGTGGAACTCTCTTCCGGCTTCTTGCTTTCCATTCAACTTTGATCTTCAAAAATGTAAATGCAATGTCAATCGTTATCTACTGTCTTCCTGATTACTCTTCTATTGTTCTCACTCAATTTACGCTTGTGGAACTCTCTTCCGGCTTCTTGCTTTCCATTCAACTTTGATCTTCAAAAATTGAAATGCTATGTCAATCATTATCTACTGTCTTCCTGATTACTCTTCTATTGTTCTCACTCAATTTTCGCTTGTGGAACTCTCTTCCGGCTTCTTGCTTTCCAGTCAACTTTGATCTTCAAAAATTTAAATGCAATGTCAATCGTTATCTACTGTCTTCCTGATTACTCTTCTATTGTTCTCACTCAATTTTCGCTTGTGGAACTCTCTTCCGGCTTCTTGCTTTCCAGTCAACTTTGATCTTCAAAAATTGAAATGCAATGTCAATCGTTATCTACTGTCTTCCTGATTACTCTTCTATTGTTCTCGCTCAATTTTCGCTTGTGGAACTCTCTTCAGGCTTCTTGCTTTCCAGTCAACTTTGATCTTCAAAAATGTAAATGCAATGTCAATCGTTATCTACTGTCTTCCTGATTACTCTTCTATTGTTCTCACTCAATTTTCACTTGTGGAACTCTCTTCCGGCTTCTTGCTTTCCAGTCAACTTTGTTAAATTTAGAAAAAATAAAAAAACGCAGCATGACAACAAGAAAATATTTTCAATCACTTCGGCTATTTTCCCGTTATTGATTTGGGGCTTTAATACGAACATAAATAAACACAGAAATCGAAAAGTTTGTTAAATTTGGAAAATAAAAAGAAAGCTGAAAGAAAGAAAATGAAAATGGAAATCTGGATTTAAGTCTAAAATACACAGAGATTATGAAGTTATTATTTATAACATACAATAAAATAATTTATAATTCCTTTTTGACTGGACTGACACCTAAACTATCAATTGATAACAAAATGAACAAGAAGAGAAAATGAAAAGTTGATTAATATAATTTTAGGTACTGTATTTTACGGCTTACAAGACGCACTTTTCCCCCCAAAATACCCTGAAAAATACGTGTCCGTCTTCCAAGATGAATGTAACGCAACTCCCAAGCTCAAGTAACTTTGGACGGTCATCTAATTGGCCTCAATGGTAGGGGCGTGGATTCGTATGTTGAGTTATTACGCTATAATGTTAGGTATCTAATTCAGCCTTCTATATGATGTAAACTCAGTACTTAGCTGTTACTAGTATTTCCAAGGCTATAAACCTTCCTGGAGCCAAGCCACAACCTTAAAGATGATCTGTTTACTAGCATAGTTTGTTAACCCATTGCCTGTCCAGGGCATTTTCGTATATTTCTTATCCAAAACTGTCCTGCGCATCACAGGACAGGCAAAGGGTTAAATTTTGTAAAAACAATAGCAGATAGAAAACGTGAAATTGTAAATAGGGATTTAAGTCTAAAATACACGGAGATTAGGAAGTTATTATTTATAATATACAATAAAATAAGTTATACTTCCTTTTTGACTGGACTGAAACCTAAACTATCAATTGATAACAAAATGAACAAGAAGAGAAAATGAAAAGTTGATCAATATGACTTTAGATAAGCACAAAATAGAAATTAAAAATAAGACAAAAATAGACAAATATGACCACCAAGACAATTGTAAAAATCAAAACAAATATTAATAGAGGAAAACACGAAAACTGAAAAAAAGATGACAAATAATAAACAAAAAAGAATAAACAATAATACATAAAAATAATAATAACATAGTAAGCGACTTTATTCAGTAATGAAGGAAGCCAACAAGTTCAAAATAGAGTTTCAAATCGCTGAAGAAATACAAGTAAAATATAATACACCGACTGAAGCTGCAAAATATTTAAAAAAAGAAAGAAAGCAAAAACAAATGCAACCGACCTGATACAGAAACAATGGCAAGATAAGCCGCTTCATGGCCAATACTCTGCCCGTACCAAACAAGCTGACGTAGTTAGTCAGTAGTTAAGTAGTGCAGGGTTAAAAACTGAAATTGAAGCTTTGTCAAGCTTTGGAACATATATAATATGCGTATATAAATAATAAACATGGCGTCTTTTAGATACTCCTCTAAAATTAAGTTGTTTTTTTTATTTAATTTATAAAAGGTTGGGTAAGCAAAAAGCACCTGAAAGAAAGACAAATTACAAAACAGTCGTACATCAATAAACAAACACAAAAATCAAAAAGATTGTTAAATTTAGAGAGAAAAAAAGACAAAATGTAAGTCAGGATTTATTTTGATGATGTTATTATTTATAGCAGACAATTGATAACAAAATGAACAGGAGGATAAAATACAGAATTGATCAAGATGATTTTACTGAAGGTAAAGGTCTATCTTCTTATTTACCGATACCTGGGGGGGGGGGGGGAAGAAGATTCACACTTTCCCCAAGGACGTAAGTGAATGTAATGGATTCGAACTCGGCTTTCCTATCCCTCAATCCGAGACGCTATCCGTTATACCACCGTGCCTCCAGTATTCCTTGAGAATAAACCTCGAAGAATCTAAATAATATTTTTTTAGCTACCCCCACCAACCATTCATCATAAGTACATTGATGTTAGGAGGGGAGCCGGCATTCAGTCAGTTATGTGCCATACGTGATACACGCTTAGGCGATCATGTATCTCTCGAGGTAGATTATTTTCCCGCAGTAGGTTAGCATTTCTTTCTGCGTTAGACCAGTTTCCATCCAAGGCTGTAGAACCCAGTCTGTCCTGCTATTTACCCATAGCTGGGGGGAGAAGAAGACGATTCATGCCTTTCCCTAGGGTATTAACACATAAGTGAATGTAATGGATTTGACTGGAATTCGAACTCGGCTCTCCGATTCCTCAATCCGAGCCGCTAATGCAACTGACCAGATACAGAAACGATGCCAAAATAAACCGCTTCACGGTCAATATTCTGCCCGTACCAAACAAGTTGATGTAGTTTGTCAGTGTTTACGTAGTTCAGGGTTAAAAGCTGAAACTGAAGGTTTTTATTCTTGCTGCACAGGACCAACGCTTGCTAACTAGAAATTACCAAGCGCACATGCTGAAAAGTTGCGTTAAGTTTGCGAAATGCAGATTCTGTTTATAAATACCCAGAAACAATTGACCATCTTGTATCAGGTTGCACGGTATTAACATCCACGGAATATAAAACATGACACGACAGAGTGGACCAATATCTGCACTGGAAAAATCTGCAACGCTTACGGAAAGGAAACGGCAAGAAATTGGTATGAACACCACCCAGTTAGGGAGATAAAAACTGAAACAATTTTATGCGATTTTGCAATACACAAAGACAGAACAATCAAAGCTAATCGCACAGACATTGGGATTAGAGACTGCAAAACCAAAATGTGCTTCCTTATTGATATGGCGGTCCCTACAGACTGCAATGTATCTTTGACGATCTTGAAAAAAAAACTATATATTCGAAATTGAAAGCACAAACAGTTCTCATATGATCGCCTTCATACCTCTCTGTCATATCACTGTCATTGGCATTGCGTAGTCGGCAAGGCATAGAAAATGGCCAAAATACGCATTCTGCAAAGAGATAAGGCTTCATTATATGGCCACCTAATGGCTGGATGCTTGAAATTTCAGTTATGGAGGGCCACTGCTTATCTATAGACTCAAGTATAAACTCGGCCAATGCTTATCTATAGACTCAAGTATAAACTCGACCAATGCTTATCTATAGACTCAAGTATAAACTCGCCCAATGCTTATCTATAGACTCAAGTATAAACTCGCCCAATGCTTATCTATAGACTCAAGTATAAACTCGACCAATGCTTATCTATAGACTCAAGTATAAACTCGACCAATGCTTATCTATAGACTCAAGTATAAACTCGACCAATGCTTATCTATAGACTCAAGTATAAACTCGACCAATGCTTATCTATAGACTCAAGTATAAACTCGACCAATGCTTATCTATAGACTCAAGTATAAACTCGCCCAATGCTTATCTATAGACTCAAGTATAAACTCGACCAATGCTTGTCTATAGACTCAAGTATAAACTCGACCAATGCTTATCTATAGACTCAAGTATAAACTCGACAAATGCTTATCTATAGACTCAAGTATAAACTCGACCAATGCTTATCTATAGACTCAAGTATAAACTCGACAAATGCTTATCTATAGACTCAAGTATAAACTCGACCAATGCTTATCTATAGACTCAAGTATAAACTCGACCAATGCTTATCTATAGACTCAAGTATAAACTCGACCAATGCTTATCTATAGACTCAAGTATAAACTCGACCAATGCTTATCTATAGACTCAAGTATAAACTCGACAAATGCTTATCTATAGACTCAAGTATAAACTCGCCCAATGCTTATCTATAGACTCAAGTATAAACTCGCCCAATGCTTATCTATAGACTCAAGTATAAACTCGACCAATGCTTATCTATAGACTCAAGTATAAACTCGACCAATGCTTATCTATAGACTCAAGTATAAACTCGACCAATGCTTATCTATAGACTCAAGTATAAACTCGACAAATGCTTATCTATAGACTCAAGTATAAACTCGCCCAATGCTTATCTATAGACTCAAGTATAAACTCGACCAATGCTTATCTATAGACTCAAGTATAAACTCGGTCAATGCTTATCTATAGACTCAAGTATAAACTCGGTCAATGCTTATCTATAGACTCAAGTATAAACTCGACCAATGCTTATCTATAGACTGTGTCTTCTTATTGATATGGCAGTCCCTGAAGACCGCAATGTATTGTTGAAGATCTTCAAAACACTAACCAAAATACAAGCACCTTAAAATCGAAATCTTAAAATTGTGGTGCATGAGGACATTCACGCATGCTGACAGTCACGCATTGAAGCTGGCAGATTAACTGACGGGTTAACGCCCCATTCTCCGCAAGCTGCAAGGATTGAGGTTGGCTGTAGATGACCAATCTAATACAGTGATCCCTCCCGTCGTCGGAGAAAACCCTTGGTATCTCCATACCAGTTAAGCATTGATAACCCGTAAAATGATATCTCCCGCGTTCAGTAGATTGACCTCGACAGTCTGCGGTGCTGAGCGATGGTATATGGAGACCGTGCGTTGCCCAGGTCATATGCCTCCATCCCGGCCGTACTGACAGGATCCAAAGTAATACAGGGCATTACATTTGGGGTCGACTTAGCTGGAAGAGTTGCCAGAAGGTTAGAATCTTTGACAGCCAACCTCATACGGAGGCCCACTCCGTATTCTCTGTCAGGATTTACTTCCATAGCCATTTCTGTGTTTGTACAAGACCGAAAGGCAGCGGTGGTTTAAAACAGAAGTTTTTCTTCCTTTAGATGCATGTCCTCAGCCTGGGAAGGTAATCAATCTGTTGGAAGCACCTGGTTATGAGGCGCCAGAGGTCTGCTTTCGTATCTTATCCGGTTTGAAGATGGCCATAGTTGTCAGAGATTACTTGAGACGCAGTGAGAACTTATCCGCACTGCCATCCCCGACTATGACACGCTTTGGAACATTAAAAGAAAAAAAATAATGCCTGTTTTGGAAGCTCCCATAAATAAGAATTACTTTTACAAAAATACGAGAAAGCAAGAAAAGTTACAAAATAGTCTTACAGAAATAAGCAAACGTGAAGATTAAAAAGTGTGATACTTGCATAAAAAGTAGGCGAAAGAAAAAGTAACAATATTGATTTAATCCTGAAATACACAGAGAATATGATGTCCTTATTTACAATATCAAAAATAGTCTATACTGCTTTTTTTGACAGCAAAAACATCTTAACTAAATTGATAAAATAAATGGCAGTAGATATAAGATGATAAATCAAATATTAGACAAGCAAAAACGGAAAGAAAAAAAGGCAAACTATCTTTAAGATAGATCTACAAAAACAATATATATATATATAATGAAATGGACAAAGACCGACAATTACTTCAAGACATTTTTATGTTTATACATTCTTTTTATAAATACAAATATTTAAATAAATGCTCCGTTTTATATATAAACAGTATTAACAACATTTACCGGCATGAATGTCCGATAAATTTTCAGATAAAATACGCGTCCTCCGCCTGGAATCGAACCTGTATCCTGTACGGAACCATCATATAGTTCTGACGTACCTTTAACCGATTGAAAGCCAAAGAGGATCGTTAGGTTAAGGTAGTAAAGTCGACCTTGCTAACCAAACCATTCTCTTTCGTAGTTAAGTTTGTAGCGTTTCCATCTCGAATCCACTTCTTCCGTGAGCTTTCTTTTTCTTGAATATGTCCTTGTAGGTTCCTCGACATGAAAACAGACTTTTTATCGGTTCTTCCCAAGTTTCACGTCTTTCATCGATAAACCTTTAATTTCTGCCGATAATGGCGCTTTTTATGTTCAAATCTTTGCCATTTTACCATGTAAACCAACTTCTCGATTTTCGCTGAAAATTATCCCGTCTTACCACGTTTCTTTGTCCTCATCACCTCCAAAGAACACATTATCGCCGACCTTGAACATTTTGATGTTATTTTTCTTATCCATTCATGGTTTCGGCTTGGTAATAACTTGTGGAATACCAATTTTACATTTCTAGCAAACATTAATTCTACCGGCGACATGCCTGAGGGTGTGTCGGGGTTATAGGTGTTACACGGTAAACTTTTCAACAAATTTTCCTCGTTTATTTTCTGAAGTCGTGTTTTCTTCAACGCTATTTTGAGCGTTCTCACAAACCGTGCTGCTTATCCAGTCCACCTTGGGCGATACGGTGGGTCGTAATATGTTCTATGGAGATTTACCCGTGAATTGCGTTCCGTTATCAGAGAATATGAAACATTAGTTCTACAGGCGACATCCCTTATGGTGTATTGGTTTTTTCAGTTAGAACGCCACAATTCTATGGCTATTATTACAACACACTGCTAGCTATATAAATCCCTTCGTATAAGGGTTCTCAATACGTAATGCTTTGGCTACTTGCCGTAACGTCTGTAGATATATACTTACCCCGCTCCACCGAGTCAAGTTGTGACACAAGGTCAGTTTTCAGCGTAGGGACCCGAGTGAAAACACTCGGGTCCCTGGTCTAAGCTGGTCATAGCTCGTCCAAGCTGGTCAGAGTTGGTTTAAGCTAGTCATAGCTGGTCTTGGCTGGTCATAGCTGGTCCAAGATGAACATAGCTAGTCCAAGCTAGTCGTAGCCGTGATACTACCAGCACAGGGACAGAGCCCTGTGACCTGTAAGGATATTTACTTGACCCCCACCACTGAGTCAGGTTGTGACACAAGGTCAGTTTTTAACGTGGCGATCCAAGTGATTTCATTCGGGCCGCTGGTCTAAGCTGGTCATAGCATGTCCAAGCTGGTCAGAGCTGGTCTAAGCTAGTCAGAGCTGGTCTTGGCTTGTCATAGCTGGTCCAAGCTGGTCAGAGCCATGATACCACCAGCACAGGAACGGATCTCTACGTCAGGTAAGTTTCCTGTCGTAACGACTGTATGAGTCTGAAGACTGACACAAAACACCTAGGTATTAAAAAAAATTCTCTGTGAGGCAGGATGTGGTACAAGGTCGGTTTTTACGTTGGGTCGAAGCCGTGGCACGGGCAAAAATCCCCCTCAGACGTCGCATACATAGAGTCGGGTTTGTATAACTGCCCAGACGAAATTCGGCCCTATTATAATCTAAAACAGCGATACATCAGATGACAGAGACAACATGTAATAAATGACCTCGTCAATAAAATGGCTGACAGCACTCTCAAAATGAGAATTTATATAAGAAACAGGAGTTCATTAATATTTTTATTTATTTCAGAATTCGAAGTTCAGTCGGCAGAGAAGACAGCTGGAATAAATAATAAATGACAAACTTCGCTCAAAGTTTCAAATCAGACGAGAATTATTCCGACATGTGACTAAGGAAATTTACAGTCAATAATAATATACTAACTCTTAATATGAAGCTGCAATAAGCTGGTAGAGAAAAAGACAGTTGCCGAAATACATAAGTCGGTGGCACAAATCAATCTCGCCGGATAATTTCAAATATGTAACATTAGATATTACAAATTATTACCATTTAAATAACGCAACTCTATGTACAAGCAATAGAACAGTCTATAGAACAGAGAATAAATTATTACCATTTATATAACGCAACACTATGGAGGAGCAACAGAAAAGTTCGTAGAGTAGAGAACAAATTATTACCATTTATATAACGCGACTCTATGGAGGAGCAACAGAAAAGTTCGTAGAGTAGAGAACAAATTATTACCATTTATATAACGCGACTCTATGGAGGAGCAACAGAAAAGTTCGTAGAGTAGAGAACAAAATATTACCATTTATATAACGCGACTCTATGGAGAAGCAATAGAAAAGATGGTAGAGCAGAGAAAAGATTATTAACATTAATATAACGCAACTCTATGTACAAGCAATAAAGGAGTTTGTAGAGCAGAGAACTTCATACGTGGCTATTTATACATGTTATACGCACATTTCTGCGTGTCAACGTATTTGCAATAGCTCAGTAGGTAGAGAGGAGGACAGAAGTAATAAAGTTCAGGAATCATTAGGTCTATGATTCACATCGGTCTCGCGAGATATTTTTGATATTTATACATGGCTCATTATATTTATGATACAAACCTTTCTATATTTACATGTGCTTGCGATAGCTCATTTGGTAGAGCGGAGGACTGAAGTAATACTGCTAACGAATCCTTTGGTCGATGATTCAAATCCGTCTCGCGAGATATTTTTGATATTTATAAATGGCTCATTATATTTGTTATACTCACCTTTCTCGGGTCCTATGTTCTTGCGATAGCTCAGTTGGTAGAGCGGAGGACTGTAGTAACAATGTTCAGGAATACTTAGGTCGATGATTCAAATCCGTCTCGCGAGATATTTTTGATATTTATAAATGGCTCATTATATTTGATATACTCACCGTTCTCTGGTCTTATGTGCTTGCGATAGCTCAGTTGGTAGAGCGGAGGACTGTAGTAATGATTTTCAGGGAAACTGGGTCGCTGTTTCAAATCCGTCTCGCGAGATACTTTTGATATTTATAAATGGCTCATTATATTTGTTATACTCACCACCCTCTGGTCCTATGTTCTTGCGATAGCTCAGTTGGTAGAGCGGAGGAGTGTAGTAACAATGTTCAGGAATACTTAGGTCGATGTTTCAAATCCGTCTCGCGAGATATTTTTGATATTTATAAATGGCTCATTATATTTGTTATATTCACCTTTCTCTGGTCCTATGTGCTTTCGATAGCTCAATTGGTAGAGCGGAGGACGGTAGTAATAATGTTCAGGGATCCTTAGGTCGATGGTTCAAATCCGTCTCGCGAGATATTTTTGATATTTATAAATGGCTCATTATATTTGATATACTCACCTTTATCTGGACCTATGTGCTTGCGATAGCTCAATTGGTAGAGCGGAGGACTGTAGTAATACTGTTAAGGAATCCTTAGGTCGATGGTTCAAATCCATCTCACGAGATTTTTTTTCATATTTATAAATGGCTCATTATATTTGATATACTCATTTTTCTTTGTCCCGATGTTCATGCGATAGCTCAGTTGGTAGAGCGGAGGACTGTAGTAATAATGTTCAGGCATCCTTAGGTCCATCGTTCAAATCCGACGCGCGAGATATTTTTGATATTTATAAATGGCTCATTATATTTGATATACTCACCTTTCTCTGGTTTTATGTGCTTGCGATAGCTCAGTTGGTAGAGTGGCGGGTTGTAGTAATAATGTTTAATGATCCATAGGTCGATGGTTCAAATCCGTCTCGCGAGATATTTTTGATATTTATGAATGGCTCATTACATTTGATATACTCACCTTTCTGTTTCCCTATGTGCTTGCGATAGCTCAGTTGGTAGAGCGGAGAACTGTAGTAATGATGTTCAGGGAACCTTGGGTCGATGTTTCAAATCTGTCTCGCGAGATACTTTTGATATTTATAAATGGCTTATTATTATTGTTTTCCTCACCACCCTCTGGTCCCATGTACTTGCGATAGCTCAGTTGGTAGAGCGGGGGACTGTAATAATAATGTTCAGGAATCCTTAGGTCGATGGTTCAAATCCGTCTCGCGAGATATTTTTGATATTTATAAATGGCTCATTATATTTGATATACTCACCGTTCTCTTGTCATATGTTCTTGCGATAGCTCAGTTGGTAGAACGGAGGACTGTAGTAATAATGTTCAGGGTTCATTAAGTCGATGGTTCAAACCCGTCTCGCGAGATATTTTTGTAATTTATAAATGGCTCATTATATTTGATATACTCACCGCTATTTTGTCATATGTCATTGCGATAGCGCAGTTGGTAGAGCCGCGGATTGTAATAATAACGTTCAGGGATCGTTAGGTCGATGGTTCAAATCCGACTCGCGAGATTTTTTTGATATTTATAAATGGCTCATTATATTTGTTATACTCACCTTTCTTTTGTCCTATGTGGTTGCGATAGCTCAGTTGGTAGAGCGGAGGACTGTAGTAATAATTTTCAGGGATACTTAGTTCGATGTTTCAAATCCGTCTCGCGAGATATTTTTGATATTTATAAATGGCTCATTATATTTGTTATACTCACCTTCCTCTGTTCCTATGTACTTGCGATAGCTCAGTTTGTAGGACGGAGGAATGCAGTAATAATGTTCAGGGAACCTTAGGTCGATGGTCCAAATCAGTCTCGCGAGATATTTTTGATATTTATAAATGGTTCATTATATTTGTTATACTCACCTTTCTCTGTTCTGATGTACTTGCGATAGCTCAGATGGTAGAGCGGAGGACTGTAGTAATAATTTTCGGGATCCTCATGTCGATGGTTCAAATCAATCTCGCAATATATATTTGATATTTGTTAATGGCTCATTATATTTGTTATACTCACCTTCCTCTGTACCTATGTACTTGCGATAGCTGAGTTGGTAGAGCGGAGAACTGTAGTAATAATTTTCAGGGAACCTTAATTCGATCGTTCAAATCCTTCTCGCGAGATATTTTTGATATTTATGAATGGCTCATTATATTTGATATACTCACCTTTTTCGGGTCCTATGTTCTTGCGATACCTCAGTTGGTAGAGCAGAGGACTGTATTAATAATGTTCAGGGATCCTTAGGTCGATGGTTCAAATCCGTCTCGCGAGATATTTTTGATATTTATAAATGGCTCATTATATTTAATATACTCAACTTTCACGGGTCCTATGTTCTTGCGATACCTCAGTTGGTAAAGCGGAGGACTGTAGTAAAAATGTTCAGGGATCCTTAGGCCGATGGTTCAAATACATCTCGCGAGATATATTTGATATTTATAAATGGCTCATTATATTTGTTATACTCACCTTTCCCTGGTCCTATGTTCTTGCGATAGCTTAGTTGGTACAGCGGAGGCCGGTAGTAATAATGTTCAGGGATCCTTAGGTCGATGGTTCAAATCCGTCTCGCGAGATATTTTTGATATTTATAAATGGCTCATTATATTTGATATACTCACCTTTTTCATGTCTTATGTGCTTGCGATAGCTCAGTTGGTAGAGCGGAGGACTGTAGTAATAATGTTCGGGGATCCTTAGGTCGATGGTTCAAATCCGTCTCGCGAGATATTTTTGTTATTTATAAATGGCTCATTATATTTGTTATACTCACCTTTCTCTGTGCCGATGTTCTTGCGATAGCTCAGTTGGTAGAGCGGAAGGCTGTAGTAATAAAGTTCAGTGATCCTGAGGTCGATGGTTCAAATCCGTCTCGCGAGATAATTTTCATATTTATAAATGGCTCATTATATTTGATATACTCATATTTCTCTGGCCCTCTGTGTTTGCGATACCTCAGTTGGTAGAGCGGAGGACTGTAGTAATAATGTTCAGGAATCCTGAGGTCGATGGTTCAAATCCGTCTCGCGAGATATTTTTGATATTTATAAATGGCTCATTATATTTGTTATACTCACCTTCCTCTGTCCTATGTACTCGCGATAGCTCAGTTGGTAGAGCGGAGGACTGTAGTAATAATGTTCAGGGATCCTTAGGTCGATGGTTCAAATCCGTCTCGCGAGATATTTTTGATATTTATAAATGGCTCATTATATTTGTTATACTCACCTTTCCCTGGTCCTATGTACTTGCGATAGCTCAGTTGGTAGAGCGGAGGACTGTAGTAATAATGTTCAGGGATCCTTAGGTCGATGGTTCAAATCCGTCTCGCGAGATATTTTTGATATTTATAAATGGCTCATTATATTTGATATACTCACATTTCTCTGGTCCTATGTGTTTGCGATACCTCAGTTGGTAGAGCGGAGGACTGTGGTAATAATGTTCAGGGATCCTGAGGTCGATGGTTCAAATCCGTCTCGCGAGATATTTTTGATATTTATAAATGGCTCATTATATTTGATATACTCAAATTTCTCCGGTCCTATGTGTTTGCGATACCTCAGTTGGTAGAGCGGAGGAATGTAGTAATAATGTTCAGGGATGCTTAGGTCGATGGTTCAAATCCTTCTCGCGAGATATTTTTGATATTTATAAATGGCTCATTATATTTGATATACTCACATTTATCTGGTCCTATGTGTTTGTGATACCTCAGTTGGTAGAGCGGAGGACTGTAGTAATAATGTTCAGGGATCCTTAGGTCGATGGTTCAAATCCGTCTCGCGAGATATTTTTGATATTTATAAATGGCTCATTATATTTGAAATATGCATATTTCTCTGGTCCCATGTGTTTGCGATACCTCAGTTGGTAGAGCGGAGGACTGTAGTAATAATGTTCAGGGATCCTTAGGTCAATGGTTCAAATCCGTCTCGCGAGATATTTTTGATATTTATAAATGGCTCATTATATTAGATATACTCACATTTCTCTGGTCCTATGTGTTTGCGATACCTCAGTTGGTAGAGCGGAGGACTGTAGTAATCATGTTCAGGGATCCTTAGGTCGATGGTTCAAATCCGTCTCGCGAGATATTTTTGATATTTATAAATGGCTCATTATATTTGATATACTCACATTTCTCTGGTTCTATGTGTTTGCGATACTCCAGTTGGTAGAGCGGAGGACTGTAGTAATAATGTTCAGGGATCCTTAGGTCGATGGTTCAAATCCGTCTCGCGAGATATTTTTGATATTTATAAATGGCTCATTATATTTGATATACTCACATTTCTCAGGTACTATGTGTTTGCGATACCTCAGTTGGTAGAGCAGAGGACTGTAGTAATAATTTTCAGGGATTCTTAGGTCGATGGTTCAAATCCATCTCGCGAGATATTTTTGATATTTATAAATGGCTCATTATATTTGATATACTCAAATTTCTATGGTGCTGTGTGTTTGCGATAGCTCAGTTGGTAGAACGGAGGACTGTAGTAATAATGTTCAGGGATCCTGAGGTCGATGGTTCAAATCCGTCTCGCGAGAAATTTTTGATATTTATATATGGCTCATTATATTTGTTATACTCACCTTTCGCCGTTCCGATGTTCTTGCGATAGCTCAGTTGGTAGAGCGGAGGTCTGTAGTAATAATGTTCAGGGATCCTTAGGTCGATGGTCCAAATCCGTCTCGCGAGATATTTTCGATATTTATAAATGGCTCATTATATTTGTTATACTCACCTTCCTCTGCTCCAATGTATTTGCGATAGCTCAGTCGGTAGAGCGGAGGTCTGTAATAATACTGCTCAGGAATCCCAAAGTCGATGGTTCAAATCCGTCTCACGAGATATTTTTGATATTTATAAATGGCTCATTATATTTGATATACTCATACTTCTCTGGTCCTCTGTGTTTGCGATACCTCAGTTGGTAGAGCGGAGGACTGTAGTAATAATGTTCAGGAATCCTGAGGTCGATGATTCAAATCCGTCTCGCGAGATATTTTTGATATTTATATATGGCTCATTATATTTGTTATACTCACCTTTCGCCGTTCCGATGTTCTTGCGATAGCTCAGTTGGTAGAGCGGGGGTCTGTAGTAATAATGTTCAGGGATCCTTAGGTCGATGGTTCAAATTCGTCTCGCGAGATATTTTTGATATTTATAAATGGCTCATTATATTTGATATACTCAAATTTCTCTGGTCCTATGTGTTTGCGATACCTCAGTTGGTAGAGCGGAGGACTGTAGTAATAATGTTCAGGGATGCTTAGGTCGATGGTTCAAATCCTTCTCGCGAGATATTTTTGATATTTATAAATGGCTCATTATATTTGATATACTCACATTTCTCTGGTCCTATGTGTTTGCGATACCTCAGTTGGTAGAGCGGAGGACTGTAGTAATAATGTTCAGGGATCCTTAGGTCGATGGTTCAAATCCGTCTCGCGAGATATTTTTGTTATTTATAAATGGCTCATTATATTTGATATACTCAAATTTCTATGATGCTATGTGTTTGCGATACCTCAGTTGGTAGAGCGGAGGACTGTAGTAATCATGTTCAGGGATCCTTAGGTCGATGGTTCAAATCCTTCTCGCGAGATATTTTTAATATTTATAAATGGCTCATTATATTTGATATACTCACCTTTCACTGGTCATATGTTCTTGCGATAGCCCAGTTGGTAGAGCGGAGGACTGTACTAATAATGCTCAGGGATCCTTATGACGATGGTTCAAATCCGTCTCTCGAGATATTTTTGATATTTATAAATGGTTCATTATATTTGATCTACTCACAATTCTCTGGTCATATGTTCTTGCGATAGCTCAGTTGGTAGAGCGGAGGATGGTAGTAATAATGTACAGGGATCCTTATGTCGATAGTTCAAATCCGTCACGCGAGATATTTTTGATATTTATAAATTGCACATTATATTTGATATACACACCTTCCTCTGGCCCTATGTGCTTCCGATAGCTCAGTTGGTAAAGCGGAGGACTGTAGTAATAATTTCAGTGATCCTTTGTTCGATCGTTCAAATCCGTATCGCGAGATATTTTTGATATTTATAAATGGCTCATTATATTTGTTATACTCACCTTCCTCTGACCCGATGTACTCGCGATAGCTCAGTTGGTAGAACGGCGGACTATTATAATAATGTTCAGAAGTCCTTAGGTGGTTAGTTCAAATCCGTCTCGCGAGATATTTTTGATATTTATAAATGGCTCGTTATATTTGTTATACTCACCTTCCTCTGTCCTTATAATACTCGCGATAGCTCAGTTGGTAGAGCGGAGGACTGTAGTAATAATGTTCAGGAATCCTTCGGTCGATGGTTCAAATCCGTCTCGCGAGATATTTTTCATATTTATAAATGGCTCATTATATTTGTTATACTCACCTTCCTCTGTTTCTATGTACTCGTGATAGCTCAGTTGGTAGAGCGGAGGACTGTAGTAACAATGTTCAGGAATCATTAGGTCGATGGTTCAAATCCGTCTCGCGAGATATTTTTGATATTAATAAATGGCTCATTATATTTGTTATACTCACCTTCCTATGTTCCTATGTACCTGCGATAGATCAGTTGGTAGAGCGGAGGACTGTAGTAATAATGTTCGGGAATCCTTAGGTCGATAGTTCAAATCCGTCTCGCGAGATATTTTTGATATTTATAAATGGCTCATTATATTTGTTATACTCACCTTCCTCTGTTTCTATGTACTTGAGATAGCTCAGTTGGTAGAGCGGAGTACTGTAGTAATAATGTTCTGGAATCCTTTGGTCGATGGTTCGAATCCGTCTCGCGAGATATTTTTGATATTTATAAATGGCACATTATATTTGTTATACTCACCTTCTTCTGTTCCTATGTACTCGCGATAGCTCTGTTGGTAGACCGGAGGACTGTAGAAATAATGTTCAGGAATCCTCAGCCCGATGGTTCAAATCCGTCTCGCGAGATACTTTCGATATTTATAAATGTCTCATTATATTTGTTATACTCACCTTTCTCTGCCCCTATGTACTCGCGATAGCTCTGTTGGTAGAGCGGAGGACTGTAGTAATAATTGTTCAGGAATCCTTTGGTCGATGGTTCAAATCCGTCTCGCGAGATATTTTTGATATTTATAAAAACTAATTATATTTCTTATTTGTTATACTCACCTTCCTCTGCTCTTATGTACTCGCGAAAGCTCTGTTGGTAGACCGGAGGACTGTAGTAATAATGTTCAGGAATCCTCAGGCCGATGGTTCAAATCCGTCTCGCGAGCTACTTTCGATATTTATAAATGTCTCTTTATATTTGTTATACTCACCTTCCTCTGCTCCTATGTACTCGCGATAGCTCTGTTGGTAGAGCGGAGGACTGTAGTAATAATTGTTCAGGAATCCTTTGGTCGATGGTTCAAATCCGTCTCGCGAGATACTTTTGATATTTATAAAAACTAATTATATTTCTTATACTCACCTTCCTCTGTTCCTATGTACTCGCGATAGCTCTGTTGGTAGAGCGGAGGACTGTAGTAATAATGTTCGGGAATCCCTAGGTCGATGGTTCAAATCCGTCTCGCGAGATATTTTTGATATTTATAAATGGCTCATTATATTTGTTATACTCACCTTCCTCTGTTCCTATGTACTCGCGTTTGCTCAGTTGGTAGAGCGAAGGAATGTAGTAATAATGTTCAGGAATCCTTAGGTCGATAGTTCAAATCCGTCTCGCTTGATATTTATAAATGGCTCGTTATATTTGTTATACTCACCTTCCTCTGTTCCTATGTACTCGCGAGAGCACTGTTGGTTCAGCGGAGGACTGTAGTAATAATGTTCATGTAGTAATAATTTTCAGGAATCCTGAAGTCGATGGTTCAAATCCGTCTCGCGAGATATTTTTGATATTTATAAATGGCTCATTATATTTGATATACTCACCTTCCTCTGTTCCTATGTACTTGCGATAGCTCAGTTGGTAGAGCGGAGGACTGTAGTAATAATGTTCGGGAATCCTGAGGTCGATGGTTCAAATCCTTCTCGCGACGTATTTTTGATATTTATAAATGGCTCATTATATTTGTTATACTCACCTTCCTCTTTTCCTATGTGCTCGCGTTAGCACTGTTGGTAGAGCGGAGGACTGTAGTAATAATGTTCAGGAATCCTTCGGTCGATGGTTCAAATCAGTCTTGCGAGATGTTTTTGATATTTATAAATGGCTCATTATATTTGATATACTCAACTTCCTCTTTTGCTATGTAATCGCGATAGCTCAGTTGGTAGAGCGGAGGACTGTAGTAATAATGTTAAGTTATCCTTAGGTCGATGGTTCAAATCCGTCTCGCGAGATATTTTTGATATTTATAAATGGCACATTATATTTGTTATCATCACCTTCCTCTGTTCCTATGTACTCGCGATAGCTCAGTTGGTAGAGCGGAGGACAGTAGCAATAATGTTCAGGAATCCTTAGGTCGATGGTTCAAATCCGTCTCGCGAGGTATTTTTGATATTTATAAATGGCACATTATATTTGTTATACTCACCTTCCTCTGTCCTATGTACTCGCGATAGCTCAGTTGGTAGAGCGGAGGACTGTAGTAATAACGTTCAGGAATCCTTAGGTCGATGGTTCAAATCCGTCTCGCGAGATATTTTTGATATTTATAAATGGCTCATTATATTTCTTATACTCACCTTCCTCTGTTCCTATGTACTCGCGATTGCTCAGTTGGTAGAGCGAAGGAATGTAGTAATAATGTTCAGGAATCCTTAGGTCGATAGTTCAAATCCGTCTCGCTTGATATTTATAAATGGCTCGTTATATTTGTTATACTCACCTTCCTCTGTTCCTATGTACTCGCGAGAGCACTGTTGGTTCAGCGGAGGACTGTAGTAATAATGTTCATGTAGTAATAATTTTCAGGAATCCTGAAGTCGATGGTTCAAATCCGTCTCGCGAGATATTTTTGATATTTATAAATGGCTCATTATATTTGATATACTCACCTTCCTCTGTTCCTATGTACTTGCGATAGCTCAGTTGGTAGAGCGGAGGACTGTAGTAATAATGTTCGGGAATCCTGAGGTCGATGGTTCAAATCCTTCTCGCGACGTATTTTTGATATTTATAAATGGCTCATTATATTTGTTATACTCACCTTCCTCTTTTCCTATGTGCTCGCGTTAGCACTGTTGGTAGAGCGGAGGACTGTAGTAATAATGTTCAGGAATCCTTCGGTCGATGGTTCAAATCAGTCTTGCGAGATGTTTTTGATATTTATAAATGGCTCATTATATTTGATATACTCAACTTCCTCTTTTGCTATGTAATCGCGATAGCTCAGTTGGTAGAGCGGAGGACTGTAGTAATAATGTTAAGTTATCCTTAGGTCGATGGTTCAAATCCGTCTCGCGAGATATTTTTGATATTTATAAATGGCACATTATATTTGGTATCATCACCTTCCTCTGTTCCTATGTACTCGCGATAGCTCAGTTGGTAGAGCGGAGGACAGTAGCAATAATGTTCAGGAATCCTTAGGTCGATGGTTCAAATCCGTCTCGCGAGGTATTTTTGATATTTATAAATGGCACATTATATTTGTTATACTCACCTTCCTCTGTCCTATGTACTCGCGATAGCTCAGTTGGTAGAGCGGAGGACTGTAGTAATAACGTTCAGGAATCCTTAGGTCGATGGTTCAAATCCGTCTCGCGAGATATTTTTGATATTTATAAATGGCTCATTATATTTCTTATACTCACCTTCCTCTGTTCCTATGTACTCGCGATTGCTCAGTTGGTAGAGCGAAGGAATGTAGTAATAATGTTCAGGAATCCTTAGGTCGATAGTTCAAATCCGTCTCGCTTGATATTTATAAATGGCTCGTTATATTTGTTATACTCACCTTCCTTTGTTCCTATGTACTCGCGAGAGCACTGTTGGTTCAGCGGAGGACTGTAGTAATAATGTTCATGTAGTAATAATTTTCAGGAATCCTGAAGTCGATGGTTCAAATCCGTCTCGCGAGATATTTTTGATATTTATAAATGGCTCATTATATTTGATATACTCACCTTCCTCTGTTCCTATGTACTTGCGATAGCTCAGTTGGTAGAGCGGAGGCCTGTAGTAATAATGTTCGGGAATCCTGAGGTCGATGGTTCAAATCCGTCTCGCGTGGTATTTTTGATATTTATAAATGGCTCATTATATTTGTTATACTCACCTTCCTCTTTTCCTATGTGCTCGCGTTAGCACTGTTGGTAGAGCGGAGGACTGTAGTAATAATGTTCAGGAATCCTTCGGTCGATGGTTCAAATCGGTCTTGCGAGATGTTTTTGATATTTATAAATGGCTCATTATATTTGATATACTCAACTTCCTCTTTTGCTATGTTATCGCGATAGCTCAGTTGGTAGAGCGGAGGACTGTAGTAATAATGTTAAGTTATCCTTAGGTCGATGGTTCAAATCCGTCTCGCGAGATATTTTTGATATTTATAAATGGCTCATTATATTTGTTATCATCACCTTCCTCTGTTCCTAAGTACTCGCGATAGCTCAGTTGGTAGAGCGGAGGACAGTAGCAATAATGTTCAGGAATCCTTAGGTCGATGTTTCAAATCCGTCTCGCGAGATATTTTTGATATTTATAAAAGGCTCATTATATTTGTTATACTCACCTTCCTCTGTCCTATGTATTCGCGATAGCTCAGTTGGTAGAGCGGAGGACTGTAGTAATAATGTTCAGTAATCCTTAGGTCGATGGTTCAAATCCGTCTCGCGAGATAATTTTGATATTTATAAATGGCTCATTATATTTGTTATACTCAACTTCCTCTGTACTATGTACTCGCGATAGCTCAGTTGGTAGAGCGGAGGACTGTAGTAATAATGTCCAGGAATCCTTAGGTCGATGGTTCAAATCCGTCTCGCTTGATATTTATAAATGTGTCGTTATATTTGTTATACTCACTTTCCTCTGTTCCTATGTACTCGCGATAGCTCTGTTGGTAGACCGGAGGACTGTAGAAATAATGTTCAGGAATCCTCAGGCCGATGGTTCAAATCCGTCTCGCGAGATACTTTCGATATTTATAAATGTCTCATTATATTTGTTATACTCACCTTCCTCTGCCCCTATGTACTCGCGATAGCTCTGTTGGTAGAGCGGAGGACTGTAGTAATAATTGTTCAGGAATCCTTTGGTCGATGGTTCAAATCCGTCTCGCGAGATATTTTTGATATTTATAAAAACTAATTATATTTCTTATTTGTTATACTCACCTTCCTCTGTTCTTATGTACTCGCGAAAGCTCTGTTGGTAGACCGGAGGACTGTAGTAATAATGTTCAGGAATCCTCAGGCCGATGGTTCAAATCCGTCTCGCGAGCTACTTTCGATATTTATAAATGTCTCATTATATTTGTTATACTCACCTTCCTCTGCTCCTATGTACTCGCGATAGCTCTGTTGGTAGAGCGGAGGACTGTAGTAATAATTGTTTAGGAATCCTTTGGTCGATGGTTCAAATCCGTCTCGCGAGATATTTTTGATATTTATAAAAACTAATTATATTTCTTATACTCACCTTCCTCTGTTCCTATGTACTCGCGATAGCTCTGTTGGTAGAGCGGAGGACTGTAGTAATAATGTTCGGGAATCCCTAGGTCGATGGTTCAAATCCGTCTCGCGAGATATTTTTGATATTTATAAATGGCTCATTATATTTGTTATACTCACCTTCGTCTGTTCCTATGTACTCGCGATTGCTCAGTTGGTAGAGCGAAGGAATGTAGTAATAATGTTCAGGAATCCTTAGGTCGATAGTTCAAATCCGTCTCGCTTGATATTTATAAATGGCTCGTTATATTTGTTATACTCACCTTCCTCTGTTCCTATGTACTCGCGAGAGCACTGTTGGTTCAGCGGAGGACTGTAGTAATAATGTTCATGTAGTAATAATTTTCAGGAATCCTGAAGTCGATGGTTCAAATCCGTCTCGCGAGATATTTTTGATATTTATAAATGGCTCATTATATTTGATATACTCACCTTCCTCTGTTCCTATGTACTTGCGATAGCTCAGTTGGTAGAGCGGAGGACTGTAGTAATAATGTTCGGGAATCCTGAGGTCGATGGTTCAAATCCGTCTCGCGACGTATTTTTGATATTTATAAATGGCTCATTATATTTATTATACTCACCTTCCTCTTTTCCTACGTGCTCGCGATAGCACTGTTGGTAGAGCGGAGGACTGTAGTAATAATGTTCAGGAATCCTTCGGTCGATGGTTCAAATCGGACTTGCGAGATGTTTTTGATATTTATAAATGGCTCATTATATTTGATATACTCAACTTCCTCTTTTGCTATGTAATCGCGATAGCTCAGTTGGTAGAGCGGAGGACTGTAGTAATAATGGTAAGTTATCCTTAGGTCGATGGTTCAAATCCGTCTCGCGAGATATTTTTGATATTTATAAATGGCTCATTATATTTGTTATCATCACCTTCCTCTGTTCCTATGTACTCGCGATAGCTCAGTTGGTAGAGCGGAGGACAGTAGCAATAATGTTCAGGAATCCTTAGGTCGATGGTTCAAATCCGTCTCGCGAGGTATTTTTGATATTTATAAATGGCACATTATATTTGTTATACTCACCTTCCTCTGTCCTATGTACTCGCGATAGCTCAGTTGGTAGAGCGGAGGACTGTAGTAATAACGTTCAGGAATCCTTAGGTCGATGGTTCAAATCCGTCTCGCGAGATATTTTTGATATTTATAAATGGCTCATTATATTTCTTATACTCACCTTCCTCTGTTCCTATGTACTCGCGTTAGCTCAGTTGGTAGAGCGGATGACTGTAGTAATAATCTTCAGGAATCCTTAGGTCGATGGTTCAAATCCGTCTCGCGAGATATTTTTGATATTTATAAAAGGCTCATTATACTTGTTATACTCACCTTCCTCTGTCCTATGTATTCGCGATAGCTCAGTTTGTTAGAGCGGAGGACTGTAGTAATAATGTTCAGTAATCCTTAGGTCGATGGTTCAAATCCGTCTCGCGAGATAAATTTGATATTTATAAATGGCTCATTATATTTGTTATACTCAACTTCCTCTGTACTATGTACTCGCGATAGCTCAGTTGGTAGAGCGGAGGACTGTAGTAATAATGTTCAGGAATCATTAGGTCGATGGTTCAAATCCGTCTCGCTTGATATTTATAAATGTGACGTTATATTTGTTATACTCACTTTCCTCTGTTCCTATGTACTCGCGATAGCTCAGTTGGTAGAGCGGAGGACTGTAGTAATAATGTTCAGGATTCCTTAGGTCGGTGGTTCAAATCCGTCTTGCGAGATATTTTTGATATTTATAAATGGCTCATTATATTTGATATACTCAACTTCCTCTTTTCCCATGTACTGGCGATAGCTCAGTTGGTAGAGCGAGGACTGTAGTAATAATGTTCAGGGAGCCTTAGGTCGATGGTTCAAATCCGTCTCCCGAGATATTTTTGATATTTATAAATGGCTAATTATATTTGTTATACTCACTTTCCTCTGTTCCTATGTACTCGCGATAGCTCAGTTGGTAGAGCGGAAAACTGTAGTAATAATGTTAAGGAATCCTTAGGTCGATGGTTCAAATCCGTCTCGCGAGATATTTTTGATATTTATAAATGGCTCATTATATTTGTTATCATCACCTTCCTCTGTTCCTATGTACTCGCGATAGCTCAGTTGGTAGAGCGGAGGACAGTAGCAATAATGTTCAGGAATCCTTAGGTCGATGGTTCAAATCCGTCTCGCGAGGTATTTTTGATATTTATAAATGGCACATTATATTTGTTATACTCACCTTCCTCTGTCCTATGTACTCGCGATAGCTCAGTTGGTAGAGCGGAGGACTGTAGTAATAACGTTCAGGAATCCTTAGGTCGATGGTTCAAATCCGTCTCGCGAGATATTTTTGATATTTATAAATGGCTCATTATATTTCTTATACTCACCTTCCTCTGTTCCTATGTACTCGCGTTAGCTCAGTTGGTAGAGCGGATGACTGTAGTAATAATCTTCAGGAATCCTTAGGTCGATGGTTCAAATCCGTCTCGCGAGATATTTTTGATATTTATAAAAGGCTCATTATACTTGTTATACTCACCTTCCTCTGTCCTATGTATTCGCGATAGCTCAGTTGGTAGAGCGGAGGACTGTAGTAATAATGTTCAGTAATCCTTAGGTCGATGGTTCAAATCCGTCTCGCGAGATAAATTTGATATTTATAAATGGCTCATTATATTTGTTATACTCAACTTCCTCTGTACTATGTACTCGCGATAGCTCAGTTGGTAGAGCGGAGGACTGTAGTAATAATGTTCAGGAATCATTAGGTCGATGGTTCAAATCCGTCTCGCTTGATATTTATAAATGTGTCGTTATATTTGTTATACTCACTTTCTTCTGTTCCTATGTACTCGCGATAGCTCAGTTGGTAGAGCGGAGGACTGTAGTAATAATGTTCAGGATTCCTTAGGTCGGTGGTTCAAATCCGTCTTGCGAGATATTTTTGATATTTATAAATGGCTCATTATATTTGATATACTCAACTTCCTCTTTTCCCATGTACTGGCGATAGCTCAGTTGGTAGAGCGAGGACTGTAGTAATAATGTTCAGGGAGCCTTAGGTCGATGGTTCAAATCCGTCTCCCGAGATATTTTTGATATTTATAAATGGCTAATTATATTTGTTATACTCACTTTCCTCTGTTCCTATGTACTCGCGATAGCTCAGTTGGTAGAGCGGAAAACTGTAGTAATAATGTTAAGGAATCCTTAGGTCGATGGTTCAAATCCGTCTCGCGAGATATTTTTGATATTTATAAATGGCTCATTATATTTGTTATCATCACCTTCCTCTGTTCCTAAGTACTCGCGATAGCTCAGTTGGTAGAGCGGAGGACAGTAGCAATAATGTTCAGGAATCCTTAGGTCGATGGTTCAAATCCGTCTCGCGAGGTATTTTTGATATTTATAAATGGCACATTATATTTGTTATACTCACCTTCCTCTGTCCTATGTACTCGCGATAGCTCAGTTGGTAGAGCGGAGGACTGTAGTAATAACGTTCAGGAATCCTTAGGTCGATGGTTCAAATCCGTCTCGCGAGATATTTTTGATATTTATAAATGGCTCATTATATTTCTTATACTCACCTTCCTCTGTTCCTATGTACTCGCGTTAGCACAGTTGGTAGAGCGGATGACTGTAGTAATAATCTTCAGGAATCCTTAGGTCGATGGTTCAAATCCGTCTCGCGAGATATTTTTGATATTTATAAAAGGCTCATTATATTTGTTATACTCACCTTCCTCTGTCCTATGTATTCGCGATAGCTCAGTTGGTAGAGCGGAGGACTGTAGTAATAATGTTCAGTAATCCTTAGGTCGATGGTTCAAATCCGTCTCGCGAGATAATTTTGATATTTATAAATGGCTCATTATATTTGTTATACTCAACTTCCTCTGTAATATGTACTCGCGATAGCTCAGTTGGTAGAGCGGAGGACTGTAGTAATAATGTCCAGGAATCCTTAGGTCGATGGTTCAAATCCGTCTCGCTTGATATTTATAAATGTGTCGTTATATTTGTTATACTCACTTTCCTCTGTTCCTATGTACTCGCGATAGCTCTGTTGGTAGAGCGGAGGACTGTAGTAATAATTGTTCAGGAATCCTTTGGTCGATGGTTCAAATCCGTCTCGCGAGATATTTTTGATATTTATAAAAACTAATTATATTTCTTATTTGTTATACTCACCTTCCTCTGTTCTTATGTACTCGCGAAAGCTCTGTTGGTAGACCGGAGGACTGTAGTAATAATGTTCAGGAATCCTCAGGCCGATGGTTCAAATCCGTCTCGCGAGCTACTTTCGATATTTATAAATGTCTCATTATATTTGTTATACTCACCTTCCTCTGCTCCTATGTACTCGCGATAGCTCTGTTGGTAGAGCGGAGGACTGTAGTAATAATTGTTTAGGAATCCTTTGGTCGATGGTTCAAATCCGTCTCGCGAGATATTTTTGATATTTATAAAAACTAATTATATTTCTTATACTCACCTTCCTCTGTTCCTATGTACTCGCGATAGCTCTGTTGGTAGAGCGGAGGACTGTAGTAATAATGTTCGGGAATCCCTAGGTCGATGGTTCAAATCCGTCTCGCGAGATATTTTTGATATTTATAAATGGCTCATTATATTTGTTATACTCACCTTCGTCTGTTCCTATGTACTCGCGATTGCTCAGTTGGTAGAGCGAAGGAATGTAGTAATAATGTTCAGGAATCCTTAGGTCGATAGTTCAAATCCGTCTCGCTTGATATTTATAAATGGCTCGTTATATTTGTTATACTCACCTTCCTCTGTTCCTATGTACTCGCGAGAGCACTGTTGGTTCAGCGGAGGACTGTAGTAATAATGTTCATGTAGTAATAATTTTCAGGAATCCTGAAGTCGATGGTTCAAATCCGTCTCGCGAGATATTTTTGATATTTATAAATGGCTCATTATATTTGATATACTCACCTTCCTCTGTTCCTATGTACTTGCGATAGCTCAGTTGGTAGAGCGGAGGACTGTAGTAATAATGTTCGGGAATCCTGAGGTCGATGGTTCAAATCCGTCTCGCGACGTATTTTTGATATTTATAAATGGCTCATTATATTTGTTATACTCACCTTCCTCTTTTCCTATGTGCTCGCGATAGCACTGTTGGTAGAGCGGAGGACTGTAGTAATAATGTTCAGGAATCCTTCGGTCGATGGTTCAAATCGGACTTGCGAGATGTTTTTGATATTTATAAATGGCTCATTATATTTGATATACTCAACTTCCTCTTTTGCTATGTAATCGCGATAGCTCAGTTGGTAGAGCGGAGGACTGTAGTAATAATGGTAAGTTATCCTTAGGTCGATGGTTCAAATCCGTCTCGCGAGATATTTTTGATATTTATAAATGGCTCATTATATTTGTTATCATCACCTTCCTCTGTTCCTATGTACTCGCGATAGCTCAGTTGGTAGAGCGGAGGACAGTAGCAATAATGTTCAGGAATCCTTAGGTCGATGGTTCAAATCCGTCTCGCGAGGTATTTTTGATATTTATAAATGGCACATTATATTTGTTATACTCACCTTCCTCTGTCCTATGTACTCGCGATAGCTCAGTTGGTAGAGCGGAGGACTGTAGTAATAACGTTCAGGAATCCTTAGGTCGATGGTTCAAATCCGTCTCGCGAGATATTTTTGATATTTATAAATGGCTCATTATATTTCTTATACTCACCTTCCTCTGTTCCTATGTACTCGCGTTAGCTCAGTTGGTAGAGCGGATGACTGTAGTAATAATCTTCAGGAATCCTTAGGTCGATGGTTCAAATCCGTCTCGCGAGATATTTTTGATATTTATAAAAGGCTCATTATACTTGTTATACTCACCTTCCTCTGTCCTATGTATTCGCGATAGCTCAGTTGGTAGAGCGGAGGACTGTAGTAATAATGTTCAGTAATCCTTAGGTCGATGGTTCAAATCCGTCTCGCGAGATAAATTTGATATTTATAAATGGCTCATTATATTTGTTATACTCAACTTCCTCTGTACTATGTACTCGCGATAGCTCAGTTGGTAGAGCGGAGGACTGTAGTAATAATGTTCAGGAATCATTAGGTCGATGGTTCAAATCCGTCTCGCTTGATATTTATAAATGTGTCGTTATATTTGTTATACTCACTTTCCTCTGTTCCTATGTACTCGCGATAGCTCAGTTGGTAGAGCGGAGGACTGTAGTAATAATGTTCAGGATTCCTTAGGTCGGTGGTTCAAATCCGTCTTGCGGGATATTTTTGATATTTATAAATGGCTCATTATATTTGATATACTCAACTTCCTCTTTTCCCATGTACTGGCGATAGCTCAGTTGGTAGAGCGAGGACTGTAGTAATAATGTTCAGGGAGCCTTAGGTCGATGGTTCAAATCCGTCTCCCGAGATATTTTTGATATTTATAAATGGCTAATTATATTTGTTATACTCACTTTCCTCTGTTCCTATGTACTCGCGATAGCTCAGTTGGTAGAGCGGAAAACTGTAGTAATAATGTTAAGGAATCCTTAGGTCGATGGTTCAAATCCGTCTCGCGAGATATTTTTGATATTTATAAATGGCTCATTATATTTGTTATCATCACCTTCCTCTGTTCCTAAGTACTCGCAATAGCTCAGTTGGTAGAGCGGAGGACAGTAGCAATAATGTTCAGGAATCCTTAGGTCGATGGTTCAAATCCGTCTCGCGAGGTATTTTTGATATTTATAAATGGCACATTATATTTGTTATACTCACCTTCCTCTGTCCTATGTACTCGCGATAGCTCAGTTGGTAGAGCGGAGGACTGTAGTAATAACGTTCAGGAATCCTTAGGTCGATGGTTCAAATCCGTCTCGCGAGATATTTTTGATATTTATAAATGGCTCATTATATTTCTTATACTCACCTTCCTCTGTTCCTATGTACTCGCGTTAGCTCAGTTGGTAGAGCGGATGACTGTAGTAATAATCTTCAGGAATCCTTAGATCGATGGTTCAAATCCGTCTCGCGAGATATTTTTGATATTTATAAAAGGCTCATTATATTTGTTATACTCACCTTCCTCTGTCCTATGTATTCGCGATAGCTCAGTTGGTAGAGCGGAGGACTGTAGTAATAATGTTCAGTAATCCTTAGGTCGATGGTTCAAATCCGTCTCGCGAGATAATTTTGATATTTATAAATGGCTCATTATATTTGTTATACTCAACTTCCTCTGTACTATGTACTCGCGATAGCTCAGTTGGTAGAGCGGAGGACTGTAGTAATAATGTCCAGGAATCCTTAGGTCGATGGTTCAAATCCGTCTCGCTTGATATTTATAAATGTGTCGTTATATTTGTTATACTCACTTTCCTCTGTTCCTATGTACTCGCGATAGCTCTGTTGGTAGACCGGAGGACTGTAGAAATAATGTTCAGGAATCCTCAGGCCGATGGTTCAAATCCGTCTCGCGAGATACTTTCGATATTTATAAATGTCTCATTATATTTGTTATACTCACCTTCCTCTGCCCCTATGTACTCGCGATAGCTCTGTTGGTAGAGCGGAGGACTGTAGTAATAATTGTTCAGGAATCCTTTGGTCGATGGTTCAAATCCGTCTCGCGAGATATTTTTGATATTTATAAAAACTAATTATATTTCTTATTTGTTATACTCACCTTCTTCTGTTCTTATGTACTCGCGAAAACTCTGTTGGTAGACCGGAGGACTGTAGTAATAATGTTCAGGAATCCTCAGGCCGATGGTTCAAATCCGTCTCGCGAGCTACTTTCGATATTTATAAATGTCTCATTATATTTGTTATACTCACCTTCCTCTGCTCCTATGTACTCGCGATAGCTCTGTTGGTAGAGCGGAGGACTGTAGTAATAATTGTTTAGGAATCCTTTGGTCGATGGTTCAAATCCGTCTCGCGAGATATTTTTGATATTTATAAAAACTAATTATATTTCTTATACTCACCTTCCTCTGTTCCTATGTACTCGCGATAGCTCTGTTGGTAGAGCGGAGGACTGTAGTAATAATGTTCGGGGATCCCTAGGTCGATGGTTCAAATCCGTCTCGCGAGATATTTTTGATATTTATAAATGGCTCATTATATTTGTTATACTCACCTTCGTCTGTTCCTATGTACTCGCGATTGCTCAGTTGGTAGAGCGAAGGAATGTAGTAATAATGTTCAGGAATCCTTAGGTCGATAGTTCAAATCCGTCTCGCTGGATATTTATAAATGGCTCGTTATATTTGTTATACTCACCTTCCTCTGTTCCTATGTACTCGCGAGAGCACTGTTGGTTCAGCGGAGGACTGTAGTAATAATGTTCATGTAGTAATAATTTTCAGGAATCCTGAAGTCGATGGTTCAAATCCGTCTCGCGAGATATTTTTGATATTTATAAATGGCTCATTATATTTGATATACTCACCTTCCTCTGTTCCTATGTACTTGCGATAGCTCAGTTGGTAGAGCGGAGGACTGTAGTAATAATGTTCGGGAATCCTGAGGTCGATGGTTCAAATCCGTCTCGCGACGTATTTTTGATATTTATAAATGGCTCATTATATTTGTTAAACTCACCTTCCTCTTTTCCTATGTGCTCGCGATAGCACTGTTGGTAGAGCGGAGGACTGTAGTAATAATGTTCAGGAATCCTTCGGTCGATGGTTCAAATCGGACTTGCGAGATGTTTTTGATATTTATAAATGGCTCATTATATTTCATATACTCAACTTCCTCTTTTGCTATGTAATCGCGATAGCTCAGTTGGTAGAGCGGAGGGCTGTAGTAATAATGTTCAGGATTCCTTAGGTCGGTGGTTCAAATCCGTCTTGCGAGATATTTTTGATATTTATAAATGGCTCATTATATTTGATATACTCAACTTCCTCTTTTCCCATGTACTGGCGATAGCTCAGTTGGTAGAGCGAGGACTGTAGTAATAATGTTCAGGAAGCCTTAGGTCGATGGTTCAAATCCGTCTCCCGAGATATTTTTGATATTTATAAATGGCTAATTATATTTGTTATACTCACTTTCCTCTGTTCCTACGTACTCGCGATAGCTCAGTTGGTAGAGCGGAAAACTGTAGTAATAATGTTAAGGAATCCTTAGGTCGATGGTTCAAATCCGACTCGCTTGATATTTATAAATTGCTCGTTATATTTGTTATACTCACCTTCCTCTGCTCCTATGTACTCGCGATAGCACTGTTGGGTGAGCGGAGGACTGTAGTAATAATGTTCAGGAATCCTTAGGTTGATGGTCCAAATCCGTCTGGCGAGATATTTTTGATATTTATAAATGGCTCATTATATTTGATATACTCACCTTCCTCTCTTACTATGTACTCGCGATAGCTCAGTTGGTAGAGCGGAGGACTCTAGTAATAATGTTCGGGAATCCTTAGGCCGATGGTTCCAATCCGTCTCGCGAGATATATTTGATATTTATAAATGGCTCATTATATTGGTTATACTCACCTTCCTCTTTTCCTATGTACTTGCGATAAAACTGTTGGTAGAGCGGAGGACTGTAGTAATAATGCTCGGGAATCTTGAGGTCGATGGTTCAAATATGTCTCGCGAGATATTTTTGATATTTATAAATGGCTCATTATATTCGATATACTCACCTTCCTCTGTTCCTACGTACTTGCGTTAGCTCAGTTGGTAGAGCGGAGGACTGTAGTAATAATGTTCGGGAATCCTGAGGTCGATGGTTCAAATCCGTCTCGCGACGTACTTTTGATATTTATAAATGGCTCATTATATTTGTTATACTCACCTTCCTCTTTTCCTATGTGCTCGCGATAGCAGTGTTGGTAGAGCGGAGGACTGTTGTAATAATGATCGGGAATCCTTCGGTCGATGGTTCAAATCCGTCTTGCGAGGTAATTTTGATATTTACAAATGGCTCATTATATTTGATATACTCACCTTCCTCGTTTCCTATGTAATCGCGATAGCTCAGTTGGTAGAGCGGAGGACTGTAGTAATAATGTTCAGGTATCATTAGGTCGATGGTTCAAATCCGTCTCACGAGATATTTTTGATATTTATAAATGGCTCATTATATTTGTTATACTCAGCTTCCTCAGTTCCTATGCACTCGCGATAGCACTGTTGGTTGAGCGGAGGACTGTAGTAATAATGTTCAGGAATCCTTAGGTCGATGGTTCAAATACGTCTCGCGGGATATTTTTGATATTTATAAATGGCTCATTATATTTGCTATACTCACCTTCCTCTGTTCTTATGTACTCGCGATAGCTCAGTTGGTAGAGCGGAGGACTGTAGTAATAATGTTAAGGAATCCTTAGGTCGATGGTTCAAATCCGTCTCGCTTGATATTTATAAATGGCTCGTTATATTTGTTATACTCACTTTCCTCGGTTCCTATGTACTCGCGATAGCTCAGTTGGTAGAGCGGAGGACTGTAGTAATAATGTTAAGGAATCCTTAGTCGATGGTTCAATTCCGTCACGCTTGATATTTATAAATGGCTCGTTATATTTGTTAAACTCACCTTCCTCTGTTCCGATGTACTCGCGATCGCACTGTTGGTTGAGCAGAGGACTGTAGTAATAATGTTCAGGAATCCTTAGGTCGATGGTTCAAATCCGTCTCGCGAGATATTTTTGATATTTATAAATGACTCGTTATATTTGTTATACTCAACTTCCTCTGTTCCTATGTACTCGCGATAGCACTGTTGGTAGAGCGGAGGACTGTAGCAATAATGTTCAGGTAACCTTAGGTCGATGGTTGAAATCCGTCTCCCGAGATATTTTTGATATTTATAAATGGCTCATTATATTTGTTATACTCACCTTCGTCTGTTCCTATGTACTCGCGATAACACTGTTGGTAGAGCGGAGGACTGTAGTAATAATGTTCAGGAATCCTTAGGTCGATGGTTGAAATCCGTCTTGCGAGATATTGTTGATATTTATAAATGGCACATTATATTTGATATACTCACCTTCCTCTTCTCCTATGTACTCGGGATGGGTCAGTTGGTAGAGCGGATGACTGTAGTAATAATGTTCAGGAATACTTAGGTCGATGGTTCAAATCCGTCTCGCGAGATATTTTTGATATTTATAAATGGCTCATTATATTTGTTATACTCAGTTTCTTCTGTTTCAATGTACTCGGGATAGCTCAGTTGGTAGAGCGGAGGACTGTAGTAATAATGTTAAGGAATCCTCAAGTCGATGGTTCAAATCCGTCTCGCTTGATATTTATAAATGGCTCATTATATTTGTTATACTCATCTTTTTGTGGTACTATGTACTCGCGATAGCTCAGTTGGTAGAGCGGAGGACTGTAGTAATAATATTCAGGAATCCTTAGGTCGATGGTTCAAATCCGTCTCGCGTGATATTTTTGATATTTATAAATGACTCGTTATATTTGTTATACTCACCTTCCTGCGTTCCAATGTACTCGCGACGGCTCAGTTAATAGATCGGAGGACTGTAGTAATAATGTTCAGGAATCCTTAATTCGGTGGTTCAAATCCGTCTCACGAGATATTTTTGATATTTATAAATTGCTCATTATATTTCTTACACTCAGCTTCCTCTGTTTCTATGTACTCGCGATAGCTCAGTTGGTAGAGCGGAGGACTGTAGTAATAATGTTAAAGAATCCTCAGGTTGATGATTCAAATCCGTCTCGCTTGATATTTATAAATGGCTCGTTATATTTGTTATACTCACCTTCCACTGTTCCTGCGTACTCGCGATAGCTCAGTTGGTAGAGCGGAGGACTGTAGTAATAATGTATAGGGATCATTACGTCGATGGTTTAAATCGATCTCGCGAGATATTTTTGATATTTATAAATGGCTCATTGTATTTGATATACTCACCTTTCTATGGTCTTACGTTCTTGCGATAACTCAGTTGATAGAACGGAGGACTTTAGTAATAATGTTCAGGAATCCATATGTCGATGGTTCAAATCCGACTCGCGAGATATTTTTGATATTTATAAATGGCTCATTATATTTGATATACTCACCTTCCTCTGTGCCTATATACTTGCGATAGCTCAGTTGGTAGAGCGGAGGACTGTAGTAATAATGTTCAGGGATCCTTTGGTGGATTGTTCAAATCCGTCTCGCGAGTTATTTTTGATATTTATAAATGGCTCATTAAATTTGATATACTCACCTTTCTCTGTACTGATGTACTTGCGATAGCTCAGTTGGTATAGCGGAGGGCTCTAGTAATAATGTTCAGGGATCCTTAGGTCGATGGTTCAAATACGTCTCGCGAGATATTTTTGATATTTATAAATGTCTCATTATATTTTATATACTCACCTTTCCCTGGTCCTATGTGCTTGCGATAGCTCAGTTGATAGAGCAGTGGACTGTAGTAATAATGTTCAGGGATCCTTAGGTCGATGGTTCAAATACATCTCGCGAGATATTTTTGATATTTATAAATGGCTCGTTATGTTTGTAATACAAACCTATCTATGCCACCACTTACTTGCGATAGCTCAGTTGGTAGAGCGGAGGACTGTTGTAATAATGTTCAGGAATCCTTAGGGCGATGGTTCAAATCCGTCTCGCGAGATATTTTTTATATTTATAAACGGCTCATTATATTTTTTATACTCACCTTTCTCTGGTCCTATGTACTTGTGATAGCACAGTTGGTAGAGCGGAGGACTGTAGTAATAATGTTCAGGATTCCTTAGGTCGATGGTTCAATTCCGTCTCGCGAGATCTTTTTGATATTTATAAATGGCTCATTATATTTGTTATACTCACCTTTCTTCGGTCCTACGTATTTGCAATAGCTCAGTTTGTAGAGCGGAGGACTGTAGTAATAATGTTCTGGAATCCTTAGGTCGGTGGTACAAATCCGTCTCGCGAGATATTTTTGATATTTTTAAATGGCTCATTATATTTGATATACTCACCTTCCTCTGTTTCTATGTACTTGCGATAGCTCAGTTGGTAGAGCGGAGGACTGTAGTTATAATGTTCAGGGATCATTAGGTCGATGGTTCAAATCCGTCTCGCGACATATTTTTGATATTTTTAAATGGCTCATTATATTTGATATACTCACCTTCCTCAGTTCCTATGTACTTGCGGTAGCTCAGTTGGTAGAGCGGAGGACTGTAGTAATAATGTTCAGGGATCATTAGGTCGATGGTTCAAATCCGTCTCGCGACATATTTTTGATATTTTTAAATGTCTCATTATATTTGATATACTCACCTTCCTCTTTTCCGGTGTACTTGCGATAGCTCAGTTGGTAGAGCGGAGGATTGTAGTTATAATGTTCAGGGATCATTAGGTCGATGGTTCAAATCCGTCTCGCGAGATATTTTTGATATTTATAAATGGCTCATTATATTTGATATACTCACCTTTCTCTGGTCCTATGTGCTTGCGATAGCTCAGTTTGTAGAGCGGAGGACTGTAGTAAAAATGTTCAGGGATCCTTAGGTCGATGGTTCAAATACATCTCGCGAGATATATTTGATATTTATAAATGGTTCATTATATTTGTTATACACACCTTTCTCTGTTCCGATGTACTTGCGATAGCTCAGTTGGTAGAGCGTAGGACTGTAGTAATAATGTTCAGGAATCCTTAGGTCGATGTTTCAAATCCGTCTCGCGGGATATTTTTGATATTTATAAAAGGCTCATTATATTTGTTATACACACCTTCCTCTGTTCCTATGTTCTTGCGATAGCTCAGTTGGTAGAGCGAGGACTGTAGTTATAATGTTCAGGCATCCTTAGGTCGATGGTTCAAATCCGTCTCGCGAGATATTTTTTATATTTATAAATGGCTCATTATATTTGTTATACTCAACTTCCTCTGTTCCTATGTACTTGCGATAGCTCAGTTGGTAGAGCGAGGACTGTAGTAATAATGTTCAGGAATCCTTAGGTCGATGGTTCAAATCCGTCTCGCGAGATATATTTGATATTTATAAATGGCTCATTATATTTGTTGTACTCACCTTCCCCTGTTCCGATGTACTTGCGATAGCACTGTTGGTAGAACGGAGGACTGTAGTAATAATGTTCAGGAATACTTAGGTCGATGGTTCAAATCCGTCTCGTGAGATATTTTTTATATTTATAAAGGCTAATTATATTTGTTATACTCACCTTCTTCTATTCCTATGTACTTGCGATAGCTCAGTTGGTAGAGCGGAGGACTGTAGTAATAATGTATAGGGATCATTACGTCGATGGTTTAAATCGATCTCGCGAGATATTTTTGATATTTATAAATGGCTCATTGTATTTGATATACTCACCTTTCTATGGTCTTACGTTCTTGCGATAACTCAGTTGATAGAACGGAGGACTTTAGTAATAATGTTCAGGAATCCATATGTCGATGGTTCAAATCCGACTCGCGAGATATTTTTGATATTTATAAATGGCTCATTATATTTGATATACTCACCTTCCTCTGTGCCTATATACTTGCGATAGCTCAGTTGGTAGAGCGGAGGACTGTAGTAATAATGTTCAGGGATCCTTTGGTGGATTGTTCAAATCCGTCTCGCGAGTTATTTTTGATATTTATAAATGGCTCATTAAATTTGATATACTCACCTTTCTCTGTACTGATGTACTTGCGATAGCTCAGTTGGTATAGCGGAGGGCTCTAGTAATAATGTTCAGGGATCCTTAGGTCGATGGTTCAAATACGTCTCGCGAGATATTTTTGATATTTATAAATGTCTCATTATATTTTATATACTCACCTTTCCCTGGTCCTATGTGCTTGCGATAGCTCAGTTGATAGAGCAGTGGACTGTAGTAATAATGTTCAGGGATCCTTAGGTCGATGGTTCAAATACATCTCGCGAGATATTTTTGATATTTATAAATGGCTCGTTATGTTTGTAATACAAACCTATCTATGCCACCACTTACTTGCGATAGCTCAGTTGGTAGAGCGGAGGACTGTTGTAATAATGTTCAGGAATCCTTAGGGCGATGGTTCAAATCCGTCTCGCGAGATATTTTTTATATTTATAAACGGCTCATTATATTTTTTATACTCACCTTTCTCTGGTCCTATGTACTTGTGATAGCACAGTTGGTAGAGCGGAGGACTGTAGTAATAATGTTCAGGATTCCTTAGGTCGATGGTTCAATTCCGTCTCGCGAGATCTTTTTGATATTTATAAATGGCTCATTATATTTGTTATACTCACCTTTCTTCGGTCCTACGTATTTGCAATAGCTCAGTTTGTAGAGCGGAGGACTGTAGTAATAATGTTCTGGAATCCTTAGGTCGGTGGTACAAATCCGTCTCGCGAGATATTTTTGATATTTTTAAATGGCTCATTATATTTGATATACTCACCTTCCTCTGTTTCTGTGTACTTGCGATAGCTCAGTTGGTAGAGCGGAGGACTGTAGTTATAATGTTCAGGGATCATTAGGTCGATGGTTCAAATCCGTCTCGCGACATATTTTTGATATTTTTAAATGGCTCATTATATTTGATATACTCACCTTCCTCAGTTCCTATGTACTTGCGGTAGCTCAGTTGGTAGATCGGAGGACTGTAGTAATAATGTTCAGGGATCATTAGGTCGATGGTTCAAATCCGTCTCGCGACATATTTTTGATATTTTTAAATGTCTCATTATATTTGATATACTCACCTTCCTCTTTTCCGGTGTACTTGCGATAGCTCAGTTGGTAGAGCGGAGGATTGTAGTTATAATGTTCAGGGATCATTAGGTCGATGGTTCAAATCCGTCTCGCGAGATATTTTTGATATTTATAAATGGCTCATTATATTTGATATACTCACCTTTCTCTGGTCCTATGTGCTTGCGATAGCTCAGTTTGTAGAGCGGAGGGCTGTAGTAAAAATGTTCAGGGATCCTTAGGTCGATGGTTCAAATACATCTCGCGAGATATATTTGATATTTATAAATGGTTCATTATATTTGTTATACACACCTTTCTCTGTTCCGATGTACTTGCGATAGCTCAGTTGGTAGAGCGTAGGACTGTAGTAATAATGTTCAGGAATCCTTAGGTCGATGTTTCAAATCCGTCTCGCGGGATATTTTTGATATTTATAAAAGGCTCATTATATTTGTTATACACACCTTCCTCTGTTCCTATGTTCTTGCGATAGCTCAGTTGGTAGAGCGAGGACTGTAGTTATAATGTTCAGGCATCCTTAGGTCGATGGTTCAAATCCGTCTCGCGAGATATTTTTTATATTTATAAATGGCTCATTATATTTGTTATACTCAACTTCCTCTGTTCCTATGTACTTGCGATAGCTCAGTTGGTAGAGCGGAGGACTGTAGTAATAATGTTCAGGAATCCTTACGTCGATGGTTCAAATCCGTCTCGCGAGATATATTTGATATTTATAAATGGCTCATTATATTTGTTGTACTCACCTTCCCCTGTTCCGATGTACTTGCGATAGCACTGTTGGTAGAACGGAGGACTGTAGTAATAATGTTCAGGAATACTTAGGTCGATGGTTCAAATCCGTCTCGTGAGATATTTTTTATATTTATAAAGGCTAATTATATTTGTTATACTCACCTTCTTCTATTCCTATGTACTTGCGATAGCTCAGTTGGTAGAGCGGAGGACTGTAGTAATAATGTTCAGGAATCATTAGGTCGATGGTTCAAATCCGTCTCGCGAGATATTTTTGATATTTATAAATGGCTCATTATATTTGTTATACTCACCTCCTCAGCTCCTATGTCCTTGCGATAGCTCTGTTGTTAGAGCGGAGGGCTGTAGTAATAATGTTCAGGGAATCCTTAGGTCGATGGTTCAAATCCGTCTCGCGAGAAATTTTTGATATTTATAAATGGCTCATTATATTTGTTATAGTCACCTTCCCCTGCGCCTATGTCCTTGCGATAGCTCAGTTGGTAGAGCGGAGGACTGTAGTAATAATGTTCAGGAATCCTTAGGTCGATGGTTCAAATCCGTCTCTCGAGATATTTTTGATATTTATAAATGGCTCATTATATTTGTTATACTCACTTTCCTCTGCTCTTATGTCCTTGCGATAGCTCCGTTGGTAGAGCGGAGGACTGTAGTAATAATGTTCAGGAATCCTTAGGTCGATGGTTCAAATCCGTCTCGCGAGATATGTTTGATATTTATAAATGGCTCATTATATTTGTTATACTCACCTTCCTCTGTTACTATGTACTTGTGATAGCTCAGTTGGTAGAGCGGAGGACTGTAGTAATAATGTTCAGGAATCCTTAGGTCGATGGTTGAAATCCGTCTCGCGAGATATTTTTGATATTTATAAATGGCTCATTATATTTGTTATACTCACCTTCCTCTGCTCCTATGACCTTGCGATAGATCAGTTGGTAGAGCGGAGGACTGTAGTAATAATGTTCAGGAATCCTTAGGTCGATGGTTCAAATCCGTCTCGCGAGATTTTTTTGTTATTTATAAATGGCTCATTATATTTGTTATACTCAACTTCCTCTGTTCCTATGTCCTCGCGATAGCTAAGTCGTTAGAGCGGAGAACTGTAGAAATAATGTTCATGAATCCTTAGGTCGATGGTTCAAATCCGTCTCGCGAGATATTTTTGATATTTATAAATGGCTCATTATATTTTTTATACTCACCTTCCTCTGTTCCTATGTACTTGCGATAGCACAGTTGGTAGAGCGGAGGACTGTAGTAATAATGTTCAGGAATCTTTAGGTCGATGGTTCAAATCCGTCTCGCGAGATATTTTTGATATTTATAAATGGCTCATTATATTTGTTATAATCACTTTCCTCTGCTCCCATGTCCTTGCGTTAGCTCCGTTGGTAGAGCGGAGGACTGTAGTAATAATGTTCAGGAATCCTTAGGTCGATGGTTCAAATCCGTCTCGCGAGATATGTTTGATATTTATAAATGGCTCATTATATTTGTTATACTCACCTTCCTCTGCTCCTATGTCCTTGCGTTAGCTCAGTTGGTAGAGCGGAGGACAGTATTAATAATGTTCAGGGATCTGTAGGTCGATGGTTCAAATCCGTCTCGCGAGATATTTTTGATATTTATAAATGGCTCATTATATTTGATATACTCACCTTCTTCTGCTCCTATGTCCTTGCGATAGCTCAGTTGGTAGAGCGGAGGACTGTAGTAATAATGTTCAGGAATCCTTAGGTCGATGGTTCAAATCCGTCTCGCGAGATATTTTTGATATTTATAAATGGCTCATTATATTTGTTATACTCACATTCCTCTGTTCCTAAGTACTTGCGATAGCTCAGTTGGTTGAGCGGAGGACTGTAGTAATAATGTTCAGGAATCCTTAGGTCGATGGTTCAAATCCGTCTCGCGAGATATTTTTGATATTTATAAATGGCTCATTATATTTGTTATACTCACCGTCCTCTGCTCCTATGTACTTGCGATAGCTCAGTTGGTAGTGCGGAGGGCTGTAGAAATAATGTTCAGGAATCCTTAGGTCGATGGTTCAAATCCGTCTCGCGAGATATTTTTATATTTATAAATGGCTCATTATATTTGATATACTCACCTTCCTCTGCTCCTATGTCCTTGCGATAGCTCTGTTGTTAGAGAGGAGGACAGTAGTAATAATGTTCAGGAATACTTAGGTCGATGGTTCAAATCCGTCTCGCGAGATATTTTTGATATTTATAAATGGCTCATTATATTTGTTATACTCACCTTCCTCTGCCCCTATGTCCTTGCGATAGCTCTGTTGTTAGAGCGGAGGACTGTAGTAATAATGTTCAGGAATACTTAGATCGATGGTTCAAATCCGTCTCGCGAGTTATTTATAATAATTATAAATGGCTCATTATGTTTGTTATACTCACCTTCCTCTGCTCCTATGTCCTTGCGATAGCTCTGTTGTTAGAGCGGACGACTGTAGTAATAATGTTCAGGAATACTTAGGTCGATGTTTCAAATCCGTCTCGCGAGTTATTTTTGATATTTATAAATGGCTCATTATATTTGTTATACTCACCTTCCTCTACTCCTATGTCCTTGCGATAGCTCAGTTGGTAGAGCGGAGGACTGTAGTAATAATGTTCAGGAATCCTTAGGTCTATGATTCAAATCCGTCTCGCGAGATATTTTTGATATTTAGAAATGGCTCATTATATTTGATATACTCACCTTCCACTGTTCCGATGTACTTGCGATAGCTCAGTTGGTAGAGCGGAGGACTGTAGTAATAATGTTCAGGAATCCTTAGGTCGATGGTTCAAATCCGTCTCCCGAGATATTTTTGATATTTATAAATGGCTCATTATATTTGATATACTCACCTTCCTCTGCTCCTATGTCCTTGCGATAGCTCAGTTGGTAGAGCGGAGGACTGTAGTAATAATGTTCAGGAATACTTAGGTCGATGGTTCAAATCCCTCCCGCGAGATAGTTTCGATATTGATAAATGGCTCATTATATTTGTTATACTCACCTTCCTCTGCTCCTATGTCCTTGCGATAGCTCAGTTGGTAGAGCGGAGGACTGTAGAAATAATGTTCAGGAATTCTTAGGTCGATGGTTCAAATCCGTCTCGCGAGATATTTTTGATATTTATAAATGGCTCATTATATTTGTTATACTCACCTTCCTCTGCTCCTATGTCCTTGCGATAGCTCTGTTGTTAGAGCGGAGGCCTGTAGTAATAATGTTCAGGAATCCTTAGGTCGATGGTTCAAATCCGTCTCGCGAGATTTTTTTGATATTTATAAATGGCTCATTATATTTGTTATACTCACCTTCCTCTGTTCCTATGTCCTTGCGATAGCTCAGTTGGTAGAGCGGAGGACTGTAGTAATAATGTTCAGGAATCTTTAGGTCGATGGTTCAAATCCGTCTCGCGAGATATTTTTGATATTTATAAATGGCTCATTATATTTGATATACTCACCTTCCACTGTTCCGACGTACTTGCGATAGCTCAGTTGGTAGAGCGGAGGACTGTAGTAATAATGTTCAGGAAACCTTAGGTCGATGGTTCAAATCCGTCTCCCGAGATATTTTTGATATTTATAAATGGCTCATTATATTTGTTATACTCACCTTCCTCTGGTCCTATGTACTTGCGATATCTCAGTTGGTAGAGCGGAGTACTGTAGTAATAATGTTCAGGAATCCTTAGGTCGATGGTTCAAATCCGTCTCGCGAGATATTTTTGATATTTATAAATGGCTCATTATATTTGTTATACTCACCTTCCTCTGCTCCTATGTCCTTGCGATAGCTCAGTTGGTAGAGCGGAGGACTGTAGTAATAATGTTCAGGAATCATTAGGTCGATGGTTCAAATCCGTCTCGCGAGATATTTTTGATATTTATAAATGGCTCATTATATTTGTTATACTCACCTTCCGCTGTTCCGATGTACTCGCGATAGCTCAGTTGGTAGAGCGGGGGACTGTAGTAATAATGTTCAGGAATCCTTAGGTCGATGGTTCAAATCCGTATCGCGAGATATTTTTGATATTTATAAATGGCTCATTATATTTGTTATACTCACCTTCCTCTGCTCCTATGTCCTTGCGTTAGCTCAGTTGGTAGAGCGGAGGACAGTATTAATAATGTTCAGGGATCTGTAGGTCGATGGTTCAAATCCGTCTCGCGAGATATTTTTGATATTTATAAATGGCTCATTATATTTGTTATACTCACCTTCTTCTGCTCCTATGTCCTTGCGATAGCTCAGTTGGTAGAGCGGAGGACTGTAGTAATAATGTTCAGGAATCCTTAGGTCGATGGTTCAAATCCGTCTCGCGAGATATTTTTGATATTTATAATTGGCTCATTATATTTGTTATACTCACCGTCCTCTGCTCCTATGTACTTGCGATAGCTCAGTTGGTAGTGCGGAGGGCTGTAGAAATAATGTTCAGGAATCCTTAGGTCGATGGTTCAAATCCGTCTCGCGAGATATTTTTATATTTATAAATGGCTCATTATATTTGATATACTCACCTTCCTCTGCTCCTATGTCCTTGCGATATCTCTGTTGTTAGAGAGGAGGACAGTAGTAATAATGTTCAGGAATACTTAGGTCGATGGTTCAAATCCGTCTCGCGAGTTATTTTTTATATTTATAAATGGCTCATTATATTTGTTATACTCACCTTTCTCTGGTCCTAGGTACTTGCGATAGCTCAGTTGGTAGAGCGGAGGACTGTAGTAATAATGTTCAGGAATCCTTAGGTCGATGGTTCAAATCCGTCTCGCGAGATATTTTTGATGTTTATAAATGGCTCATTATATTTGATATACTCACCTTCCTCTGCTCCTATGTCCTTGCGATAGCTCTGTTGTTAGAGCGGAGGACTGTAGTAATAATGTTCAGGAATACTTAGATCGATGGTTCAAATCCGTCTCGCGAGTTATTTATGATAATTATAAATGGCTCATTATGTTTGTTATACTCACCTTCCTCTGCTCCTATGTCCTTGCGATAGCACAGTTGGTAGAGCGGAGGTCTGTAGTAATAATGTTCAGGAAACCTGAGGTCGATGGTTCAAATCCGTCTCGCGAGATATTTTTGATATTTATAAATGGCTCATTATATTTGTTATACTCACCTTCCTCTGCTCCTGTGTCCTTGCGATAGCTCAGTTGGTAGAGCGGAGGACTGTAGTAATAATGTTCAGGAATCCTTAGGTCGATGGTTCAAATCCGTCTATCGAGATATTTTTGATATTTATAAATGGCTCATTATATTTGTTATACCCACCTTCCTCTGCTCCTGTGTCCTTGCGATAGCTCTGTTGTTAGAGCGGAGGACTGTAGTAATAATGTTCAGGAATCCTTAGGTCGATGGTTCCAATCCGTCTCGCGAGTTACTTTTGATATTTATAAATGGCTCATTATATTTGTTATACTCACCTTCCTCTGCTCCTATGTCCTTGCGATAGCTCAGTTGGTAGAGCGGAAGACTGTAGTAATAATGTTCAGGAATCCTTAGGTCGATGGTTCCAATCCGTCTCGCGAGATATTTATGATATTTATAAATGGCTCATTATATTTGTTATACTCACCTTCCTCTGCTCCTATGTCCTTGCGATAGCTCTGTTGTTAGAGCGGAGGACTGTAGTAATAATGTTCAGGAATACTTAGGTCGATATTTCAAATCCGTCTCGCGAGTTATTTTTGATATTTATAAATGGCTCATTATATTTGTTATACTCACCTTCCTCTACTCCTATGTCCTTGCGATAGCTCAGTTGGTAGAGCGGAGGACTGTAGTAATAATGTTCAGGAATCCTTAGGTCTATGATTCAAATCCGTCTCGCGAGATATTTTTGATATTTAGAAATGGCTCATTATATTTGATATACTCACCTTCCACTGTTCCGATGTACTTGCGATAGCTCAGTTGGTAGAGCGGAGGACTGTAGTAATAATGTTCAGGAATCCTTAGGTCGATGGTTCAAATCCGTCTCCCGAGATATTTTTGATATTTATAAATGGCTCATTATATTTGATATACTCACCTTCCTCTGCTCCTATGTCCTTGCGATAGCTCAGTTGGTAGAGCGGCGGACTGTAGTAATGATGTTCAGGAATCCTTAGGTAGATGGTTCCAATCCGTCTCACGAGATATTTTTGATATTTATAAATGGCTCATTATATTTGTTATACTCACCTTCCTCTGCTCCTATGTCCTTGCGATAGCTCAGTTGGTAGAGCGGAGGACTGTAGTAATAATGTTCTGGAATCCTTAGGTCGATGGTTCAAATCTGTCTCGCGAGATATTTTTGATATTTATAAATGGCTCATTATATTTGTTATACTCACCTTCCTCTGCTCCTATGTCCTTGCGATAGCTCAGTTGGTAGAGCGGAGGACTGTAGTAATAATGTTCAGGAATTCTTAGGTCGATTGTTCAAATCCGTCTCGCGAGATATTTTTGATATTTATAAATGGCTCATTATATTTGTTATACTCACCTTCCTCTGCTCCTATGTCCTTGCGATAGCTCAGTTGGTAGAGCGAAGGACTGTAGTAATAATATTCAGGAATCCTTAGGTCGATGGTTCAAATCCGTCTCGCAAGATATTTTTGATATTTATAAATGGCTCATTATATTTGTTATACTCACCTTCCTCTGATCCTATGTCCTTGCGATAGCTCTGTTGTTAGAGCGGAGGACTGTAGTAATAATGTTCAGGAATCCTTAGGTCGATGGTTCAAATTCGTCTCGCGAGATTTTTTTGATATTTATAAATGGCTCATTATATTTGATATACTCACCTTCCTCTGCACCTATGTCCTTGCGATAGCTCAGTTGGTAGAGCGGAGGACTGTAGTAATAATATTCAGGAATCCTTAGGTCGATGTTTCAAATCCGACTCGCGAGTTATTTTTGATATTTACAAAAGGCTCATTATATTTGTTATACTCACCTTCCTTTGCTCCTATGTCCTTGCGATAGCTCAGTTGGTAGAGCGGAGGACTGTAGTAATAATGTTCAGGAATCTTTAGGTCGATGGTTCAAATCCGTCTCGCGAGATATTTTTGATATTTATAAATGGCTCATTATATTTGTTATACTCACCTTCCTCGGGTCCTATGTACTTGCGATATCTCAGTTGGTAGAGCGGAGTACTGTAGTAATAATGTTCAGGAATCCTTAGGTCGATGGTTCAAATCCGTCTCGCGAGTTATTTTTGATATTTATAAATGGCTCATTATATTTGTTATACTCACCTTCCTTTTCTTCTATGTCCTTGCGATAGCTCAGTTGGTAGAGTGGAGGACTGTAGTAATAATGTTCAGGAATCCTTAGGTCGATGGTTCCAATCCGTCTCGCGAGATATTTTTGATATTTATAAATGGCTCATTATATTTGTTATACTCACCTTCCTCTGCTCCTATGTCCTTGCGATAGCTCAGTTGGTAGAGCGGAGGACTGTAGTAATAATGTTCTGGAATCCTTAGGTCGATGGTTCAAATCTGTCTCGCGAGATATTTTTGATATTTATAAATGGCTCATTATATTTGTTATACTCACCTTCCTCTGCTCCTATGTCCTTGCGATAGCTCAGTTGGTAGAGCGGAGGACTGTAGTAATAATGTTCAGGAATTCTTAGGTCGATTGTTCAAATCCGTCTCGCGAGTTATTTTTGATATTTATAAATGGCTCATTATATTTGTTATACTCACCTTCCTCTGCTCCTATGTCCTTGCGATAGCTCAGTTGGTAGAGCGGAGGACTGTAGTAATAATGTTCAGGAATCCTTAGGTCGATGGTTCAAATCCGTCTCGCGAGATATTTTTGATATTTATAAATGGCTCATTATATTTGTTATACTCACCTTCCTCTGCTCCTATGTCCTTGCGATAGCTCTGTTGTTAGAGCGGAGGACTGTAGTAATAATGTTCAGGAATCCTTAGGTCGATGGTTCAAATCCGTCTCGCGAGATTTTTTTGATATTTATAAATGGCTCATTATATTTGATATACTCACCTTCCTCTGCACCTATGTCCTTGCGATAGCTCTGTTGTTAGAGCGGAGGACTGTAGTAATAATGTTCAGGAATACTTAGGTCGATGTTTCAAATCCGTCTCGCGAGTTATTTTTGATATTTATAAATGGCTCATTATATTTGTTATACTCACCTTCCTCTGTTCCTATGTCCTTGCGATAGCTCAGTTGGTAGAGCGGAGGACTGTAGTAATAATGTTCAGGAATCTTTAGGTCGATGGTTCAAATCCGTCACGCGAGATATTTTTGATATTTATAAATGGCTCATTATATTTGATATACTCACCTTCCACTGTTCCGATGTACTTGCGATAGCTCAGTTGGTAGAGCGGAGGACTGTAGTAATAATGTTCAGGAATACTTAGGTCGATGGTTCAAATCCGTCTCGCGAGATATTTTTGATATTTATAAATGGCTCATTATATTTGTTATACTCACCTTCCTCTGGTCCTATGTACTTGCGATATCTCAGTTGGTAGAGCGGAGTACTGTAGTAATAATGTTCAGGAATCCTTAGGTCGATGGTTCAAATCCGTCTCGCGAGGTATTTTTGATATTTATAAATGGCTCATTATATTTGTTATACTCACCTTCCTCTGCTCCTATGTCCTTGCGATAGCTCAGTTGTTAGAGCGGAGGACTGTAGTAATAATTTTCGGGAATCCTTAGGTCGATGGTTCAAATCCGTCTCGCGAGATATTTTTGATATTTATAAATGGCTCATTATATTTGTTATACTCACCTTCCTCTGCTCCTATGTCCTTGCGATAGCTCAGTTGTTAGAGCGGAGGACTGTAGTAATAATGTTCAGGAATCATTAGGTCGATGGTTCAAATCCGTCTCGCGAGATATTTTTGATATTTATAAATGGCTCATTATATTTGTTATACTCACCTTCCGCTGTTCCGATGTACTCGCGATAGCTCAGTTGGTAGAGCGGGGGACTGTAGTAATAATGTTCAGGAATCCTTAGGTCGATGGTTCAAATCCGTATCGCGAGATATTTTTGATATTTATAAATGGCTCATTATATTTGATATACTCACCTTCCTCTGCTCCTATGTCCTTGCGATAGCTCTGTTGTTAGAGCGGAGGACTGTAGTAATAAAGTTCAGGAATACTTAGGTCGATGATTCAAATCCGTCTCGCGAGATATTTTTGATATTTATAAATGGCTCATTATATTTGTTATAATCACCTTTCTCTGGTCCTATGTACTTGCGATAGCTCAGTTGGTAGAGCGGAGTACTGTAGTAATAATGTTCAGGAATCCTTAGGTCGATGGTTCAAATCCGTCTCGCGAGTTATTTTTGATATTTATAAATGGCTCATTATATTTGTTATACTCACCTTCCTCTGCTCCTATGTCCTTGCGTTAGCTCAGTTGGTAGAGCGGAGGACAGTATTAATAATGTTCAGGAATCTTTAGGTCGATGGTTCAAATCCGTCACGCGAGATATTTTTGATATTTATAAATGGCTCATTATATTTGATATACTCACCTTCCACTGTTCCGATGTACTTGCGATAGCTCAGTTGGTAGAGCGGAGGACTGTAGTAATAATGTTCAGGAATACTTAGGTCGATGTTTCAAATCCGTCTCGCGAGTTATTTTTGATATTTATAAATGGCTCATTATATTTGTTATACTCACCTTCCTCTGTTCCTATGTCCTTGCGATAGCTCAGTTGGTAGAGCGGAGGACTGTAGTAATAATGTTCAGGAATCTTTAGGTCGATGGTTCAAATCCGTCACGCGAGATATTTTTGATATTTATAAATGGCTCATTATATTTGATATACTCACCTTCCACTGTTCCGATGTACTTGCGATAGCTCAGTTGGTAGAGCGGAGGACTGTAGTAATAATGTTCAGGAATACTTAGGTCGATGGTTCAAATCCGTCTCGCGAGATATTTTTGATATTTATAAATGGCTCATTATATTTGTTATACTCACCTTCCTCTGGTCCTATGTACTTGCGATATCTCAGTTGGTAGAGCGGAGTACTGTAGTAATAATGTTCAGGAATCCTTAGGTCGATGGTTCAAATCCGTCTCGCGAGCTATTTTTGATATTTATAAATGGCTCATTATATTTGTTATACTCACCTTCCTCTGGTCCTATGTACTTGCGATAGCTCAGTTGTTAGAGCGGAGGACTGTAGTAATAATTTTCAGGAATCCTTAGGTCGATGGTTCAAATCCGTCTCGCGAGGTATTTTTGATATTTATAAATGGCTCATTATATTTGTTATACTCACCTTCCTCTGCTCCTATGTCCTTGCGATAGCTCAGTTGTTAGAGCGGAGGACTGTAGTAATAATGTTCAGGAATCATTAGGTCGATGGTTCAAATCCGTCTCGCGAGATATTTTTGATATTTATAAATGGCTCATTATATTTGTTATACTCACCTTCCGCTGTTCCGATGTACTCGCGATAGCTCAGTTGGTAGAGCGGGGGACTGTAGTAATAATGTTCAGGAATCCTTAGGTCGATGGTTCAAATCCGTATCGCGAGATATTTTTGATATTTATAAATGGCTCATTATATTTGATATACTCACCTTCCTCTGCTCCTATATCCTTGCGATAGCTCTGTTGTTAGAGCGGAGGACTGTAGTAATAAAGTTCAGGAATACTTAGGTCGATGATTCAAATCCGTCTCGCGAGATATTTTTGATATTTATAAATGGCTCATTATATTTGTTATAATCACCTTTCTCTGGTCCTATGTACTTGCGATAGCTCAGTTGGTAGAGCGGAGTACTGTAGTAATAATGTTCAGGAATCCTTAGGTCGATGGTTCAAATCCGTCTCGCGAGTTATTTTTTATATTTATAAATGGCTCATTATATTTGTTATACTCACCTTCCTCTTCTTCTATGTCCTTGCGATAGCTCAGTTGGTAGAGCGGAGGACTGTAGTAATAATGTTCAGGAATCCTTAGGTCGATGGTTCAAATCCGTCTCGCGAGATATTTTTGATATTTATAAATGGCTCATTATATTTGTTATACTCACCTTCCTCTGCTCCTATGTCCTTGCGATAGCTCAGTTGGTAGAGCGGAGGGCTGTAGTAATAATGTTCAGGAATCCTTAGGTCGATGGTTCAAATCCGTCTCGCGAGATATTTTTGATATTTATAAATGGCTCATTATATTTGTTATACTCACCTTCCTCTGCTCCTATGTCCTTGCAATAGCTCAGTTGGTAGAGCGAAGGACTGTAGTAATAATATTCAGGAATCCTTAGGTCGATGGTTCAAATCCGTCTCGCAAGATATTTTTGATATTTATAAATGGCTCATTATCTTTGATATACTCACCTTCCACTGTTCCGATGTACTGGCGATAGCTCAGTTGGTAAAGCGGAGGACTGTAGAAATAATGTTCAGGAATCCTTAGGTCGATGGTTCAAATCCGCATCGCGAGTTATTTTTGATATTTATAAATGGCTCATTATATTTGATATACTCACCTTCCTCTACTCCTATGTCCTTGCGATAGCTCTGTTGTTTGAGCGGAGGACTGTAGTAATAAAGTTCAGGAATACTTAGGTCGATGGTTCAAATCCGTCTCGCGAGATATTTGTGATATTTATAAATGGCTCATTATCTTTGATATACTCACCTTCCTCTGCTCCTATGTCCTTGCGATAGCTCTGTTGTTAGAGCGGAGGACTGTAGTAATAAAGTTCAGGAATACTTAGGTCGATGGTTCAAATCCGTCTCGCGAGATATTTTTGATATTTATAAATGGCTCATTATATTTCTTATAATCACCTTCCTCTGCTCCAATGTCCTTGCGATAGCTCAGTTGGTAGAGCGGAGGACTGTAGTAATAATGTTCAGGAATCGTTAGGTCGATGGTTCCAATCCGACTCGCGAGATTTTTTTGATATTTATAAATGGCTCATTATATTTGTTATACTCACCTTCCTCTGCTCCTATGTCCTTGCGATAGCTCAGTTGGTATAGCGGGGGACTGTAGTAATAATGTTCAGGAATCCTTAGGTCGATGGGTCAAATCCGTCTCGCGAGATATTTTTGATATTTATAAATGGCTCATTATATTTGTTATACTCACCTTCCTTTGCTCCTGTGTACTTGCGATAGCTCAGTTGGTGGAGCGGAGGACTGTAGTAATAATGTTCAGGAATCCTTAGGTCGATGGTTCAAATGCGTCTCGCGAGATATTTTTGATATTTATAAATGGCTCATTATATTTGTTATACTCACCTTCCTCTGCTCCTATGTCCTTGCGATAGCTCAGTTGGTAGAGCGGAGGACTGTAGTAATAATGTTCAGGAATCCTTAGGTCGATGGTTCAAATCCGTCTCGCGAGATATTTTTGATATTTATAAATGGCTCATTATATTTGTTATACTCACCTTCCTTTGCTCCTGTGTACTTGCGATAGCTCAGTTGGTAGAGCGGAGGACTGTAATAATAATGTTCAGGAATCCTTAGGTCGATGGTTCAAATCCGTCTCGCGAGATGTTTTTGATATTTATAAATGGCTCATTATATTTGTTATACTCACCTTCCTTTGCTCCTGTGTACTTGCGATAGCTCAGTTGGTGGAGCGGAGGACTGTAGTAATAATGTTCAGGAATCCTTAGGTCGTTGTTTCAAATCCGTCTCGCGAGATATTTTTGATATTTATAAATGGCTCATTATATTTGTTATACTCACCTTCCTCTGCTTCTATGTCCTTGCGATAGCTCAGTTGGTATAGCGGAGGACTGTAGTAATAATGTTCAGGAATCCTTAGGTCGATGGTTCAAATCCGTCTCGCGAGATATTTTTGATATTTATAAATGGCTCATTATATTTGTTATACTCACCTTCCTCTGCTCCTATGTCCTTGCGATAGCTCTGTTGTTAGATCGGAGGACTGTAGTAATAATGTTCAGGAATCCTTAGGTCGATTGTTCAAATCCGTCTCGCGAGATATTTTTGATATTTATAAATGGCACATTATATTTGTTATACTCACCTTCCTCTCCTCCTATGTCCTTGCGATGGCTCTGTTGTTAGAGCGGAGGACTATAGTAATAATGTTCAGGAATCCTTAGGTCGATGGTTCAAATCCGTCTCGCGAGACATTTTTGATATTTATAAATGGCTCATTATATTTGTTATACTCACCTTCCTCTGCTCCTATGTCCTTGCGATCGCTCTGTTGTTAGAGCGGAGGACTGTAGTAATAATGTTCAGGAATCCTTAGGTCGATGGTTCAAATCCGTCTCGCGAGATATTTTTTATATTTATAAATGGCTCATTATATTTCATATACTCATCTTCCTCTGTTCCTATGTACTCGCGATAGCTCAGTTGGTAGAGCGGAGGACTGTAGTAATAATGTTCAGGAATCCTTAGGTCGATGGTTCAAATCCGTCTCGAGAGATGTTTTTGATATTTATAAATGTCTCATTATATTTGTTATACTCACCTTCCTCTGCTCCTATGTCCTTGCGGTAGCACTGTTGTTAGATCGGAGGATTGTAGTAATAATGTTCAGGAATCCTTAGGTCGATGGTTCAAATCCGTCTCGCGAAATATTTTTGATATTTATAAATGGCTCATTATATTTGATATACTCACCTTCCTCTGCACTTATGTCCTTGCAATAGCTCAGTTGGTAGAGCGGAGGACTGTAGTAATAATGTTCAGGAATCCTTAGGTCGATGTTTCAAAACCGTCTCGCGGGATATTTTTGATATTTATAAATGGCTCATTATATTTGATATACTCACCTTCCTCTGCTCCTGTGTCCTTGCGATAGCTCAGTTGGTAGAGCGGAGGACTGTAGTAATAATGTTCAGGAATCCTTAGGTCGATTGTTCAAATCCGTCTCGCGAGATATTTTTGATATTTATAAATGGCACATTATATTTGATATACTCACCTTCCTCTGCTCCTATGTTCTTGCGGTAGCTCAGTTGGTAGAGCGGAGGACTCTTGTAATAATGTTCAGGAATCCTTAGGTGGATTCTTCAAATCCGTCTCGCGAGATATTTTTGATATTAATAAATGGCTCATTATATTTGATATACTCACCTTCCTCTGCTCCTATCTCCATGCGATAGCTCAGTTGGTAGAGCGGAGGACTGTAGTAATAATGTTCAGGAATTCTTAGGTCGATGGTTCAAATCCGTCACGCTTGATATTTTTGATATTTATAAATGGCTCATTATATTTGGTATACTCACCTTCCTCTGCTCCTATATCTTTGCGATAGCACTGTTGTTAGATCGGAGGATTGTAGTAATAATGTTCAGGAATCCTTAGGTCGATGGTTCAAATCCGTCTCGCGAAATATTTTTGATATTTATAAATGGCTCATTATATTTGATATACTCACCTTCCTCTGCACTTATGTCCTTGCAATAGCTCAGTTGGTAGAGCGGAGGACTGTAGTAATAATGTTCAGGAATCCTTAGGTCGATGTTTCAAAACCGTCTCGCGAGATATTTTTGATATTTATAAATGGCTCATTATATTTGATATACTCACCTTCCTCTGCTCCTATGTTCTTGCGGTAGCTCAGTTGGTAGAACGGAGGACTGTTTTAATAATGTTCAGGAATCCTTAGGTCGATTGTTCAAATCCGTCTCGCGAGATATTTTTGATATTTATAAATGGCTCATTATATTGGACATACTCACCTTCCTCTGCTCCTATGTCCTTGCGATAGCTCTGTTGTTAGAGCGGAGGACTGTAGTAATAATGTTCAGGAATCCTTAGGTTGATGGTTCAAATTCGTCTCGCGAGATATTTTTGATATTTATAAATGGCTCATTATATTTGTTATACTCACCTTCCTCTGTTCCTATGTACTCGCGATAGCTCAGTTGGCAGAGCGGAGGACTGTAGTAATAATGTTCAGGAATCCTTAGGTCGATGGTTCAAATCCGTCTCGCGAGATGTTTTTGATATTTATAAATGTCTCATTATATTTGTTATACTCACCTTCCTCTGCTCCTATGTCCTTGCGGTAGCACTGTTGTTAGATAGGAGGATTGTAGTAATAATGTTCAGGAATCCTTAGGTCGATTGTTCAAATCCGTCTCGCGAGATATTTTTGATATTTATAAATGGCACATTATATTTGATATACTCACCTTCCTCTGCTCCTATGTTCTTGCGGTAGCTCAGTTGGTAGAGCGGAGGACTGTTGTAATAATGTTCAGGAATCCTTAGGTGGATTCTTCAAATCCGTCTCGCGAGATATTTTTGATATTTATAAATGGCTCATTATATTTGATATACTCACCTTCCTCTGCTCCTATGTCCATGCGATAGCTCCGTTGGTAGAGCGGAGGACTGTAGTAACAATGTTCAGGAATACTTAGGTCGATGGTTCAAATCCGTCTCGCGAGATATTTTTGTTATTTATAAATGGCTCATTATATTTGATATACTCACCTTCCTCTGCTCCTATGTCCTTGCGGTAGCTCTGTTGTTAGAGCGGAGGACTGTAGTAATAATGTTCAGGAATCCTTAGGTTGATGGTTCAAATTCGTCTCCCGAGATGTTTTTGATATTTATAAATGGCTCATTATATTTGTTATACTCACCTTCCTCTGTTCCTATGTACTCGCGATAGCTCAGTTGGTAGAGCGGTGGACTGTAGTAATAATGTTCAGGAATCCTTAGGTCGATGGTTCAAATCCGTCTCGCGAGATGTTTTTGATATTTATAAATGTCTCATTATATTTGTTATACTCACCTTCCTCTGCTCCTATGTCCTTGCGGTAGCTCTGTTGTTACAGCGGAGGACTGTAGTAATAATGTACAGGAATCCTTAGGTCGATGGTTCAAATCAGTCTCGCGAAAAATCTTTGGTATTTATAAATGGCCTATTATATTTGTTATACTTAACTTCCTCTGCTCCTATGTCCTTGCGATAGCTCAGTTGGTAGAGCGGAGGACTGTAGTTATAGTGTTCAGGAATCCTTAGGTCGATGGTTCAAATCCGTCTCGCGAGATATTTTTGATATTTATCAATGGCTCATTATATTTGTTATACTCACCTTCCTCTGTTCCGATGTACTCGCGGTAGCTCTTTTGTTAGAGCGGAGGACTGTAGTAATAATGTTCAGGTATCCTTAGGTCGATGGTTCAAATCCGTCTCGCGAGATATTTTTGATATTTATAAATGGCTCATTATATTTGTTATACTCACCTAACTCTGTTCCGATATACTCGCGATATCTCTGTTGGTAGAGCGGAGGACTGTAGTAATAATGTTCAGGAATCCTTAGGTCGATGGTTCAAATCCGTCTCGCGAGATATTTTTGATATTTATAAATGGCTCATTATATTTGTTATACTCACCTTCCTCTGCTCCGATGTACTCGCGATAGCTCTGTTGGTAGAGCGGAGGACTGTAGTAATAGTGTTCAGGAATCCTTAGGTCGATGGTTCAAATCCGTCTCACGAGACATTTTTGATATTTATAAATGGCTCATTATATTTGTTATACTCACCTTCCTCTGTTCCGATGTACTCGCGATAGCTCTGTTGGTAGAGCGGAGGACTGTAGTAATAATGTTCAGGAATCCATAGGTCGATGGTTGAAATCCGTCTCGCGAGATATTTTTGATATTTATAAATGGCTCGTTATATTTGTTATACTCACCTTCCTCTGTTCCGGTGTACTCGCGATAGCTCTGTTGGTAGAGCGGAGGACTGTAGAAATAATGCTCAGGAATCCTTAGGTCGATGGTTCAAATCCGTCTCGCGAGATATTTTTATATTTCTCAATGGCTCATTATATTTGATATACTCACCTTCCTCTGCTCCTATGTCCTTGCGATGGCTCTGTTGTTAGAGCGGAGGACTGTAGTAATAATGTTCAGGAATCCTTAGGTCGATGGTTCAAATCCGTCTCGCGAGATCTTTTTGATATTTATAAATGGCTCATTATATTTGTTATACTCACCTTCCTCTGCTCCTATGTCCTTGCGATAGCTCTGTTGTTAGAGCTGAGGACTGTAATAATAATGTTCAGGAATCCTTAGGTCGATGGTTCAAATCCGTCTCGCGAGATATTTTTGATATTTATAAATCGCTCATTATATTTGATATACTCACCTTCCTCTGCTGCTATGTCCTTGCGATAGCCCTGTTGTTAGAGCGGAGGACTGTAGCAATAATGTTCAGGAATCCTTAGGTCGATGGTTCAAATCCGTCTCGCGAGATATTTTTGATATTTATAAATGGCTCATTATATTTGATATACTCACCTTCCTCTGCTCCTATGTCCTTGCGATAGCTCAGTTGGTAGAGCGGAGGACTGTAGTAATAATGTTCAGGAATCCTTAGGTCGATACTTCAAATCCGTCTCGCGAGATATTTTTGATATTTATAAATGGCTCATTATACTTGATATACTCACCTTCCTCGGCTCCTATGTCCTTGCGATAGCTCAGTTGGTAGAGCGGAGGACTGTAGTAATAATGTTCAGGAATCCTTAGGTCGATTGTTCAAATCCGTCTCGCGAGATATTTTTGATATTTATAAATGGCTCATTATATTTGATATACTCACCTTCCTCTGCCCTTATGTCCTTGCGATAGCTCAGTTGGTAGAGCGGTGGACTATAGTAATAATTTTCAGGAATCCTTAGGTCGATGGTTCAAATCCGTCTCGCGAGATATTTTTGATATTTATAAATGGCTCATTATATTTGATATACTCACCTTCCTCTGCTCCTAGGTCCTTGCGATAGCTCAGTTGGTAGAGCGGAGGAGTGTAGTAATAATGTTCACGAATCCTTAGGTCGATGGTTCAAATCCGTCTCGCGAGATATTTTTGATATTTATAAATGGCTCATTATATTTGTTATACTCACCTTCCTCAGATCCTATGTCCTTGCGATAGCTCTGTTGTTAGAGCGGAGGTCTGTAGTAATAATGTTCAGGAATCCTTAGGTCGATGTTTCAAATCCGTCTCGCGAGATATTTTTGATATTTATAAATGGCTCATTATATTTGATATACTCACCTTCCTCAGCTCCTATGTCCTTGCGATAGCTCTGTTGGTAGAGCGGAGGACTGTAGTAATGATGTTCAGGAATCCTTAGGTAGAGGGTTCAAATCCGTCTCGCGTGATATTTTTGATATTTATAAATGGATCATTATATTTGTTATACTCACCTTCCTCTGATCCTATGTTCTTGCGATAGCTCTGTTGTTAGAGCGGAGGACTGTAGTAATAATGTTCAGGAATCCTTAGGTCGATGGTTCAAATCCGTCTCGCGAGATATTTTTGATATTTATAAATCGCTCATTATATTTGATATACTCACCTTCCTCTGCTGCTATGTCCTTGCGATAGCCCTGTTGTTAGAGCGGATGATTGTAGCAATAATGTTCAGGAATCCTTAGGTCGATGGTTCAAATCCGTCTCGCGAGATATTTTTGATATTTATAAATGGCTCATTATACTTGATATACTCACCTTCCTCGGCTCCTATGTCCTTGCGATAGCTCAGTTGGTAGAGCGGAGGACTGTAGTAATAATGTTCAGGAATCCTTAGGTCGATTGTTCAAATCCGTCTCGCGAGATATCTTTGATATTTATAAATGGCTCATTATATTTGATATACTCACCTTCCTCTGCCCTTATGTCCTTGCGATAGCTCAGTTGGTAGAGCGGTGGACTATAGTAATAATTTTCAGGAATCCTTAGGTCGATTGTTCAAATCCGTCTCGCGAGATATTTTTGATATTTATAAATGGCTCATTATATTTGATATACTCACCTTCCTCTGCTCCTAGGTCCTTGCGATAGCTCAGTTGGTAGAGCGGAGGAGTGTAGTAATAATGTTCAGGAAATCCTTAGGTCGATTGTTCAAATCCGTCTCGCGAGATATTTTTGAAATTTGTAAATGGCTCATTATATTTGATATACTCACCTTCCTCTGCTCCTAGGTCCTTGCGATAGCTCAGTTGGTAGAGCGGAGGAGTGTAGTAATAATGTTCAGGAAATCCTTAGGTCGATGGTTCAAATCCGTCTCTCGAGTTTCATTTGATATTTATAAATGGCTCATTATATTTGTTATACTCACCTTCCTGCGCTCCTATGTCCTTGCGATAGCTCTGTTGTTAGAGCGGAGGACTGTAGTAATAATGTTCAGGAATCCTTAGGTAGATGGTTCAAATCCGTCTCCCGAGATATTTTTGATATTTATAAATGGCTCATTATATTTGATATACTCACCTTCCTCTGCTCCTATGTCCTTGCGATAGCTCAGTTGGTAGAGCGGAGGACTGTAGAAATAATGTTCACGAATCCTTAGGTCGAAGGTTCAAATCCGTCTCGCGAGATATTTTTGATATTTATAAATGGCTCATTATATTTGTTATACTCACCTTCCTCAGATCCTATGTCCTTGCGATAGCTCTGTTGTTAGAGCGGAGGTCTGTAGTAATAATGTTCAGGAATCCTTAGGTCGATGGTTCAAATCCGTCTCGCGAGATATTTTTGATATTTATAAATGGCTCATTATATTTGATATACTCACCTTCCTCAGCTCCTATGTCCTTGCGATAGCTCTGTTGGTAGAGCGGAGGACTGTAGTAATGATGTTCAGGAATCCTTAGGTAGAGGGTTCAAATCCGTCTCGCGTGATATTTTTGATATTTATAAATGGTTCATTATATTTGTTATACTCACCTTCCTCTGATCCTATGTCCTTGCGATAGCTCAGTTGGTAGAGCGGAGGACTGTAGTAATAATGTTCAGGAATCCTTAGGTCGATGGTTCAAATCCGTCTCGCGAGATATTTTTCATATTTATAAATGGCTCATTATATTTGATATACTCACCTTCCTCTGCTCCTATGTCCTTGCGATAGCTCAGTTGGTAGAGCCGAGGACTGTAGTAATAAAGTTCAGGATTCCTTAGGTAGAGGGTTCAAATCCGTCTCCGGAGATATTTTTGATATTTATAAATGGCTCATTATATTTGATATACTCACCTTTCTCTGCTCCTATGTCCTTGCGATAGCTCAGTTGGTAGAGCGGAGGACTGTAGTAATAATGTTCAGGAATCCTTGGGTCGATGGTACAAATCCGTCTCGCGAGATATTTTTGATATTTATAAATGGCTCATTATATTTGATATACTCACCTTCCTCTGCTCCTATGTCCTTGCGATAGCTCAGTTGGTAGAGCGGAGGACTGTAGAAATAATGTTCACGAATCCTTAGGTCGATGGTTCAAATCCGTCTCGCGAGATATTTTTGATATTTATAAATGGCTCATTATATTTGTTATACTCACCTTCCTCAGATCCTATGTCCTTGCGATAGCTCTGTTGTTAGAGCGGAGGTCTGTAGTAATAATGTTCAGGAATCCTTAGGTCGATGGTTCAAATCCGTCTCGCGAGATATTTTTGATATTTATAAATGGCTCATTATATTTGATATACTCACCTTCCTCAGCTCCTATGTCCTTGCGATAGCTCTGTTGGTAGAGCGGAGGACTGTAGTAATGATGTTCAGGAATCCTTAGGTAGAGGGTTCAAATCCGTCTCGCGTGATATTTTTGATATTTATAAATGGTTCATTATATTTGTTATACTCACCTTCCTCTGATCCTATGTCCTTGCGATAGCTCAGTTGTTAGAGCGGAGGACTGTAGTAATAATGTTCAGGAATCCTTAGGTCGATGGTTCAAATCCGTCTCGCGAGATATTTTTCATATTTATAAATGGCTCATTATATTTGATATACTCAGCTTCCTCTGCTCCTATGACCTTGCGATAGCTCAGTTGGTAGAGCCGAGGACTGTAGTAATAAAGTTCAGGATTCCTTAGGTAGAGGGTTCAAATCCGTCTCCGGAGATATTTTTGATATTTATAAATGGCTCATTATATTTGATATACTCACCTTTCTCTGCTCCTATGTCCTTGCGATAGCTCAGTTGGTAGAGCGGAGGACTGTAGTAATAATGTTCAGGAATCCTTAGGTCGATTGTTCAAATCCGTCTCGCGAGATATTGTTGATATTTATAAATGGCTCATTATATTTGTTATACTCACCTTCCTCAGCTCGTATGTACTTGCGATAGCTCAGTTGGTATAGCGGAGGACTGTAGTAATAATGTTCAGGAATCCTTAGGTCGATGGTTCAAATCCGTCTTGCGAGATATTTTTGTTATTTATAAATGGCTCATTATATTTGTTATACTTACCTTCCTCTGCTCCTATGTCCTTGCGATAGCTCTGTTGTTAGAGCGGAGGACTGTAGTAATAATGTTCAGGAATCCTTAGGTCGATGGTTCAAATCCGTCTCGCGAGATATTTTTGATATTTATAAATGGCTCATTATATTTGTTATACTCAAATTCCGCTGTTCCGATGTGCTTGCGATAGCTCTGTTGTTAAAGCGGGGGACTGTAGTAATAATGTTCAGGAATCCTTAGGTCGATGGTTCAAATCCGTCTCGCGAGATATTTTTGACATTTATAAATAGCTCATTATATTTGTTATACTCACCTTCCTCTGTTCCTATGTACTTGCGATAGCTCTGTTGTTAGAGCGGAGGACTGTAGTAATAATGTTCAGGAATCCTTAGGTCGATGGTTCAAATCCGTCTCGCAAGATATTTTTGATATTTATAAATGGCTCATTATATTTGATATATTCACCTTTCTCTGGTTCTATGTACTTGCGATAGCTCAGTTGGTAGAGCTGAGGACTGTAGTAATAATGTTCAGGAATCCTTAGGTCGATGGTTCAAATCCGTCTCGCGAGATTTTTTTGATATTTATAAATGGCTCATTATATTTGTTATACTCACCTTTCACTGGTTCTATGTACTTGCGATAGCTCAGTTTGTAGAGCGAAGGACTGTAGTAATAATGTTCAGGAATCCTTAGGTCGATGGTTCAAGTCCATCTCGCGTGATATTTTTGATATTTATAAATGGCTCATTATATTTGATATACTCACCTTCCACTGTTCCGATGTACTCGCGATAGCTCAGTTGGTAGAGCGGAGGACTGTAGTAATAATGTTCAGGAATCCTTAGGTCGATGGTTCAAATCCGTCTCGCGAGATATTTTTGATATTTATAAATGGCTCATTATATTTGATATACTCACCGTCCTCAGATCCTATGTCCTTGCGATAGCTTTGTTGTTAGAGCGGAGGACTGTAGTAATAATATTCAGGAATACTTAGGTAGATGGTTCAAATCCGTCTCGCGAGTTATTTTTGATATTTATAAATGGCTCATTATATTTGTTATACTCACCTTCATCCGCTCCTATGTCCTTGCGATAGCTCTGTTGTTAGAGCGGAGTACTAGTGATAATGTTCAGGAATCCTTAGGTCGATGGTTCAAATCCGTCTCGCGAGATTTTTTTGATATTTATGAATGGCTCATTATATTTGTTATATTCACCTTCCTCTGCTCCTATGTCCTTGCGATAGCTCAGTTGGTTGAGCGGAGGACTGTAGTAATAATGTTCAGGAATCCTTAGGTCGATGGTTCAAATCCGTCTCGCAAGGTATTTTTGATATTTATAAATGGCTCATTATATTTGATATACTCACCTTTCTCTGGTTCTATGTACTTGCGATAGCTCAGTTGGTAAAGCTGAGGACTGTAGTAATAATGTTCAGGAATCCTTAGGTCGATGGTTCAAATCCGTCTCGCGAGATTTTTTTGATATTTATAAATGGCTCCTTATATTTGGTATACTCACCTTCCACTGTTCCGATGTACTCGCGATAGCTCAGTTGGTAGAGCGGAGGACTGTAGTAATAATGTTCAGGAATCCTTAGGTCGATGGTTCAAATCCGTCTCGCGAGATATTTTTGATATTTATAAATGGCTCATTATATTTGATATACTCACCTTCCTCAGATCCTATGTCCTTGCGATAGCTCTGTTGTTAGAGCGGAGGACTGTAGTAATAATGTTCAGGAATCCTTAGGTCGATGGTTCAAATCCGTCTCGCGAGATTTTTTTGATATTTATGAATGGCTCATTATATTTGTTATATTCACCTTCCTCTGCTCCTATGTCCTTGCGATAGGTCTGTTGTTAGAGCGGAGGACTGTAGTAATAATGTTCAGGAATCCTTAGGTCGATGGTTCAAATCCGTCTCGCGAGATATTTTTGATATTTATAAATGGCTCATTATATTTGTTATACTCACCTTCCTCTGCTTCTATGTCCTTGCGATAGCTCCGTTGGTAGAGCGGAGGACTGTAGTAATAATGTTCAGGAATCCTTAGGTCGATGGTTCAAATCCGTCTCGCGAGATATTTTTTATATTTATAAATGGCTCATTATATTTGTTATACTCACCTTCCTCTGCTTCTATGTCCTTGCGATAGCTCAGTTGGTAGAGCGGAGGACTGTAGTAATAATGTTCAGGAATCCTTAGGTCGATGTTTCAAGAGCGGAGGACTGCAGTAATAATTTTCAGGAATCGTTAGGTCGATGGTTCAAATCCGTCTCGCGAGATATTTTTGATATTTATAAATGGCTCATTATATTTGTTATACTCACCTTCCTCTGCTCCTATTTCCTTGCGATAGCTCTGTTGTTAGAGCGGAGGGCTGTAGTAATAATGTTCAGGAATCCTTAGGTCGATGGTTCAAATCCGTCTCGCGAGATATTTTTGATATTTATAAATGGCTCATTATATTTGTTATACTCAGCTTCCTCTGCTCCTATGTCCTTGCGATAGCTCAGTTGGCAGAGGGGAGGACTGTAATATTAATGTTCAGGAATCCTTAGGTCGATGGTTCAAATCCGTCTCGCGAGATATTTTTGATATTTATAAATGGCTCATTATATTTGTTATACTCACCTTCCTCTGCTCCTATGTACTTGCGATAGCTCAGTTGGTAGAGGGGAGGACTGTAGTAATAATGTTCAGGAATCCTTAGGTCGATGGTTCAAAACCGTCTCATGAGATATTTTTGATATTTATAAATGGCTCATTATATTTGTTATACTCACCTTCTTCTCTTCCTATGTCCTTGCGATAGCTCTGTTGTTAGAGCGGAAGACTGTAGTAATAATGTTCAGGAATCCTTAGATCGATTGTTCAAATCCGTCTCGCGAGATATTTTTGATATTTATAAATGGCTCATTATATTTGTTATACTCACCTTCCTCAGCTCCTATGTACTTGCGATAGCTCAGTTGGTATAGCGGAGGACTGTAGTAATAATGTTCAGGAATCCTTAGGTCGATGGTTCAAATCCGTCTCGCGAGATATTTTTGTTATTTATAAATGGCTCATTATATTTGTTATACTTACCTTCCTCTGCTCCTATGTCCTTGCGATAGCTCTGTTGTTAGAGCGGAGGACTGTAGTAATAATGTTCAGGAATCCTTAGATCGATGGTTCAAATCCGTCTCGCGAGATATTTTTGATATTTATAAATGGCTCATTATATTTGTTATACTCAAATTCCGCTGTTCCGATGTACTTGCGATAGCTCTGTTGGCAGAGCGGAGGACTGTAGTAATCATGTTCAGCAATCCTTAGGTCGATGGTTCAAATCCGTCTCGCGAGATATTTTTGATATTTATAAATGGCTCATTATATTTGTTATACTCACCTTCCTCTGCTCCTATGCCCTTGCGATAGCTCAGTTGGTAGAACGGAGGACTGCAGTAATAATTTTCAGGAATCGTTAGGTCGATGGTTCAAATCCGTCTCGCGAGATATTTTTGATATTTATAAATGGCTCATTATATTTGTTATACTCACCTTCCTCTGCTCCTATGTCCTTGCGATAGCTCAGTTGGCAGAGGGGAGGACTGTAATATTAATGTTCAGGAATCCTTAGGTCGATGGTTCAAATCCGTCTCGCGAGATATTTTTGATATTTATAAATGGCTCATTATATTTGTTATACTCACCTTCCTCTGCTCCTATGTACTTGCGATAGCTCAGTTGGTAGAGGGGAGGACTGTAGTAATAATGTTCAGGAATCCTTAGGTCGATGATTCAAATCCGTCTCATGAGATATTTTTGATATTTATAAATGGCTCATTATATTTGTTATACTCACCTTCTTCTCTTCCTATGTCCTTGCGATAGCTCTGTTGTTAGAGCGGAAGACTGTAGTAATAATGTTCAGGAATCCTTAGGTCGATTGTTCAAATCCGTCTCGCGAGATATTTTTGATATTTATAAATGGCTCATTATATTTGTTATACTCAAATTCCGCTGTTCCGATGTACTTGCGATAGCTCTGTTGGCAGAGCGGAGGACTGTAGTAATCATGTTCAGCAATCCTTAGGTCGATGGTTCAAATCCGTCTCGCGAGATATTTTTGATATTTATAAATGGCTCATTATATTTGTTATACTCACCTTCCTCTGCTCCTATGCCCTTGCGATAGCTCAGTTGGTAGAACGGAGGACTGCAGTAATAATTTTCAGGAATCGTTAGGTCGATGGTTCAAATCCGTCTCGCGAGATATTTTTGATATTTATAAATGGCTCATTATATTTGTTATACTCACCTTCCTCTGCTCCTATGTCCTTGCGATAGCTCAGTTGGCAGAGGGGAGGACTGTAATATTAATGTTCAGGAATCCTTAGGTCGATGGTTCAAATCCGTCTCGCGAGATATTTTTGATATTTATAAATGGCTCATTATATTTGTTATACTCACCTTCCTCTGCTCCTATGTACTTGCGATAGCTCAGTTGGTAGAGGGGAGGACTGTAGTAATAATGTTCAGGAATCCTTAGGTCGATGATTCAAATCCGTCTCATGAGATATTTTTGATATTTATAAATGGCTCATTATATTTGTTATACTCACCTTCTTCTCTTCCTATGTCCTTGCGATAGCTCTGTTGTTAGAGCGGAAGACTGTAGTAATAATGTTCAGGAATCCTTAGGTCGATTGTTCAAATCCGTCTCGCGAGATATTTTTGATATTTATAAATGGCTCATTATATTTGTTATACTAACCTTCCTCAGCTCCTATGTACTTGCGATAGCTCAGTTGGTATAGCGGAAGACTGTAGTAATAATGTTCAGGAATCCTTAGGTCGATGGTTCAAATCCGTCTCGCGAGATATTTTTGTTATTTATAAATGGCTCATTATATTTGTTATACTTACCTTCCTCTGCTCCTACGTCCTTGCGATAGCTCTGTTGTTAGAGCGGAGGACTGTAGTAATAATGTTCAGGAATCCTTAGATCGATGGTTCAAATCCGTCTCGCGAGATTTTTTTGATATTTATGAATGGCTCATTATATTTGTTATATTCACCTTCCTCTGCTCCTATGTCCTTGCGATAGGTCTGTTGTTAGAGCGGAGGACTGTAGTAATAATGTTCAGGAATCCTTAGGTCGATGGTTCAAATCCGTCTCGCAAGGTATTTTTGATATTTATAAATGGCTCATTATATTTGATATACTCACCTTCCACTGTTCCGATGTACTCGCGATAGCTCAGTTGGTAGAGCGGAGGACTGTAGTAATAATGTTCAGGAATCCTTAGGTCGATGGTTCAAATCCGTCTCGCGAGATATTTTTGATATTTATAAATGGCTCATTATATTTGTTATACTCACCTTCCTCTGCTCCTATGTCCTTGCGATAGCTCTGTTGTTAGAGCGGAGGAATGTAGTAATAAAGTTCAGGAATCCTTAGGTCGATGGTTCAAATCCGTCTCGCGAGATATTTTTGATATTTATAAATGGCTCATTATATTTGTTATACTCACCTTCCTCTGCTTCTATGTCCTTGCGATAGCTCAGTTGGTAGAGCGGAGGACTGTAGTAATAATGTTCAGGAATCCTTAGGTCGATGGTTCAAATCCGTCTCGCGAGATATTTTTTATATTTATAAATGGCTCATTATATTTGTTATACTCACCTTCCGCTGCTCCTATGTCCTTGCAATAGCTCAGTTGGTAGAGCGGAGGACTGTAGTAATAATGGTCAGGAATCCTTAGGTCGATGGTTCAAATCCGTCTCGAGAGATATTTTTGATATTTATAAATGGCTCATTATATTTGATATACTCACCTTCCTCTGCTCCTATGTCCTTGCGATAGCTCTGTTGTTAGAGCGGAGGACTGTAGTAATAAAGTTCAGGAATCCTTAGGTCGATGTTTCAAATCCGTCTCGCGAGATATTTTTGATATTTATAAATGGCTCATTATATTTGTTATACTCACCTTCCTCTGCTTCTATGTCCTTGCGATAGCTCAGTTGGTAGAGCGGAGGACTGTTGTAATAATGTTCAGGAATCCTTAGGTCGATGTTTCAAATCCGTCTCGCGGGATATTTTTGATATTTATAAACGGCTCATTATATTTGTTATACTCACCTTCCTCTGCTCCTGTGTCCTTGCGATAGCTCAGTTGGTAGAGCGGAGGACTGTAGTAATAATGTTCAGGAATCCTTAGGTCGATGTTTCAAATCCGTCTCGCGAGATATTTTTGATATTTATAAATGGCTCATTATATTTGTTATACTCACCTTCCTCTGCTCCTATGTCCTTGCGATAGCTCTGTAGTTAGAGCGGAGGACTGTAGTAATAATGTTCAGGAATCCTTAGGTCGATGTTTCAAATCCGTCTCGCGAGATATTTTTGATATTTATAAATGGCTCATTATATTTGTTATACTCACCTTCCTCTGCTTCTATGTCCTTGCGATCGCTCCGTTGGTAGAGCGGAGGACTGTAGTAATAATGTTCAGGAATCCTTAGGTCGATGGTTCAAATCCGTCTCGCGAGATATTTTTGATATTTATAAATGGCTCATTATATTTGTTATACTCACCTTCCTCTGCTCCTATGTCCTTGCGATACCTCAGTTGGTATAGCGGAGGACTGTAGTAATAATGTTCAAGAATCCTTAGGTCGATGGTTCAAATCCGTCTCGCGAGATATTTTTGATATTTATAAATGGCCCATTATATTTGCTATACTCACCTTCCTCTGCTCCTATGTCCTTGCGATAGCTCTGTTGTTAGAGCGGAGGACTGTAGTAATAATGTTTAGGAATCCTTAGGTCGATGGTTCAAATCCGTCTCGCGAGATAATTTTGATATTTATAAATGGCTCATTATATTTGTTATACTCACTTTCCTCTGCTCCTATGTCCTTGCGATAGCTCAGTTGGTAGAGCGGAGCACTGTAATAATAATGTTCAGGAATCCTTAGGTCGATGGTTCAAATCCGACTCGCGAGATAATTTTGATATTTATAAATGGCACATTATATTTGTTATACTCACCTTCCTCTGCTCCTATGTCCTTGCGATAGCTCAGTTGGTATAGCGGAGGACTGTAGTAATAATGTTCAGGAATCCTTAGGTCGATGGTTCAAATCCGTCTCGCGAGATATTTTTGATATTTATAAATGGCTCATTATATTTGTTATACTCACCTTCCTCTGCTCCTATGTCCTTGCGATAGCTCTGTTGTTAGAGCGGAGGACTGTAGTAATAATGTTCAGGAATCCTTAGGTCGATTGTTCAAATCCGTCTCGCGAGATATTTTTGATATTTATAAATGGCTCATTATATTTGTTATACTCACCTTCCTCTGCTCCTATGTCCTTGCGATAGCTCAGTTGGTAGAGCGGAGCACTGTAATAATAATGTTCAGGAATCCTTAGGTCGATGGTTCAAATCCGACTCGCGAGATAATTTTGATATTTATAAATGGCACATTATATTTGTTATACTCACCTTCCTCTGCTCCTATGTCCTTGCGATAGCTCAGTTGGTATAGCGGAGGACTGTAGTAATAATGTTCAGGAATCCTTAGGTCGATGTTTCAAATCCGTCTCGCGAGATATTTTTGATATTTATAAATGGCTCATTATATTTGTTATACTCACTTTCCTCTGCTCCTATGTCCTTGCGATAGCTCAGTTGGTAGAGCGGGGCACTGTAATAATAATGTTCAGGAATCCTTAGGTCGATGGTTCAAATCCGACTCGCGAGATAATTTTGATATTTATAAATGGCACATTATATTTGTTATACTCACCTTCCTCTGCTCCTATGTCCTTGCGATAGCTCAGTTGGTATAGCGGAGGACTGTAGTAATAATGTTCAGGAATCCTTAGGTCGATGGTTCAAATCCGTCTCGCGAGATATTTTTGATATTTATAAATGGCTCATTATATTTGTTATACTCACCTTCCTCTGCTCCTATGTCCTTGCGATAGCTCTGTTGTTAGAGCGGAGGACTGTAGTAATAATGTTCAGGAATCCTTAGGTCGATTGTTCAAATCCGTCTCGCGAGATATTTTTGATATTTATAAATGGCTCATTATATTTGTTATACTCACCTTCCTCTGATCCTATGTCCTTGCGATAGCTCTGTTGTTAGAGCGTAGGACAGTAGTAATAATGTTCAGGAGTCCTTAGGTCGATGGTTCAAATCCGTCTCGCGAGATATTTTTGATATTTATAAATGGCTCATTATATTTGTTATACTCACCTTCCTCTGCTCCTATGTCCTTGCGATAGCTCTGTTGTTAGAGCGGAGGACTGTAGTAATAATGTTCAGGAGTCCTTAGGTCGATGGTTCAAATCCGTCTCGCGAGATATTTTTGATATTTATAAATGGCTCATTATATTTGTTATACTCACCTTCCTCTGCTCCAATGTCCTTGCGATAGCTCAGTTGGTATAGCGGAGGACTGTAGTAATAATGTTCAGGAATCCTTAGGTCGATGGTTCAAATCCGTCTCGCGAGATATTTTTGATATTTATAAATGGCTCATTATATTTGTTATACTCACCTTCCTCTGCTCCTATGTCCTTGCGATAGCTCTGTTGTTAGAGCGGAGGACTGTAGTAATAATGTTCAGGAGTCCTTAGGTCGATGGTTCAAATCCGTCTCGCGAGATATTTTTGATATTTATAAATGGCTCATTATATTTGTTATACTCACCTTCCTCTGCTCCTATGTCCTTGCGATAGCTCTGTTGTTAGAGCGGAGGACTGTAGTAATAATGTTCAGGAGTCCTTAGGTCGATGGTTCAAATCCGTCTCGCGAGATATTTTTGATATTTATAAATGGCTCATTATATTTGTTATACTCACCTTCCTCTGCTCCTATGTCCTTGCGATAGCTCTGTTGTTAGAGCGGAGGACTGTAGTAATAATGTTCAGGAGTCCTTAGGTCGATGGTTCAAATCCGTCTCGCGAGATATTTTTGATATTTATAAATGGCTCATTATATTTGTTATACTCACCTTCCTCTGCTCCAATGTCCTTGCGATAGCTCAGTTGGTATAGCGGAGGACTGTAGTAATAATGTTCAGGAATCCTTAGGTCGATGGTTCAAATCCGTCTCGCGAGATATTTTTGATATTTATAAATGGCTCATTATATTTGTTATACTCACCTTCCTCTGTTCCGATGTACTCGCGGTAGCTCTGTTGTTAGAGCGGAGGACTGTAGTAATAGTGTTCAGGAGTCCTTAGGTCGATGGTTCAAATCCGTCTCGCGAGATATTTTTGATATTTATAAATGGCTCATTATATTTGTTATACTCACCTTCCTCTGCTCCTATGTCCTTGCGATAGCTCTGTTGTTAGAGCGGAGGACTGTAGTAATAATGTTCAGGAATCCTTAGTTCGATGGTTCAAATCCGTCTCGCGAGATATTTTTAATATTTATAAATGGCTCATTATATTTGTTATACTCACCTTCCTCTGTTCGGAGGTACTCGCGGTAGCTCTGTTGTTAGAGCGGAGGACTGTAGTAATAGTGTTCAGGAGTCCTTAGGTCGATGGTTCAAATCCGTCTCGCGAGATATTTTTGATATTTATAAATGGCTCATTATATTTGTTATACTCACCTTCCTCTGCTCCAATGTCCTTGCGATAGCTCAGTTGGTAGAGCGGAGGAGTGTAATAATAATGTTCAGGAATCCTTAGGTCGATGGTTCAAATCCGTCTCGCGAGATATTTTTGATATTTATAAATGGCTCATTATATTTGATATACTCACCTTCCTCTCCTCCTATGTCCTTGCGATAGCTCTGTTGTTAGAGCGGAGGACTGTAGTAATAATGTTCAGGAATCCTTAGGTCGATGGTTCAAATCCGTCTCGCGAGCCTTTTTTTGATATTTATAAATGGCTCATTATATTTGTTATACTCACCTTCCTCTGCTCCTATGTCCTTGCGATAGCTCTGTTGTTAGAGCGGAGGACTGTAGTAATAATGTTCAGGAGTCCTTAGGTCGATGGTTCAAATCCGTCTCGCGAGATATTTTTGATATTTATAAATGGCTCATTATATTTGTTATACTCACCTTCCTCTGCTCCAATGTCCTTGCGATAGCTCAGTTGGTATAGCGGAGGACTGTAGTAATAATGTTCAGGAATCCTTAGGTCGATGGTTCAAATCCGTCTCGCGAGATATTTTTGATATTTATAAATGGCTCATTATATTTGTTATACTCACCTTCCTCTGCTCCTATGTCCTTGCGATAGCTCTGTTGTTAGAGCGGAGGACTGTAGTAATAATGTTCAGGAGTCCTTAGGTCGATGGTTCAAATCCGTCTCGCGAGATATTTTTGATATTTATAAATGGCTCATTATATTTGTTATACTCACCTTCCTCTGCTCCTATGTCCTTGCGATAGCTCTGTTGTTAGAGCGGAGGACTGTAGTAATAATGTTCAGGAGTCCTTAGGTCGATGGTTCAAATCCGTCTCGCGAGATATTTTTGATATTTATAAATGGCTCATTATATTTGTTATACTCACCTTCCTCTGCTCCTATGTCCTTGCGATAGCTCTGTTGTTAGAGCGGAGGACTGTAGTAATAATGTTCAGGAGTCCTTAGGTCGATGGTTCAAATCCGTCTCGCGAGATATTTTTGATATTTATAAATGGCTCATTATATTTGTTATACTCACCTTCCTCTGCTCCAATGTCCTTGCGATAGCTCAGTTGGTATAGCGGAGGACTGTAGTAATAATGTTCAGGAATCCTTAGGTCGATGGTTCAAATCCGTCTCGCGAGATATTTTTGATATTTATAAATGGCTCATTATATTTGTTATACTCACCTTCCTCTGTTCCGATGTACTCGCGGTAGCTCTGTTGTTAGAGCGGAGGACTGTAGTAATAGTGTTCAGGAGTCCTTAGGTCGATGGTTCAAATCCGTCTCGCGAGATATTTTTGATATTTATAAATGGCTCATTATATTTGTTATACTCACCTTCCTCTGCTCCTATGTCCTTGCGATAGCTCTGTTGTTAGAGCGGAGGACTGTAGTAATAATGTTCAGGAATCCTTAGTTCGATGGTTCAAATCCGTCTCGCGAGATATTTTTAATATTTATAAATGGCTCATTATATTTGTTATACTCACCTTCCTCTGTTCGGAGGTACTCGCGGTAGCTCTGTTGTTAGAGCGGAGGACTGTAGTAATAGTGTTCAGGAGTCCTTAGGTCGATGGTTCAAATCCGTCTCGCGAGATATTTTTGATATTTATAAATGGCTCATTATATTTGTTATACTCACCTTCCTCTGCTCCAATGTCCTTGCGATAGCTCAGTTGGTAGAGCGGAGGAGTGTAATAATAATGTTCAGGAATCCTTAGGTCGATGGTTCAAATCCGTCTCGCGAGATATTTTTGATATTTATAAATGGCTCATTATATTTGATATACTCACCTTCCTCTCCTCCTATGTCCTTGCGATAGCTCTGTTGTTAGAGCGGAGGACTGTAGTAATAATGTTCAGGAATCCTTAGGTCGATGGTTCAAATCCGTCTCGCGAGCCTTTTTTTGATATTTATAAATGGCTCATTATATTTGTTATACTCACCTTCCTCTGCTCCTATGTCCTTGCGATAGCTCTGTTGTTAGAGCGGAGGACTGTAGTAATAATGTTCAGGAATCCTTAGGTCGATGGTTCAAATCCGTCTCGCGAGATATTTTTGATATTTATAAATGGCTCATTATATTTGATATACTCACCTTCCTCTGCTCCTATGTCCTTGCGATAGCTCTGTTGTTAGAGCGGAGGACTGTAGTAATAATATTCAGGATTCCTTAGGTCGATGGTTCAAGTCCGTCTCGCGAGATATTTTTGATATTTATAAATGGCTCATTATATTTGTTATACTCACCTTCATCTGCTCTTATGTCCTTGCGATAGCTCAGTTGGTAGAGCGGAGGACTTTAGTAATAATGTTCAGGAATCCTTAGGTCGATGGTTCAAATCCGTCTTGCGAGATATTTTTGATATTTATAAATGGCTCATTATATTTGATATACTCACCTTCCTCTGCTCCTATGTCCTTGCGATAGCTCTGTTGTTAGAGCGGAGGAGTGTAGTAATAATGTTCAGGAATACTTAGGTCGATGATTCAAATCCGTCTCGCAAGTTATTTTTGTTATTTATAAATGGCTCATTATATTTGTTATACTCACCCTTCTCTGGTCCTATGTAGTTGCGTTAGCTCAGTTGGTAGAGCGGAGGACTGGAGTAATAATGTTCAGGAATCCTTAGGTCGATGGTTCAAATCCGTCTCGCGAGATATTTTTGATATTTATAAATGGCCCATTATATTTGTTATACTCACCTTCCTCTGCTTCTATGTCCTTGCGATAGCTCAGTTGGTAGGGCGTAGGACTGTAGTAATAATGTTCAGGAATCCTTAGGTCGATGTTTCCAATCCGTCTCGCGAGTTATTTTTTATATTTATAAATGGCTCGTTATATTTGATATACTCAACTTCCTTTGCTCCTATGTCCTTGCGATAGCTCTGTTGTTAGAGCGGAGGACTGTAGTAATAATGTTCAGGAATCCTTAGGTCGATGGTTCAAATCCGTCTCGCGAGATATTTTTGATATTTATAAATGGCTCATTATATTTGTTAAACTCACCTTCCTCTGTTCCTATGTCCTTGCGATAGCTCTGTTGTTAGAGCGGACGACTGTAGTAATAATTTTCAGGAATCCTTAGGTCGATGGTTCAAATCCGTCTCGCGAGATATTTTTGATATTTATAAATGGCTCGTTATATTTGATATACTCACCTTCCTTTGCTCCTATGTCCTTGCGATAGCTCTGTTGTTAGAGGGGACGACTGTAGTAATAATGTTCAGGAATCCTTAGGTCGATGGTTCAAATCCGTCTCGCGAGATATTTTTGATATTTATAAATGGCTCATTATATTTGTTATACTCACATTCATCTGCTCCTATGTCCTTGCGATAGCTCAGTTGGTAGAGCGGAGGACTGTAGTAATAATGTTCAGGAATCCTTAGGTCGATGGTTCAAATCCGTCTCGCGAGATATTTTTGATATTTATAAATGGCTCGTTATATTTGATATACTCACCTTCCTCTGCTCCTATGTCCTTGCGATAGCTCTGTTGTTAGAGCGGAGGACTGTAATAATAATGTTCAGGAATCCTTAGGTCGATGGTTCAAATCCGTCTCGCGAGATATTTTTGATATTTATAAATGGCTCATTATATTTGATATACTCACCTTCCTCTGCTCCTATGTCCTTGCGATAGCTCTGTTGTTAGAGCGGAGGACTGTAATAATAATGTTCAGGAATCCTTAGGTCGATGGTTCAAATCCGTCTCGCGAGATATTTTTGATATTTATAAAGGGTTCATTATATTTGATATACTCAACTTCCTCTGCCCCTATGTCCTTGCGATAGCTCTGTTGTTAGAGCGGAGGACTGTAATAATAATGTTCAGGAATCCTTAGGTCGATGGTTCAAATCCGTCTCGCGAGATATTTTTGATATTTATAAAGGGTTCATTATATTTGATATACTCAACTTCCTTTGCTCCTATGTCCTTGCGATAGCTCTGTTGTTAGAGCGGAGGACTGTAATAATAATGTTCAGGAATCCTTAGGTCGATGGTTCAAATCCGTCTCGCGAGATATTTTTGATATTTATAAATGGCTCATTATATTTGATATACTCACCTTCCTCTGCTCCTATGTCCTTGCGATAGCTCTGTTGTTAGAGCGGAGGACTGTAATAATAATGTTCAGGAATCCTTAGGTCGATGGTTCAAATCCGTCTCGCGAGATATTTTTGATATTTATAAAGGGTTCATTATATTTGATATACTCAACTTCCTCTGCCCCTATGTCCTTGCGATAGCTCTGTTGTTAGAGCGGAGGACTGTAATAATAATGTTCAGGAATCCTTAGGTCGATGGTTCAAATCCGTCTCGCGAGATATTTTTGATATTTATAAAGGGTTCATTATATTTGATATACTCAACTTCCTCTGCCCCTATGTCCTTGCGATAGCTCTGTTGTTAGAGCGGAGGACTGTAATAATAATGTTCAGGAATCCTTAGGTCGATGGTTCAAATCCGTCTCGCGAGATATTTTTGATATTTATAAAGGGTTCATTATATTTGATATACTCAACTTCCTTTGCTCCTATGTCCTTGCGATAGCTCTGTTGTTAGAGCGGAGGACTGTAATAATAATGTTCAGGAATCCTTAGGTCGATGGTTCAAATCCGTCTCGCGAGATATTTTTGATATTTATAAATGGCTCGTTATATTTGATATACTCACCTTCCTCTGCTCCTATGTCCTTGCGATAGCTCTGTTGTTAGAGCGGAGGACTGTAATAATAATGTTCAGGAATCCTTAGGTCGATGGTTCAAATCCGTCTCGCGAGATATTTTTGATATTTATAAATGGCTCATTATATTTGATATACTCACCTTCCTCTGCTCCTATGTCCTTGCGATAGCTCTGTTGTTAGAGCGGAGGACTGTAATAATAATGTTCAGGAATCCTTAGGTCGATGGTTCAAATCCGTCTCGCGAGATATTTTTGATATTTATAAAGGGTTCATTATATTTGATATACTCAACTTCCTCTGCCCCTATGTCCTTGCGATAGCTCTGTTGTTAGAGCGGAGGACTGTAATAATAATGTTCAGGAATCCTTAGGTCGATGGTTCAAATCCGTCTCGCGAGATATTTTTGATATTTATAAAGGGTTCATTATATTTGATATACTCACCTTCCTTTGCTCCTATGTCCTTGCGATAGCTCTGTTGTTAGAGCGGAGGACTGTAATAATAATGTTCAGGAATCCTTAGGTCGATGGTTCAAATCCGTCTCGCGAGATATTTTTGATATTTATAAAGGGTTCATTATATTTGATATACTCACCTTCCTTTGCTCCTATGTCCTTGCGATAGCTCTGTTGTTAGAGCGGAGGACTGTAATAATAATGTTCAGGAATCCTTAGGTCGATGGTTCAAATCCGTCTCGCGAGATATTTTTGATATTTATAAAGGGTTCATTATATTTGATATACTCACCTTCCTTTGCTCCTATGTCCTTGCGATAGCTCTGTTGTTAGAGGGGACGACTGTAGTAATAATGTTCAGGAATCCTTAGGTCGATGGTTCAAATCCGTCTCGCGAGATATTTTTGATATTTATAAATGGCTCATTATATTTGTTATACTCACATTCATCTGCTCCTATGTCCTAGCGATAGCTCAGTTGGTAGAGCGGAGGACTGTAGTAATAATGTTCAGGAATCCTTAGGTCGATGGTTCAAATCCGTCTCCCGAGATATTTTTGATATTTATAAATGGCTCGTTATATTTGATATACTCACCTTCCACAGTTCCGATGTACTCGCGATAGCTCAGTTGGTAGAGCGGAGGACTGTAGTAATAATGTTCAGGAATCCTTAGGTCGATGGTTCAAATCCGTCTCGCGAGATATTTTTGATATTTATAAATGGCTCATTATATTTGATATACTCACCTTCCTCTGGTCCTATGTCTTGCGATAGCTCTGTTGTTAGAGCGGAGGACTGTAGTAATAATGTTCAGGAATCCTTAGGTCGATGGTTCAAATCCGTCTCGCGAGATATTTTAGATATTTATAAATGGCTCATTATATTTGTTATACTCACCTTCCTCTGCTCCTATGTCCTTGCGATAGCTCTGTTGTTAGAGCGGACGACTGTAGTAATAATGTTCAGGAATCCTTAGGTCGATGGTTCAAATCCGTCTCGCGAGATATTTTTGATATTTATAAATGGCTCATTATATTTGTTATACTCACCTTCCTCTGCTCCTATGTCCTTGCGATAGCTCTGTTGTTAGAGCGGAGGACTGTAGTAATAATATTCAAGAATCCTTAGGTCGATGGTTCAAGTCCGTCTCGCGAGATATTTTTGATATTTATAAATGTCTCATTATATTTGTTATACTCACCTTCCTCTGCTCCTATGTCCTTGCGATAGCTCAGTTGGTAGAGCGGAGGACTGTAGTAATAATGTTCAGGAATCCTTAGGTCGATGGTTCAAATCCGTCTCGCGAGATATTTTTGATATTTATCAATGGCTCATTATATTTGATATACTCACCTTCCTCTGCTCCTATGTCCTTGCGATAGCTCTGTTGTTAGAGCGGAGGACTGTAGTAATAATGCTCAGGAATCCTTAGGTCGATGGTTCAAAACCGTCTCGCGAGATATTTTTTATATTTATCAATGGCTCATTATATTTGATATACTCACCTTCCTCTGCTCCTATGTCCTTGCGATAGCTCTGTTGTTAGAGCGGAGGAGTGTAGTAATAATGTTCAGGAATACTTAGGTCGATGGTTCAAATCCGTCTCGCAATTATTTTTGTTATTTATAAATGGCTCATTATATTTGTTATACTCACCTTTCTCTGGTCCTATGTAGTTGCGATAGCTCAGTTGGTAGAGCGGAGGACTGGAGTAATAATGTTCAGGAATCCTTAGGTCGATGGTTCAAATCCGTCTCGCGAGATTTTTTTGATATTTATTAATGGCTCATAATATTTGTTATACTCACCTTCCTCTGCTCCTATGTCCTTGCGATAGCTCAGTTGGTAGGGCGGAGGACTGTAGTAATAATGTTCAGGAATCGTTAGGTCGATGGTTCCAATCCGTCTCGCGAGCTATTTTTTATATTTATAAATGGCTCATTATATTTGATGTACTCAACTTCCTCTGCTCCTATGTCCTTGCGATAGCTCTGTTGTTAGAGCGGAGGACTGTAGTAATAATGTTCAGGAATCCTTAGGTCGATGGTTCAAATCCGTCTCCCTTGATATTTATAAATGGCTCATTATATTTGTTATACTCACCTTCCTCTGCTCCTATGTCCTTGCGATAGCTCTGTTGTTAGAGCGGACGACTGTAGTAATAATTTTCAGGGATCCTTAGCTCGATGGTTCAAATCCGTCTCGCGAGATATTTTTGATATTTATAAATGGTTCATTATATTTGATATACTCACCTTCCTCTGCACCTATGTCCTTGCGATAGCTCTGTTGTTAGAGCGGAGGACTGTAATAATAATGTTCAGGAATCCTTAGGTCGATGGTTCAAATCCGTCTCGCGAGATATTTTTGATATTTATCAATAGCTCATTATATTTGATATACTCACCTTCCTCTGCTCCTATGTCCTTGCGATAGCTCTGTTGTTAGAGCGGACGACTGTAGTAATAATGTTCAGGAATCCTTAGGTCGATGGTTCAAATCCGTCTCGCGAGATATTTTTGATATTTATAAATGGCTCATTATATTTGTTATACTCACCTTCATCTGCTCCTATGTCCTTCCGATAGCTCAGTTGGTAGAGCGGAGGACTGTAGTAATAATGTTCAGGAATACTTAGGTCGATGGTTCAAATCCGTCTCGCGAGATATTTTTGATATTTATAAATGGCTCATTATATTTGATATACTCAACTTCCTCTGCTCCTATGTCCTTGCGATAGCTCTGTTGTTAGAGCGGAGGACTGTAGTAATAATGTTCAAGAATCCTTAGGTCGATGGTTCAAATCCGTCTCGCGAGATATTTTTGATATTTATCAATGGCTCATTATATTTGATATACTCACCTTCCTCTGCCCTTATGTCCTTGCGATAGCTCTGTTGTTAGAGCGGAGGACTGTACTAATAATGCTCAGGAATCCTTATGTCGATGGTTCAAATCCGTCTCGCGAGATATTTTTGATATTTCTCAATGGCTCATTATATTTGGTATACCCACCTTCCTCTGCTCCTATGTCTTTGCGATAGCTCTGTTGTTAGAGCGGAGGACTGTAGTAATAATGTTCAGGAATCCTTAGGTCGATGGTTCAAATCCGTCTCGCGAGATATTTTTGATATTTATCAATGGCTCATTATATTTGATATACTCACCTTCCTCTGCTCCTATGTCCTTGCGATAGCTCTCTTGTTAGAGCGGAGGACTGTAGTAATAATGCTCAGGAATCCTTAGGTCGATGGTTCAAATCCGTCTCGCGAGATATATTTTATATTTATCAATGGCTCATTATATTTGATATACTCACCTTCCTCTGCTCCTATGTCCTTGCGATGGCTCTGTTGTTAGAGCTGAGGACTGTAGTAATCATGTTCAGGAATACTTAGGTCGATGGTTCAAATCCGTCACGCGAGATATTTTTGATATTTATAAATGGCTCATTATATTTGATATACTCACCTTCCTCTGCACCTATGTCCTTCCGATAGCTCTGTTGTTAGAGCGGAGGACTGTAATAATAATGTTCAGGAATCCTTAGGTCGATGGTTCAAATCCGTCTCGCGAGATATTTTTGATATTTATCAATAGCTCATTATATTTGATATACTCACCTTCCTCTGCTCCTATGTCTTTGCGATAGCTCTGTTGTTAGAGCGGAGGACTGTAGTTAAAAATGTTCAAGAATCCTTAGGTCGATGGTTCAAATCCGTCTCGCGAGATATTTTTGATATTTATAAATGGCTCATTATATTTGTTATACTCACCTTCCTCTGCTCCTATGTCCTTGCGATAGCTCTGTTGTTAGAGCGGAGGACTGTAGTAATAATGTTCAGGAATCCCTAGGCCGATGGTTCAAATCCATCTCGCGAGATATTTTTGATATTTATAAATGGCTCATTATATTTGATATACTCACCTTCCTCATCTCCTATGTCCTTGCGATAGCTCTGTTGTTAGAGCGGATGACTGTAGTAATAATGTTCAGGAATACTTAGGTCGATGGTTCAAATCCGTCTGGCGAGATATTTTTGATATTTATAAATGGCTCATTATATTTGTTATACTCACCTTCCTCTGCTCCTATGTCCTTGCGATAGCTCTGTTGTTAGAGCGGACGACTGTAGTAATAATATACAGGAATCCTTAGGTCGATGGTTCAAATCCGTCTCGCGAGATATTTTTGATATTTATAAATGGCTCATTATATTTGTTATACTCACCTTCCTCTGCTCCTATGTCGTTGCGATAGCTCTGTTGTTAGAGCGGACGACTGTAGTAATAATGTTCAGAAATCCCTAGGTCGATGGTTCAAATCCGTCTCGCGAGATATTTTTGATATTGATAAATGGCTCATTATATTTGTTATACTCACCTTCCTCTGCTCCTATGTCCTTGCGATAGCTCTGTTGTTAGAGCGGAGGACTGTAGTAATAATGTTCAGGAATCCCTAGGTCGATGGTTCAAATCCGTCTCGCGAGATATTTTTGATATTGATAAATGGCTCATTATATTTGATATACTCACCTTCCTCTCTTCCTATGTCCTTGCGATAGCTCTGTTGTTAGAGCGGAGGACTGTAGTAATAATGTTCAGGAATCCTTAGGTCGATGGTTCAAATCCGTCTCGCGCGATATTTTTGATATTTATAAATGGCTCATTATATTTGTTATACTCACCTTCCTCTGCTCCTATGTCCTTGCGATAGCTCTGTTGTTAGAGCGGAGGACTGTAGTAATAATGTTCAGGAATCCTAGGTCGATGTTTCAAATCCGACTCGCGAGATATTTTTGATATTTATAAATGGCTCATTATATTTGTTATACTCACTATCCTCTGCTCCTATGTCCTTGCGATAGCTCAGTTGGTAGAGCGGAGGACTGTAATAATAATTTTCAGGAATCCTTAGGTCGATGGTTCAAATCCGACTCGCGAGTTATTTTTGATATTTATAAATGGCTCATTATATTTGTCATACTCAACTTCCTCTGCTCCTATGACATTGCGATAGCTCAGTTGGTAGAGCGGAGGACTGTAGTAATAATGTTCAGGAATCCTTAGGTCGATGGTTCAAATCCGTCTCGCGAGATATTTTTGATATTTATAAATGCCTCATTATATATGTTATACTCACCTTCCTCTCTTCCTATGTCCTTGCGATAGCTCTGTTGTTAGAGCGGAGGACTGTAGTAATAATGTTCAGGAATCCTTAGGTCGATGGTTCAAATCCGTCTCGCGAGATATTTTGATATTTATAAATGGCTCATTATATTTGTTATACTCACCTTCCTCTGTTCCTATGTACTCGCGATAGCTCATTTGGTAGAGCGGAGGACTGTAGTAATAATGTTCAGGGATCCTTAGGTCGATGGTTCAAATCCGTCTCGCGAGATATTTTTGATATTTATAAATGGCTCATTATATTTGTTATACTCACCTTCCTCTGCTCCAATGTCCTTGCGATAGCTCTGTTGGTAGAGCGGAGGACTGTAGTAATAATGTTCAGGAATACTTAGGTCGGTGGTTCACATCCTTCTCGCGAGATATTTTTGATATTTATAAATGGCTCATTATATTTGATATACTCACCTTCCTCTGCCCCTACGTCCTTGCGATAGCTCTGTTGTTAGAGCGGAGGACTGTAGTAATAATGTTCAGGAATCTTTAGGTCGATGGTTCAAATCCGTCTCGCGAGATTTTTTTGATATTTAAAATGGCTCATTATATTTGATATACTCACCTTCCTCTGCTCCTATATCCTTGCGATAGCTCCGTTGGTAGAGCGGAGGACTGTAGTAATAATGTTCAGGAATCTTTAGGTCGATGGTTCAAATCCGTCTCGCGTGATATTTTTGATATTTGTAAATGGCTCATTATACTTGATATACTCACCTTCCTCTGCTCCTACGTTCTTGCGATAGCTCAGTTGGTAGAGCGGAGGACTGTAGTAATAATGTTCAGGAATCCTTAGGTCGATGTTTCAAATCCGTCTCGCGAGATATTTTTGATATTTATAAATGGCTCATTATATTTGATATACTCACCTTCCTCTGCTCCTATGTCCTTGCGATAGCTCAGTTGGTAGAGCGGAGCACTGTAGTAATAATGTTCAGGAATCCTTAGGTCGATGGTTCAAATCCGTCTCGCGAGATATTTTTGATATTTATAAATGGCTCATTATATTTGATATACTCACCTTCCTCTGCTCCTATGCCCTTGCGATAGCTCAGTTGGTAGAGCGGAGGACTGTAGTAATAATGTTCAGGAATCCTTAGGTCGATGGTTCAAATCCGTCTCGCGAGATATTTTTGATATTTATAAATGGCTCATTATATTTGTTATACTCACCTTCCTCTCCTCCTATGTCCTTGCGATAACTCTGTTGTTAGAGCGGAGGACTGTAGTAATAATGTTCAGGAATCATTAGGTCGATGGTTCAAATCCGTCTCGCGAGATATTTTTGATATTTATAAATGGATCATTATATTTGATATACTCACTATCCTCTGTTCCTATGTCCTTGCGATAGCTCTGTTGTTAGAGCGGAGGACTGTAGTAATAATGTTAAGGAATCCTTAGGTCGATGGTTCAAATCCGTCTCGCGAGATATTTTTGATATTTATAAATCGCTCATTATATTTGATATACTCACCTTCCTCTGCTCCTATGTCCTTGCGATAGCTCTGTTGTTAGAGCGGAGGACTGTAGTAATAATGTTCAGGAATCCTTAGGTCGATGGTTCAAATCCGTCTCGCGAGATATTTTTGATATTTATAAATCGCTCATTATATTTGATATACTCACCTTCCTCTGCTCCTATGTCCTTGCGATAGCTCTGTTGTTAGAGCGGAGGACTGTAGTAATAATGTTCAGGAGTCCTTAGGTCGATGGTTCAAATCCGTCTCGCGAGATATTTTTGATATTTATAAATGGCTCATTATATTTGATATACTCACCTTCCTCTGCTCCTATGTCCTTGCGATAGCTCAGTTGGTAGAGCGGAGGACTGTAGTAATAATGATCAGGAATCCTTAGGTCGATTGTTAAAATCCGTCTCGCGAGATATTTTTGATATTTATAAATGGCTCATTATATTTGATATACTCACCTTCTTCTGCTCTTATGTCCTTGCGATATCTCAGTTGGTAGAGCGGTGGACTGTAGTAATAATGTTCAGGAATCCTTATGTCGATGTTTCAAATCCGTCTCGCGAGGTATTTTTGATATTTATAAATGGCTAATTATATTTGATATAGTCACCTTCCTCTGCTCCTATGTCCTTGCGATAGCGCAGTTGGTAGAGCGGAGGAGTGTAGTAATAATATTCAGGAATCCTTAGGTCGATTGTTCAAATCCGTCTCGCGAGATATTTTTGATATTTGTAAATGGCTCATTATATTTGTTATACTCACCTTCCTCTGCTCCTATGTCCTTGCGATAGCTCTGTTGTTAGAGCGGAGGACTGTAGTAATAATGTTCAGGAATCCTTAGGTCGATGGTTCAAATCCGTCTCCCGAGATATTTTTGATATTTATAAATGGCTCATTATATTTGATATACTCACCTTCCTCTGCCCCTATGCCCTTGCTATAGCTCAGTTGGTAGAGCGGAGGACTGTAGTAATAATATTCAGGAATCCTTAGGTCATTGGTTCAAATCCGTCTCGCGAGATATTTTTGATATTTATAAATGGCTCATTATATTTGTTATACTCACCTTCCTCTGCTCCTATGTCCTTGCGATAGCTCTGTTGTTAGAGCGGAGGACTGTAGTAATAATGATCAGGAATCCTTAGGTCGATGGTTCAAATCCGTCTCGCGAGATATCTTTGATATTTATAAATGGATCATTATATTTGTTATACTCCCCTTCCTCTGCACCTATGTCCTTGCGATAGTTCTGTTGTTAGAGCGGAGGACAGTAGTAATAATGTTCAGGAATCCTTAGGTCGATGGTTCAAATCCGTCTCGCGAGATATTTTTGATATTTATAAATGACTCATTATATTTGATATACTCACCTTCTTCTGCTCCTATGTCCTTGCAATAGCTCTCTTGTTAGAGCGGAGGACTGTAGTAATAATGTTCAGGAATCCTTAGGTCGATGGTTCAAATCCGTCTCGCGAGATATTTTTGATATTTATAAATGGCTCAATATATTTGATATACTCACCTTCCTCTGCTCCTATGTCCTTGCGATAGCTCAGTTGGTAGAGCGGAGGACTGTAGTAATAATGCTCAGGAATCCTTAGGTCGATGGTTCAAACCCGTCTCGCGAGATATTTTTGATATTTATAAATGGCTCATTATATTTGATATACTCACCTTCCTCTGCTCCTATGTCCTTGCAATAGCTCAGGTGGTAGAGCTGAGGAATGTAGTAGTAATGTTCAGGAGTACTTAGGTCGATGGTTCAAATCCGTCTCGCGAGATATTTTTGATATTTATAAATGGCTCATTATATTTGTTATACTCACCTTCCTCTGCTCCTATGTCCTTGCGATAGCTCTGTTGTTAGAGCGGAGGACTGTAGTAATAATGTTCAGGAATCCTTAGGTCGATGGTTCAAATCCGTCTCGCGAGATATTTTTGATATTTATAAATGGCTCATTATGTTTGTTATACTCACCTTCCTCTGTTCCGATGTACTCGCGATAGCTCTGTTGGTAGAGCGGAGGACTGTAGTAATAATGTTCAGGAAACCTTAGGTCGATGATTCAAATCCGTCTCGCGAGATGTTTTTGATATTTATAAATGGCTCATTATATTTGTTATACTCACCTAACTCTGCTCCGATATGCTCGCGATATCTCTGTTGGTAGAGCGGAGGACTGTAGTAATAATGTTCAGGAATCCTTGGGTCGATGGTTCAATTGTGTCGCGAGATATTTTTGATATTTATAAATGGCTCATTATATTTGTTATACTCACCTTTCTCTCTTCCGATGTACTCGCGATAGCTCTGTTGGTAGAGCGGAGGATTGTAGTAATAATGTTCAGGAATCCATAGGTCGATGGTTCAAATCCGTCTCGCGAGATATTTTTGATATTTATAAATGTCTCATTATATTTGTTATACTCACCTTCCTCTGTTCAGGTGTACTCGCGATATCTCTGTTGGTAGAGCGGAGGACTGTAGTAATAATGTTCAGCAATCCTTAGGTCGATGGTTCAAATCCGTCTCGCGAGACATTTTTGATATTTATAAATGGCTGATTATATTTGTTATACTCACCTTCTCTGCTCCTATGTCCTTGCGATAGCTCAGTTGTTAGAGCGGAGGACTGTAGTAATGAAGTTCAGGAATCCTTAGGTCGATGGTTCAAATCCGTGTCGCGAGGTATTTTTGCTATTTATAAATGGCTCATTATATTTGTTATACTCACCTTCCTCTGTTCCGATGTACTCGCGATAGCTCTGTTGGTAGAGCGGAGGACTGTAGTAATAATGTTCAGGAATCCTTAGGTCGATGGTTCAAATCCGTCTCGCGAGATATTTTTGATATTTATAAATGGCTCATTATATTTGTTATACTCACCTTCCTCTGTTCCGATGTACTCGCGATAGCTCTGTTGGTAGAGCGGAGGACTGTAGTAATAATGTTCAGGAATCCTTAGGTCGATGGTTCAAATCCGTCTCGCGAGATATTTTTATATTTATAAATGGCCTATTATATTTGTTATACTTAACTTCCACTGCTCCTATGTCCTTGCGATAGCTCAGTTGGTAGAGCGGAGGACTGTAGTTATAATGTTCAGGAATCCTTAGGTCGATGGTTCAAATCCGTCTCGCGAGATATTTTTGATATTTATAAATGGCTCATTATATTTGTTATACTCACCATCCTCTGTTCCTATGTACTTGAGATAGCTCTGTTGGTAGAGCGGAGGACTGTAGTAATAATGTTCAGGAATCCTTAGGTCGATGGTACAAATCCGTCTCGCGAGATTTTTTGATATTTATAAATGGCTCATTATATTTGTTATACTCACCTAACTGAGTTCCGATATACTCGCGGTATCTCTGTTGGTAGAGCGGAGGACTGTAGTAATAAAGTTCAGGAATCCTTAGGTCGATGGTTCAAATCCGTCTCGCGAGATATTTTTGATATTTATAAATGGCTTATTATATTTGTTATACTCACCTTCCTCTGCTCCGATGTACTCGCGATAGCTCTGTTGGTAGAGCGGATGACTGTAGTAATAATGTTCAGGAATCCTTAGGTCGATGGTTCAAATCCGTCTCGCGAGATATTTTTGATATTTATAAATGGCTCATTATATTTGTTATACTCACCTAACTGAGTTCCGATATACTCGCGGTATCTCTGTTGGTAGAGCGGAGGACTGTAGTAATAATGTTCAGGAATCCTTAGGTCGATGGTACAAATCCGTCTCGCGAGATTTTTTGATATTTATAAATGGCTCATTATATTTGTTATACTCACCTTCCTCTGTTCGTATGTACTCGCGATAGCTCTGTTGTTAGAGCGGAGGACTGTAGTAATAATGTTCAGGAATCCTTAGGTCGATGGTTCAAATCCGTCTCGCGAGATATTTTTGAAATTTATCAATGGCTCATTATATTTGTTATACTCACCTTCCTCTGTTCCGATGTACTCGCGGTAGCTCTGTTGTTAGAGCGGAGGACTGTAATAATAATGTTCAGGAATCCTTAGGTCGATGGTTCAAATCCGTCTCGCGAGATATTTTTGATATTTATCAATAGCTCATTATATTTGATATACTCACCTTCCTCTGCTCCTATGTCCTTGCGATAGATCTGTTGTTAGAGCGGAGGACTGTAGTAATAATGTTCAGGAATCCTGAGGTCGATGGTTCAAATCCGTCTCGCGAGGTATTTTTTATATTTATCAATGGCTCATTATATTTGTTATACTCACCTTCCTCTGCTCCTATGTCCTTGCGATAGCTCTGTTGTTAGAGCGGACGACTGTAGTAATAATGTACAGGAATCCTTAGTTCGATGGTTCAAATCCGTCTCGCGAGGTATTTTCGATATTTATAAATGGCTCATTATATTTGTTATACTCACCTTCCTCTGCTCCTTTGTCCTTGCGATAGCTCAGTTGGTAGAGCGGACGACTGTAGTAATAATGTTCAGGAATCCTTAGGTCGATGGTTCAAATCCGTCTCGCGAGATATTTTTGATATTTATAAATGGCTCATTATATTTGTTATACTCACCTTCCTCTGCTCCTATGTCCTTGCGATAGCTCAGTTGGTAGAGCGGAGGACTGTAGTAGTAATGTTCAGGAATCCTTAGGTCGATGGTTCAAATCCGTCTCGCGAGATATTTTTGATATTTATAAATGGCCATTTATATTTGTTATACTCACCTTCCTCGGCTCCTATGTCTTTGCGATAGCTCTGTTGTTAGAGCGGAGGACTGTAGTAATAATGTTCAGGAATCCTTAGGTCGATGATTCAAATCCGTCTCGCGAGATATTTTTGATATTTATAAATGGCTCATTATATTTGTTATACTCACCTTCCTCTGCTCCTATGTCCTTGCGATAGCTCAGTTGGTAGGGCGGAGGAGTGTAATAATAATGTTCAGGAATCCTTAGGTCGATGGTTCAAATCCGACTCGCGAGATATTTTTGATATTTATAAAAGCCACATTATATTTGTTATACTCACCTTCCTCTCTTCCTATGTCCTTGCGATAGCTCTGTTGTTAGAGCGGAGGACTGTAGTAATAGTGTTCAGGAATCCTTAGGTCGATGGTTCAAATCCGTCTCGCGAGATATTTTTGATACTTATAAATGGCTCATTATATTTGTTATACTCACCTTCCTCTGCTCCTATGTCCTTGCGATAGCTCTGTTGTTAGACCGGAGGACTGTAGTAATAATGTTCAGGTATCCTTAGGTCGATTGTTCAAATCCGTCTCGCGAGATATTTTTGATATTTATAAATGGCTCATTATATTTGTTATACTCACCATCCTCTGTTCCTATGTACTTGAGATAGCTCTGTTGGTAGAGCGGAGGACTGTAGTAATAATGTTCAGGAATCCTTAGGTCGATGGTACAAATCCGTCTCGCGAGATTTTTTGATATTTATAAATGGCTCATTATATTTGTTATACTCACCTTCCTCTGTTCGTATGTACTCGCGATAGCTCTGTTGTTAGAGCGGAGGACTGTAGTAATAATGTTCAGGAATCCTTAGGTCGATGATTCAAATCCGTCTCGCGAGATATTTTTGAAATTTATCAATGGCTCATTATATTTGTTATACTCACCTTCCTCTGTTCCGATGTACTCGCGGTAGCTCTGTTGTTAGAGCGGAGGACTGTAGTAATAATGTTCAGGTATCCTTAGGTCGATGGTTCAAATCCGTCTCGCGAGATATTTTTGATATTTATAAATGGCTCATTATATTTGTTATACTCACCTAACTCAGTTCCGATATACTCGCGGTATCTCTGTTGGTAGAGCGGAGGACTGTAGTAATAAAGTTCAGGAATCCTTAGGTCGATGGTTCAAATCCGTCTCGCGAGATATCTTTGATATTTATAAATGGCTTATTATATTTGTTATACTCACCTTCCTCTGCTCCGATGTACTCGCGATAGCTCTGTTGGTAGAGCGGATGACTGTAGTAATAGTGTTCAGGAATCCTTAGGTCGATGGTTCAAATCCGTCTCACGAGATATTTTTGATATTTATAAATGGCTCATTATATTTGATATACTCACCTTCCTCCGCTCCTATGTCCTTGCGATGGCTCTGTTGTTAGAGCGGAGGACTGTAGTAATAATGTTCAGGAATCCTTAGGTCGATGGTGTAAATCCGTCTCGCGAGATATTTTTGATATTTATAAATGGCTCATTATATTTGATATACTCACCTTCCTCTGCACCTATGTCCTTGCGATAGCTCTGTTGTTAGAGCGGAGGACTGTAATAATAATGTTCAGGAATCCTTAGGTCGATGGTTCAAATCCGTCTCGCGAGATATTTTTGATATTTATCAATAGCTCATTATATTTGATATACTCACCTTCCTCTGCTCCTATGTCCTTGCGATAGCTCTGTTGTTAGAGCGGAGGACTGTAGTAATAATGTTCAGGAATCCTGAGGTCGATGGTTCAAATCCGTCTCGCGAGGTATTTTTGATATTTATCAATGGCTCATTATATTTGTTATACTCACCTTCCTCTGCTCCTATGTCCTTGCGATAGCTCTGTTGTTAGAGCGGACGACTGTAGTAATAATGTACAGGAATCCTTAGTTCGATGGTTCAAATCCGTCTCGCGAGGTATTTTCGATATTTATAAATGGCTCATTATATTTGTTATACTCACCTTCCTCTGCTCCTATGTCCTTGCGATAGCTCAGTTGGTAGAGCGGACGACTGTAGTAATAATGTTCAGGAATCCTTAGGTCGATGGTTCAAATCCGTCTCGCGAGATATTTTTGATATTTATAAATGGCTCATTATATTTGTTATACTCACCTTCCTCTGCTCCTATGTCCTTGCGTTAGCTCAGTTGGTAGAGGGGAGGACTGTAGTAATAATGTTCAGGAATCCTTAGGTCGATGGTTCTCATCCGTCTCGCGAGATATTTTTGATATTTATAAATGGCACATTATATTTGTTATACTCACTTTCCTCTGCTACTATGTCCTTGCGATAGCTCAGTTGGTAGAGCGGAGGAGTGTAATAATAATGTTCAGGAATCCTTAGGTCGATGGTTCAAATCCGACTCGCGAGATATTTTTGATATTTATAAAAGCCTCATTATATTTGTTATACTCACCTTCCTCTCTTCCTATGTCCTTGCGATAGCTCTGTTGTTAGAGCGGAGGACTGTAGTAATAGTGTTCAGGAATCCTTAGGTCGATGGTTCAAATCCGTCTCGCGAGATATTTTTGATATTTATAAATGGCTCATTATATTTGTTATACTCACCTTCCTCTGCTCCTATGTCCTTGCGATAGCTCTGTTGTTAGACCGGAGGACTGTAGTAATAATGTTCATGTATCCTTAGGTCGATGGTTCAAATCCGTCTCGCGAGATATTTTTGATATTTATAAATGGCTCATTATATTTGATATACTCACCTTCCTCTGCTCCTATGTCCTTGCGATAGCTCTGTTGTTAGAGCGGACGACTGTAGTAATGATGTTCAGGAATCCTTAGGTCGATGGTTCAAATCCGTCTCGCGAGATTTTTTTGATATTTATAAAGGGCTCATTATATTTGATATACTCACCTTCCTCTGCTCCTATGTCCTTGCAATAGCTCAGTTGGTAGAGCGGAGGACTGTAGTAATAATGTTCAGGAATCCTTAGGTCGATGGTTCAAATCCGTCTCGCGAGATATTTTTGATATTTATAAATGGCTCATTATATTTGATATACTCACCTTCCTCTGCTCCTATGTCCTTGCGATAGCTCAGTTGGTAGAGCGGAGGACTGTAGTAATAATGTTCAGGAATCCTTAGGTCGATGGTTCAAATCCGTCTCGCGAGATATTTTTGATATTTATAAATGGCTCATTATATTTGATATACTCACCTTCCTCTGCTCCTATGTCCTTGCGATAGCTCTGTTGTTAGAGCGGACGACTGTATTAATAATTTTCAGGAATCCTTAGGTCGATGGTTCAAATCCGTCTCGCGAGATATTTTTGATATTTATAAATCGCTCATTATATTTGATATACTCACCTTCCTCTGCTCTTATGTCCTTGCAATAGCTCAGTTGGTAGAGCGGAGGACTGTAGTAATAATGTTCAGGAATCCTTAGGTCGATGGTTCAAATCCGTCTCGCGAGATATTTTTGATATTTATAAATGGCTCATTATATTTGATATACTCACCTTCCTCTGCACCTATCTCCTTGCGATAGCTCAGTTGGTAGAGCGGAGGACTGTAGTAATAATGTTCAGGAATCCTTAGGTCGATTGTTCAAATCCGTCTCGCGAGATATTTTTGATATTTATAAACGGCTCATTATATTTGATATACTCACCTTCCTCGGCTCCTATTTCCTTGCGATAGCTCAGTTGGTAGAGCGGAGGACTATAGTAATAATGTTCAGGAATCCTTAGGTCGATGGTTCAAATCCGTCTCGCGAGATATTTTTGATATTTATAAATTGCTCATTATATTTGATATACTCACCTTCCTCTGCTCCTATGTCCTTGCGATAGCTCAGTTGGTAGAGCGGAGGGCTGTAGTAATAATGTTCAGGAATCCTTAGGTCGATTGTTCAAATCCGTCTCGCGAGATATTTTTGTTATTTATAAATGGCTCATTATATTTGATATACTCACCTTCTTCTGCTCCTATGTCCTTGCGATAGCTCTGTTGGTAGAGCGGAGGACTGTAGTAATAATGTCCAGGAATCCTTAAGTCGATGGTTCAAATCCGTCTCGCGCGAAATTTTTGATATTTATAAATGCCTATTATATTTGATATACTCACCTTCCTCCGCTCCTATGTCCTTGCGATAGCTCAGTTGGTAGAGCGGAGGACTGTAGTAATAATGTTCAGGAATCCTTAGGTCGATGGTTCAAATCCGTCTGGTGAGATATTTTTGATATTTATAAATGGCTCATTATATTTGATATACTCACCTTCCTCTGCTCCTATGTCCTTGCGATAGCTCTGTTGGTAGAGCGGATGACTGTAGTAATAGTGTTCAGGAATCCTTAGGTCGATGGTTCAAATCCGTCTCACGAGATATTTTTGATATTTATAAATGGCTCATTATATTTGATATACTCACCTTCCTCTGCTCATATGTCCTTGCGATGGCTCTGTTGCTAGAGCGGAGGACTGTAGTAATAATGTTCAGGAATCCTTAGGTCGATGGTGTAAATCCGTCTCGCGAGATATTTTTGATATTTATAAATGGCTCATTATATTTGATATACTCACCTTCCTCTGCACCTATGTCCTTGCGATAGCTCTGTTGTTAGAGCGGAGGACTGTAATAATAATGTTCAGGAATCCTTAGGTCGATGGTTCAAATCCGTCTCACGAGATATTTTTGATATTTATAAATGGCTCATTATATTTGATATACTCACCTTCCTCTGCTCATATGTCCTTGCGATGGCTCTGTTGCTAGAGCGGAGGACTGTAGTAATAATGTTCAGGAATCCTTAGGTCGATGGTGTAAATCCGTCTCGCGAGATATTTTTGATATTTATAAATGGCTCATTATATTTGATATACTCACCTTCCTCTGCACCTATGTCCTTGCGATAGCTCTGTTGTTAGAGCGGAGGACTGTAGTAATAATGTTCAGGAATCCTGAGGTCGATGGTTCAAATCCGTCTCGCGAGGTATTTTTGATATTTATCAATGGCTCATTATATTTGTTATACTCACCTTCCTCTGCTCCTATGTCCTTGCGATAGCTCTGTTGTTAGAGCGGACGACTGTAGTAATAATGTACAGGAATCCTTAGTTCGATGGTTCAAATCCGTCTCGCGAGGTATTTTCGATATTTATAAATGGCTCATTATATTTGATATACTCACCTTCCTCTGCTCCTATGTCCTTGCGATAGCTCAGTTGGTAGAGCGGACGACTGTAGTAATAATGTTCAGGAATCCTTAGGTCGATGGTTCAAATCCGTCTCGCGAGATATTTTTGATATTTATAAATGGCTCATTATATTTGTTATACTCACCTTCCTCTGCTCCTATGTCCTTGCGATAGCTCAGTTGGTAGAGCGGAGGACTGTAGTAGTAATGTTCAGGAATCCTTAGGTCGATGGTTCAAATCCGTCTCGCGAGATATTTTTGATATTTATAAATGGCCATTTATATTTGTTATACTCACCTTCCTCGGCTCCTATGTCTTTGCGATAGCTCTGTTGTTAGAGCGGAGGACTGTAGTAATAATGTTCAGGAATCCTTAGGTCGATGGTTCTCATCCGTCTCGCGAGATATTTTTGATATTTATAAATGGCACATTATATTTGTTATACTCACTTTCCTCTGCTACTATGTCCTTGCGATAGCTCAGTTGGTAGAGCGGAGGAGTGTAATAATAATGTTCAGGAATCCTTGGGTCGATGGTTCAAATCCGACTCGCGAGATATTTTTGATATTTATAAAAGCCTCATTATATTTGTTATACTCACCTTCCTCTCTTCCTATGTCCTTGCGATAGCTCTGTTGTTAGAGCGGAGGACTGTAGTAATAGTGTTCAGGAATCCTTAGGTCGATGGTTCAAATCCGTCTCGCGAGATATTTTTGATATTTATAAATGGCTCATTATATTTGTTATACTCACCTTCCTCTGCTCCTATGTCCTTGCGATAGCTCTGTTGTTAGACCGGAGGACTGTAGTAATAATGTTCAGGTATCCTTAGGTCGATTGTTCAAATCCGTCTCGCGAGATATTTTTGATATTTATAAAAGGCTCATTATATTTGATATACTCACCTTCCTCTGCTCCTACGTCAATGCGATAGCTCAGTTGGTAGAGCGGAGGACTGTAGTAATAATGTTCAGGAATCCTTAGGTCGATGGTTCAAATCCGTCTCGCGAGATATTTTTGATATTTATAAATGGCTCATTATATTTGATATACTCACCTTCCTCTGCTCCTATGTCCTTGCGATAGCTCTGTTGTTAGAGCGGACGACTGTAGTAATGATGTTCAGGAATCCTTAGGTCGATGGTTCAAATCCGTCTCGCGAGATTTTTATGATATTTATAAAGGGCTCATTATATTTGATATACTCACCTTCCTCTGCTCCTATGTCCTTGCAATAGCTCAGTTGGTAGAGCGGAGGACTGTAGTAATAATGTTCAGGAATCCTTAGGTCGATGGTTCAAATCCGTCTCGCGAGATATTTTTGATATTTATAAATGGCTCATTATATTTGATATACTCACCTTCCTCTGCTCCTATGTCCTTGCGATAGCTCAGTTGGTAGAGCGGAGGACTGTAGTAATAATGTTCAGGAATCCTTAGGTCGATGGTTCAAATCCGTCTCGCGAGACATTTTTGATATTTATAAATGGCTCATTATATTTGATATACTCACCTTCCTCTGCTCCTATGTCCTTGCGATAGCTCTGTTGTTAGAGCGGACGACTGTATTAATAATGTTCAGGAATCCTTAGGTCGATGGTTCAAATCCGTCTCGCGAGATATTTTTGATATTTATAAATCGCTCATTATATTTGATATACTCACCTTCCTCTGCTCTTATGTCCTTGCAATAGCTCAGTTGGTAGAGCGGAGGACTGTAGTAATAATGTTCAGGAATCCTTAGGTCGATGGTTCAAATCCGTCTCGCGAGATATTTTTGATATTTATAAATGGCTCATTATATTTGATATACTCACCTTCCTCTGCGCCTATCTCCTTGCGATAGCTCAGTTGGTAGAGCGGAGGACTGTAGTAATAATGTTCAGGAATCCTTAGGTCGATTGTTCAAATCCGTCTCGCGAGATATTTTTGATATTTATAAACGGCTCATTATATTTGATATACTCACCTTCCTCGGCTCCTATGTCCTTGCGATAGCTCAGTTGGTAGAGCGGAGGACTATAGTAATAATGTTCAGGAATCCTTAGGTCGATGGTTCAAATCCGTCTCGCGAGATATTTTTGATATTTATAAATTGCTCATTATATTTGATATACTCACCTTCCTCTGCTCCTATGTCCTTGCGATAGCTCAGTTGGTAGAGCGGAGGGCTGTAGTAATAATGTTCAGGAATCCTTAGGTCGATTGTTCAAATCCGTCTCGCGAGATATTTTTGTTATTTATAAATGGCTCATTATATTTGATATACTCACCTTCTTCTGCTCCTATGTCCTTGCGATAGCTCTGTTGTTAGAGCGGAGGACTGTAGTAATAATGTCCAGGAATCCTTAAGTCGATGGTTCAAATCCGTCTCGCGAGAAATTTTTGATATTTATAAATGCCTATTATATTTGATATACTCACCTTCCTCCGCTCCTATGTCCTTGCGATAGCTCAGTTGGTAGAGCGGAGGACTGTAGTAATAATGTTCAGGAATCCTTAGGTCGATGGTTCAAATCCGTCTGGTGAGATATTTTTGATATTTATAAATGGCTCATTATATTTGATATACTCACCTTCCTCTGCTCCTATGTCCTTGCGATAGCTCTGTTGGTAGAGCGGATGACTGTAGTAATAGTGTTCAGGAATCCTTAGGTCGATGGTTCAAATCCGTCTCACGAGATATTTTTGATATTTATAAATGGCTCATTGTATTTGATATACTCACCTTCCACTGTTCCGATGTACTCGCGATAGCTCAGTTGGTAGAGCGGATGACTGTAGTAATAATGTTCAGGAATCCTTAGGTCGATGGTTCAAATCCGTCTCGCGAGATATTTTTGATATTTATAAATGGCTCATTATATTTGTTATACTCACCTTCCTCTGCTCCTATGTCCTTGCGATGGCTCTGTTGCTAGAGCGGAGGACTGTAATAATAATGTTCAGGAATCCTTAGGTCGATGGTTCAAATCCGTCTCGCGAGATATTTTTGATATTTATCAATAGCTCATTATATTTGTTATACTCACCTTCCTCTGCTCCTATGTCCTTGCGATAGCTCTGTTGTTAGAGCGGAGGACTGTAGTAATAATGTTCAGGAATCCTTAGGTCGATGGTTCAAATCCGTCTCGCGAGATTTTTTTGATATTTATAAATGGCACATTATATTTGTTATACTCACTTTCCTCTGCTACTATGTCCTTGCGATGGCTCTGTTGCTAGAGCGGAGGACTGTAGTAATAATGTTCAGGAATCCTTAGGTCGATGGTTCTCATCCGTCTCGCGAGATATTTTTGATATTTATAAATGGCACATTATATTTGTTATACTCACTTTCCTCTGCTACTATGTCCTTGCGATAGCTCAGTTGGTAGAGCGGAGGAGTGTAATAATAATGTTCAGGAATCCTTAGGTCGATGGTTCAAATCCGACTCGCGAGATATTTTTGATATTTATAAAAGCCTCATTATATTTGTTATACTCACCTTCCTCTCTTCCTATGTCCTTGCGATAGCTCTGTTGTTAGAGCGGAGGACTGTAGTAATAGTGTTCAGGAATCCTTAGGTCGATGGTTCAAATCCGTCTCGCGAGATCTTTTTGATATTTATAAATGGCTCATTATATTTGTTATACTCACCTTCCTCTGCTCATATGTCCTTGCGATAGCTCTGTTGTTAGACCGGAGGACTGTAGTAATAATGTTCAGGTATCCTTAGGTCGATTGTTCAAATCCGTCTCGCGAGATATTTTTGATATTTATAAAAGGCTCATTATATTTGATATACTCACCTTCCTCTGCTCCTACGTCAATGCGATAGCTCAGTTGGTAGAGCGGAGGACTGTAGTAATAATGTTCAGGAATCCTTAGGTCGATGGTTCAAATCCGTCTCGCGAGATATTTTTGATATTTATAAATGGCTCATTATATTTGATATACTCACCTTCCTCTGCTCCTATGTCCTTGCGATAGCTCTGTTGTTAGAGCGGACGACTGTAGTAATAATGTTCAGGAATCCTTAGGTCGATGGTTCAAATCCGTCTCGCGAGATTTTTTTGATATTTATAAAGGGCTCATTATATTTGATATACTCACCTTCCTCTGCTCCTATGTCCTTGCAATAGCTCAGTTGGTAGAGCGGAGGACTGTAGTAATAATGTTCAGGAATCCTTAGGTCGATGGTTCAAATCCGTCTCGCGAGATATTTTTGATATTTATAAATGGCTCATTATATTTGATATACTCAACTTCCTCTGCTCCTATGTCCTTGCGATAGCTCAGTTGGTAGAGCGGAGGACTGTAGTAATAATGTTCAGGAATCCTTAGGTCGATGGTTCAAATCCGTCTCGCGAGATATTTTTGATATTTATAAATGGCTCATTATATTTGATATACTCACCTTCCTCTGCTCCTATGTCCTTGCGATAGCTCTGTTGTTATTGCGGACGACTGTATTAATAATGTTCAGGAATCCTTAGGTCGATGGTTCAAATCCGTCTCGCGAGATATTTTTGATATTTATAAATCGCTCATTATATTTGATATACTCACCTTCCTCTGCTCTTATGTCCTTGCAATAGCTCAGTTGGTAGAGCGGAGGACTGTAGTAATAATGTTCAGGAATCCTTAGGTCGATGGTTCAAATCCGTCTCGCGAGATATTTTTGATATTTATAAATGGCTCATTATATTTGATATACTCACCTTCCTCTGCACCTATCTCCTTGCGATAGCTCAGTTGGTAGAGCGGAGGACTGTAGTAATAATGTTCAGGAATCCTTAGGTCGATTGTTCAAATCCGTCTCGCGAGATATTTTTCATATTTATAAACGGCTCATTATATTTGATATACTCACCTTCCTCGGCTCCTATGTCCTTGCGATAGCTCAGTTGGTAGAGCGGAGGACTATAGTAATAATGTTCAGGAATCCTTAGGTCGATGGTTCAAATCCGTTTCGCGAGATATTTTTGATATTTATAAATTGCTCATTATATTTGATATACTCACCTTCCTCTGCTCCTATGTCCTTGCGATAGCTCAGTTGGTAGAGCGGAGGGCTGTAGTAATAATGTTCAGGAATCCTTAGGTCGATTGTTCAAATCCGTCTCGCGAGATATTTTTGTTATTTATAAATGGCTCATTATATTTGATATACTCACCTTCTTCTGCTCCTATGTCCTTGCGATAGCTCTGTTGTTAGAGCGGAGGACTGTAGTAATAATGTCCAGGAATCCTTAAGTCGATGGTTCAAATCCGTCTCGCGAGAAATTTTTGATATTTATAAATGCCTATTATATTTGATATACTCACCTTCCTCCGCTCCTATGTCCTTGCGATAGCTCAGTTGGTAGAGCGGAGGACTGTAGTAATAATGTTCAGGAATCCTTAGGTCGATGGTTCAAATCCGTCTGGTGAGATATTTTTGATATTTATAAATGGCTCATTATATTTGATATACTCACCTTCCTCCGCTCCTATGTCCTTGCGATAGCTCAGTTGGTAGAGCGGAGGACTGTAGTAATAATGTTCAGGAATCCTTAGGTCGATTGTTCAAATCCGTCTCGCGAGATATTTTTGATATTTATAAACGGCTCATTATATTTGATATACTCACCTTCCTCGGCTCCTATGTCCTTGCGATAGCTCAGTTGGTAGAGCGGAGGACTATAGTAATAATGTTCAGGAATCCTTAGGTCGATGGTTCAAATCCGTTTCGCAAGATATTTTTGATATTTATAAATTGCTCATTATATTTGATATACTCACCTTCCTCTGCTCCTATGTCCTTGCGATAGCTCAGTTGGTAGAGCGGAGGGCTGTAGTAATAATGTTCAGGAATCCTTAGGTCGATTGTTCAAATCCGTCTCGCGAGATATTTTTGTTATTTATAAATGGCTCATTATATTTGATATACTCACCTTCTTCTGCTCCTATGTCCTTGCGATAGCTCTGTTGTTAGAGCGGAGGACTGTAGTAATAATGTCCAGGAATCCTTAAGTCGATGGTTCAAATCCGTCTCGCGAGAAATTTTTGATATTTATAAATGCCTATTATATTTGATATACTCACCTTCCTCCGCTCCTATGTCCTTGCGATAGCTCAGTTGGTAGAGCGGAAGACTGTAGTAATAATGTTCTGGAATCCTTAGGTCGATGGTTCAAATCCGTCTCGCGAGATATTTTTGATATTTATAAACGGCTCATTATATTTGATATACTCACCTTCCTCTGCTCCTATGTCCTTGCGATAGCTCTGTTGTTAGAGCGGACGACTGTAGTAATAATGTTCAGGAATCCTTAGGTCGATGGTTCAAATCCGTCTCGCGAGATATTTTTGATATTTATAAAGGGCCCATTATATTTGATATACTCACCTTCCTCTGCTCCTATGTCCTTGCAATAGCTCAGTTGGTAGAGCGGAGGACTGTAGTAATAATGTTCAGGAATACTTAGGTCGATGGTTCAAATCCGTCTCGCGAGATATTTTTGATATTTATAAATGGCTCATTATATTTGATATACTCACCTTCCTCTGCTCCTATGTCCTTGCGATAGCTCAGTTGGTAGAGCGGAGGACTGTAGTAATAATGTTCAGGAATCCTTAGGTCGATGGTTCAAATCCGTCTCGCGAGATATTTTTGATATTTATAAATGGCTCATTATATTTGATATACTCACCTTCCTCTGCTCCTATGTCCTTGCGATAGCTCTGTTGTTAGAGCGGACGACTGTAGTAATAATGTTCAGGAATCCTTAGGTCGATGGTTCAAATCCGTCTCGCGAGATATTTTTGATATTTATAAAGGGCTCATTATATTTGATATACTCACCTTCCTCTGCTCCTATGTCCTTGCAATAGCTCAGTTGGTAGAGCGGAGGACTGTAGTAATAATGTTCAGGAATCCTTAGATCGATGGTTCAAATCCGTCTCGCGAGATATTTTTGATATTTATAAATGGCTCATTATATTTGATATACTCACCTTCCTCTGCACCTGTCTCCTTGCGATAGCTCAGTTGGTAGAGCGGAGGACTGTAGTAATAATGTTCAGGAATCCTTAGGTCGATTGTTCAAATCCGTCTCGCGAGATATTTTTGATATTTATAAACGGCTCATTATATTTGATATACTCACCTTCCTCGGCTCCTATGTCCTTGCGATAGCTCAGTTGGTAGAGCGGAGGACTATAGTAATAATGTTCAGGAATCCTTAGGTCGATGGTTCAAATCCGTCTCGCGAGATATTTTTGATATTTATAAATGGCTCATTATATTTGATATACTCACCTTCCTCTGCTCCTATGTCCTTGCAATTGCTCAGTTGGTAGAGGGGAGGACTGTAGTAATAATGTTCAGGAATCCTTAGGTCGATGGTTCAAATCCGTCTCGCGAGATATTTTTGATATTTATAAATGGCTCATTATATTTGATATACTCACCTTCCTCTGCACCTATCTCCTTGCGATAGCTCAGTTGGTAGAGCGGAGGACTGTAGTAATAATGTTCGGGAATCCTTAGGTCGATTGTTCAAATCCGTCTCGCGAGATATATTTGATATTTATAAACGGCTCATTATATTTTATATACTCACCTTCCTCGGCTCCTATGTACATGCGATAGCTCAGTTGGTAGAGCGGAGGACTATAGTAATAATGTTCAGGAATCCTTAGGTCGATGGTTCAAATCCGTCTCGCGAGATATTTTTGATATTTATAAATTGCTCATTATATTTGATATACTCACCTTCCTCTGCTCCTATGTCCTTGCGATAGCTCAGGTGGTAGAGCCGAGGGCTGTAGTAATAATGTTCAGGAATCCTTAGGTCGATTTTTCAAATCCGTCTCGCGAGATATTTTTGTTATTTATAACTGGCTCATTATATTTGATATACTCACCTTCTTCTGCTCCTATGTCCTTGCGATAGCTCTGTTGTTAGAGCGGAGGACTGTAGTAATAATGTTCAGAAATCCTTAGGTCGATGGTTCAAATCCGTCTCGCGAGATATTTTTGATATTTATAAATGGCTCATTATATTTGTTATACTCACCTTCCTCAGTTCCTATGTACTCGCGAAAGCTCAGTTGGTAGAGCGGAGGACTGTAGTAATAATGTTCAGGAATCCTTAGGTCGATGGTTCAAATCCGTCTCGCGAGATATTTTTGATATTTATAAATATCTCATTATATTTGTTATACTCACCTTCCTCTACTCCTATGTCCTTGCGGTAGCTCTGTTGTTAGAGCGGAGGACTGTAGTAATAATGTTCAGAAATCCTTAGGTCGATGGTTCAAATCCGTCTCGCGAGATATTTTTGATATTTATAAAGGGCTCATTATATTTGATATACTCACCTTCCTCTGCTCCTATGTCCTTGCGATAGCTCTGTTGTTAGAGCGGACGACTGTAGTAATAATGTTCAGGAATTCTTGGGTCGATGGTTCAAATCCGTCTCGCGGGATATTTTTGATATTTATAAAGGGCTCATTATATTTGATATACTCACCTTCCTCTGCTCCTATGTCCTTGCAATAGCTCAGTTGGTAGAGCGGAGGACTGTAGTAATAATGTTCAGGAATCCTTAGGTCGATGGTTCAAATCCGTCTCGCGAGATATTTTTGATATTTATAAATGGCTCATTATATTTGATATACTCACCTTCCTCTGCTCCTATGTCCTTGCGATAGCTCAGTTGGTAGCGCGGAGGACTGTAGTAATAATGTTCAGGAATCCTTAGGTCGATGGTTCAAATCCGTCTCGCGAGATATTTTTGATATTTATAAATGGCTCATCATATTTGATATACTCACCTTCCTTTGCTCCTATGTCCTTGCGATAGCTCTGTTGTTAGAGCGGACGACTGTAGTAATAATGTTCAGGAATCCTTAGGTCGATGGTTCAAATCCGTCTCCCGAGATATTTTTGATATTTATAAATGGCTCATTATATTTGATATACTCACCTTCCTCTGCTCCTATGTCCTTGCGATAGCTCAGTTGGTAGAGCGGAGGACTGTAGTAATAATGTTCAGGAATCCTTAGGTCGATGGTTCAAATCCGTCTCGCGAGATATTTTTGATATTTATAAATGGCTCATTATATTTGTTATACTCACCTTCCTCTGATCCTATGTCCTTGCGATAGCTCTGTTGTTAGAGCGGAGGACTGTAGTAATAATGTTCAGGAATCCTTAGGTCGATGGTTCAAATCCGTCTCGCGAGATATTTTTGATATTTATAAATGGCTCATTATATTTGATATACTCACCTTCCTCTGCTCCTATGTCCTTGCGATAGCTCTGTTGTTAGAGCGGAGGACTGTAGTAATAATGTTCAGGAATCCTTAGGTCGATGGTTCAAATCCGTCTCGCGAGATATTTTTTATATTTATAAATGGCTCATTATATTTGATATACTCACCTTCCTCTGCTCCTATGTCCTTGCGATAGCTCAGTTGGTAGAGCGGAGGACTGTAGTAATAATGTTCAGGAATCCTTAGGTAGATGGTTCAAATCCGTCTCCCGAGATATTTTTGATATTTATAAATGGCTCATTATATTTGATATACTCACCTTCCTCTGCTCCTATGTCCTTGCGATAGCTCAGTTGGTAGAGCGGAGGACTGTAGTAATAATGTTCAGGAATCCTTAGGTCGATGGTTCAATCCGTCTCGCGAGATATTTTTGATATTTATAAATGGCTCATTATATTTGTTATACTCACCTTCCTCTCCTCCTATGTCCTTGCGATAACTCTGTTGTTAGAGCGGATGACTGTAGTAATAATGTTCAGGAATCCTTAGGTCGATGGTTCAAATCCGTCTCCCGAGATATTTTTGATATTTAAAAATGGATCATTATATTTGATATACTCACCTTCCTCTGCTCCTATGTCCTTGCGATAGCTCAGTTGGTAGAGCGGAGGACTGTAGTAATAATGTTCAGGAATCCTCAGGTCGATGATTCAAATCCGTCTCGCGAGATATATTTGATATTTATAAATGGCTCATTATATTTGTTATACTCACCTTCCTCTCCTCCTATGTCCTTGCGATAACTCTGTTGTTAGAGCGGATGACTGTAGTAATAATGTTCAGGAATCCTTAGGTCGATGGTTCAAATCCGTCTCGCGAGATATTTTTGATATTTATAAATCGCTCATTATATTTGATATACTCACCTTCTTCTGCTCCTATGTCCTTGCAATTGCTCAGTTGGTAGAGGGGAGGACTGTAGTAATAATGTTCAGGAATCCTTAGGTCGATGGTTCAAATCCGTCTCGCGAGATATTTTTGATATTTATAAATGGCTCATTATATTTGATATACTCACCTTCCTCTGCACCTATCTCCTTGCGATAGCTCAGTTGGTAGAGCGGAGGACTGTAGTAATAATGTTCGGGAATCCTTAGGTCGATTGTTCAAATCCGTCTCGCGAGATATTTTTGATATTTATAAACGGCTCATTATATTTTATATACTCACCTTCCTCGGCTCCTATGTCCATGCGATAGCTCAGTTGGTAGAGCGGAGGACTATAGTAATAATGTTCAGGAATCCTTAGGTCGATGGTTCAAATCCGTCTCGCGAGATATTTTTGATATTTATAAATTGCTCATTATATTTGATATACTCACCTTCCTCTGCTCCTATGTCCTTGCGATAGCTCAGTTGGTAGAGCGGAGGGCTGTAGTAATAATGTTCAGGAATCCTTAGGTCGATTTTTCAAATCCGTCTCGCGAGATATTTTTGTTATTTATAACTGGCTCATTATATTTGATATACTCACCTTCTTCTGCTCCTATGTCCTTGCGATAGCTCTGTTGTTAGAGCGGAGGACTGTAGTAATAATGTTCAGAAATCCTTAGGTCGATGGTTCAAATCCGTCTCGCGAGATATTTTTGATATTTATAAATGGCTCATTATATTTGTTATACTCACCTTCCTCAGTTCCTATGTACTCGCGAAAGCTCAGTTGGTAGAGCGGAGGACTGTAGTAATAATGTTCAGGAATCCTTAGGTCGATGGTTCAAATCCGTCTCGCGAGATATTTTTGATATTTATAAATATCTCATTATATTTGATTTACTCACCTTCCTCTACTCCTATGTCCTTGCGGTAGCTCTGTTGTTACAGCGGAGGTCTGTAGTAATAATGTCCAGGAATCCTTGGGTCGATGGTTCAAATCCGTCTCGCGAGAAATTTTTGATATTTATAAATGCCTATTATATTTGATATACTCACCTTCCTCCGCTCCTATGTCCTTGCGATAGCTCAGTTGGTAGAGCGGAGGACTGTAGTAATAATGTTAAGGAATCCTTAGGTCGATGGTTCAAATCCGTCTGGCGAGATATTTTTGATATTTATAAATGGCTCATTATATTTGTTATACTCACCTTCCTCTGCTCCAATGTCCTTGCGATAGCTCTGTTGGTAGAGCGGAGGACAGTAGTAATAATGTTCATGAATCCTTAGGTCGATGGTTCAAATCCGTCTCGCGAGATATTTTTGATATTTATAAATGGCTCATTATATTTGATATACTCACCTTCCTCTGCTCCTATGTCCTTGCGATAGCTCTGTTGTTAGAGCGGACGACTGTAGTAATAATGTTCAGGAATCCTTAGGTCGATGGTTCAAATCCGTCTCGCGGGATATTTTTGATATTTATAAAGGGCTCATTATATTTGATATACTCACCTTCCCCTGCTCCTATGTCCTTGCAATAGCTCAGTTGGTAGAGCGGAGGACTGTAGTAATAATGTTCAGGAATCCTTAGGTCGATGGTTCAAATCCGTCTCGCGAGATATTTTTGATATTTATAAATGGCTCATTATATTTGATATACTCACCTTCCTCTGCTCCTATGTCCTTGCGATAGCTCAGTTGGTAGCGCGGAGGACTGTAGTAATAATGTTCAGGAATCCTTAGGTCGATGGTTCAAATCCGTCTCGCGAGATATTTTTGATATTTATAAATGGCTCATTATATTTGATATACTCACCTTCCTCTGCTCCTATGTCCTTGCGATAGCTCTGTTGTTAGAGCGGACGATTGTAGTAATAATGTTCAGGAATCCTTAGGTCGATGGTTCAAATCCGTCTCGCGAGATATTTTTGATATTTATAAAGGGCTCATTATATTTGATATACTCACCTTCCCCTGCTCCTATGTCCTTGCAATAGCTCAGTTGGTAGAGCGGAGGACTGTAGTAATAATGTTCAGGAATCCTTAGGTCGATGGTTCAAATCCGTCTCGCGAGATATTTTTGATATTTATAAATGGCTCATTATATTTGATATACTCACCTTACTCTGCACCTATCTCCTTGCGATAGCTCAGTTGGTAGAGCGGAGGACTGTAGTAATAATGTTCAGGAATCCTTAGGTCGATTGTTCAAATCCGTCTCGCGAGATATTTTTGATATTTATAAACGGCTCATTATATTTGATATACTCACCTTCCTCGGCTCCTATGTCCTTGCGATAGCTCAGTTGGTAGAGCGGAGGACTATAGTAATAATGTTCAGGAATCCTTAGGTCGATGGTTCAAATCCGTCTCGTGAGATATTTTTGATATTTATAAATTGCTCATTATATTTGATATACTCACCTTCCTCTGCTCCTATGCCCTTGCGATAGCTCAGTTGTTAGAGCGGACGACTGTAGTAATAATGTTCAGGAATCCTTAGGTCGATGGTTCAAATCCGTCTCGCGAGATATTTTTGATATTTATAAAGGGCTCATTATATTTGATATACTCACCTTCCTCTGCTCCTATGTCCTTGCAATAGCTCAGTTGGTAGAGCGGAGGACTGTAGTAATAATGTTCAGGAATCCTTAGGTCGATGGTTCAAATCCGTCTTGCGAGATATTTTTGATATTTATAAATGGCTCATTATATTTGATATACTCACCTTCCTCTGCACCTGTCTCCTTGCGATAGCTCAGTTGGTAGAGCGGAGGACTGTAGTAATAATGTTCAGGAATCCTTAGGTCGATTGTTCAAATCCGTCTCGCGAGATATTTTTGATATTTATAAACGGCTCATTATATTTGATATACTCACCTTCCTCGGCTCCTATGTCCTTGCGATAGCTCAGTTGGTAGAGCGGAGGACTATAGTAATAATGTTCAGGAATCCTTAGGTCGATGGTTCAAATCCGTCTCGCGAGATATTTTTTATATTTATAAATGGCTCATTATATTTGATATACTCAGCTTCCTCTGCTCCTATGTCCTTGCAATTGCTCAGTTGGTAGAGGGGAGGACTGTAGTAATAATGTTCAGGAATCCTTAGGTCGATGGTTCAAATCCGTCTCGCGAGATATTTTTGATATTTATAAATGGCTCATTATATTTGATATACTCACCTTCCTCTGCACCTATCTCCTTGCGATAGCTCAGTTGGTAGAGCGGAGGACTGTAGTAATAATGTTCGGGAATCCTTAGGTCGATTGTTCAAATCCGTCTCGCGAGATATTTTTGATATTTATAAACGGCTCATTATATTTTATATACTCACCTTCCTCGGCTCCTATGTACATGCGATAGCTCAGTTGGTAGAGCGGAGGACTATAGTAATAATGTTCAGGAATCCTTAGGTCGATGGTTCAAATCCGTCTCGCGAGATATTTTTGATATTTATAAATTGCTCATTATATTTGATATACTCACCTTCCTCTGCTCCTATGTCCTTGCGATAGCTCAGTTGGTAGAGCCGAGGGCTGTAGTAATAATGTTCAGGAATCCTTAGGTCGATTTTTCAAATCCGTCTCGCGAGATATTTTTGTTATTTATAACTGGCTCATTATATTTGTTATACTCACCTTCCTCTGCTCCTATGTCCTTGCGATAGCTCTGTTGTTAGAGCGGAGGACTGTAGTAATAATGTTCAGAAATCCTTAGGTCGATGGTTCAAATCCGTCTCGCGAGATATTTTTGATATTTATAAATGGCTCATTATATTTGTTATACTCACCTTCCTCAGTTCCTATGTACTCGCGAAAGCTCAGTTGGTAGAGCGGAGGACTGTAGTATTAATGTTCAGGAATCCTTAGGTCGATGGTTCAAATCCGTCTCGCGAGATATTTTTGATATTTATAAATATCTCATTATATTTGTTTTACTCACTTTCCTCTACTCCTATGTCCTTGCGGTAGCTCTGTTGTTACAGCGGAGGTCTGTAGTAATAATGTCCAGGAATCCTTAGGTCGATGGTTCAAATCCGTCTCGCGAGAAATTTTTGATATTTATAAATGCCTATTATATTTGATATACTCACCTTCCTCCGCTCCTATGTCCTTGCGATAGCTCAGTTGGTAGAGCGGAGGACTGTAGTAATAATGTTCAGGAATCCTTAGGTCGATGGTTCAAATCCGTCTGGCGAGATATTTTTGATATTTATAAATGGCTCATTATATTTGTTATACTCACCTTCCTCTGCTCCAATGTCCTTGCGATAGCTCTGTTGGTAGAGCGGAGGACAGTAGTAATAATGTTCAGGAATCCTTAGGTCGATGGTTCAAATCCGTCTCGCGAGATATTTTTGATATTTATAAATGGCTCATTATATTTGATATACTCACCTTCCTCTGCTCCTATGTCCTTGCGATAGCTCTGTTGTTAGAGCGGACGACTGTAGTAATAATGTTCAGGAATCCTTGGGTCGATGGTTCAAATCCGTCTCGCGGGATATTTTTGATATTTATAAAGGGCTCATTATATTTGATATACTCACCTTCCTCTGCTCCTATGTCCTTGCAATAGCTCAGTTGGTAGAGCGGAGGACTGTAGTAATAATGTTCAGGAATCCTTAGGTCGATGGTTCAAATCCGTCTCGCGAGAAATTTTTGATATTTATAAATGCCTATTATATTTTATATACTCACCTTCCTCCGCTCCTATGTCCTTGCGATAGCTCAGTTGGTAGAGCGGAGGACTGTAGTAATAATGTTCAGGAATCCTTAGGTCGATGGTTCCAATCCGTCTGGCGAGATATTTTTGATATTTATAAATGGCTCATTATATTTGTTATACTCACCTTCCTCTGCTCCAATGTCCTTGCGATAGCTCTGTTGGTAGAGCGGAGGACAGTAGTAATAATGTTCAGGAATCCTTAGGTCGATGGTTCAAATCCGTCTCGCGAGATATTTTTGATATTTATAAATGGCTCATTATATTTGATATACTCACCTTCCTCTGCTCCTATGTCCTTGCGATAGCTCTGTTGTTAGAGCGGACGACTGTAGTAATAATGTTCAGGAATCCTTGGGTCGATGGTTCAAATCCGTCTCGCGGGATATTTTTGATATTTATAAAGGGCTCATTATATTTGATATACTCACCTTCCTCTGCTCCTATGTCCTTGCAATAGCTCAGTTGGTAGAGCGGAGGACTGTAGTAATAATGTTCAGGAATCCTTAGGTCGATGGTTCAAATCCGTCTCGCGAGATATTTTTGATATTTATAAATGGCTCATTATATTTGATATACTCACCTTCCTCTGCTCCTATGTCCTTGCGATAGCTCAGTTGGTAGCGCGGAGGACTGTAGTAATAATGTTCAGGAATCCTTAGGTCGATGGTTCAAATCCGTCTCGCGAGATATTTTTGATATTTATAAATGGCTCATCATATTTGATATACTCACCTTCCTTTGCTCCTATGTCCTTGCGATAGCTCTGTTGTTAGAGCGGACGACTGTAGTAATAATGTTCAGGAATCCTTAGGTCGATGGTTCAAATCCGTCTCGCGAGATATTTTTGATATTTATAAATGGCTCATTATATTTGATATACTCACCTTCCTCTGCTCCTATGTCCTTGCGATAGCTCAGTTGGTAGAGCGGAGGACTGTAGTAAAAATGTTCAGGAATCCTTAGGTCGATGGTTCAAATCCGTCTCGCGAGATATTTTTGATATTTATAAATGGCTCATCATATTTGATATACTCACCTTCCTCTGCTCCTATGTCCTTGCGATAGCTCTGTTGGTAGCGCGGAGGACTGTAGTAATAATGTTCAGGAATCCTTAGGTCGATGGTTCAAATCCGTCTCGCGAGATATTTTTGATATTTATAAATATCTCATTATATTTGTTTTACTCACTTTCCTCTACTCCTATGTCCTTGCGGTAGCTCTGTTGTTACAGCGGAGGTCTGTAGTAATAATGTCCAGGAATCCTTAGGTCGATGGTTCAAATCCGTCTCGCGAGAAATTTTTGATATTTATAAATGCCTATTATATTTGATATACTCACCTTCCTCCGCTCCTATGTCCTTGCGATAGCTCAGTTGGTAGAGCGGAGGACTGTAGTAATAATGTTCAGGAATCCTTAGGTCGATGGTTCCAATCCGTCTGGCGAGATATTTTTGATATTTATAAATGGCTCATTATATTTGTTATACTCACCTTCCTCTGCTCCAATGTCCTTGCGATAGCTCTGTTGGTAGAGCGGAGGACAGTAGTAATAATGTTCAGGAATCCTTAGGTCGATGGTTCAAATCCGTCTCGCGAGATATTTTTGATATTTATAAATGGCTCATTATATTTGATATACTCACCTTCCTCTGCTCCTATGTCCTTGCGATAGCTCTGTTGTTAGAGCGGACGACTGTAGTAATAATGTTCAGGAATCCTTGGGTCGATGGTTCAAATCCGTCTCGCGGGATATTTTTGATATTTATAAAGGGCTCATTATATTTGATATACTCACCTTCCTCTGCTCCTATGTCCTTGCAATAGCTCAGTTGGTAGAGCGGAGGACTGTAGTAATAATGTTCAGGAATCCTTAGGTCGATGGTTCAAATCCGTCTCGCGAGATATTTTTGATATTTATAAATGGCTCATTATATTTGATATACTCACCTTCCTCTGCTCCTATGTCCTTGCGATAGCTCAGTTGGTAGCGCGGAGGACTGTAGTAATAATGTTCAGGAATCCTTAGGTCGATGGTTCAAATCCGTCTCGCGAGATATTTTTGATATTTATAAATGGCTCATCATATTTGATATACTCACCTTCCTTTGCTCCTATGTCCTTGCGATAGCTCTGTTGTTAGAGCGGACGACTGTAGTAATAATGTTCAGGAATCCTTAGGTCGATGGTTCAAATCCGTCTCGCGAGATATTTTTGATATTTATAAATGGCTCATTATATTTGATATACTCACCTTCCTCTGCTCCTATGTCCTTGCGATAGCTCAGTTGGTAGAGCGGAGGACTGTAGTAAAAATGTTCAGGAATCCTTAGGTCGATGGTTCAAATCCGTCTCGCGAGATATTTTTGATATTTATAAATGGCTCATCATATTTGATATACTCACCTTCCTCTGCTCCTATGTCCTTGCGATAGCTCTGTTGTTAGAGCGGAGGACTGTAGTAATAATGTTCAGGAATCCTTAGGTCGATGGTTCAAATCCGTCTCGCGAGATATTTTTGATATTTATAAATGGCTCATTATATTTGATATACTCACCTTCCTCTGCTCCTATGTCCTTGCGATAGCTCAGTTGGTAGCGCGGAGGACTGTAGTAATAATGTTCAGGAATCCTTAGGTCGATGGTTCAAATCCGTCTCGCGAGATATTTTTGATATTTATAAATGGCTCATCATATTTGATATACTCACCTTCCTTTGCTCCTATGTCCTTGCGATAGCTCTGTTGTTAGAGCGGACGACTGTAGTAATAATGTTCAGGAATCCTTAGGTCGATGGTTCAAATCCGTCTCGCGAGATATTTTTGATATTTATAAATGGCTCATTATATTTGATATACTCACCTTCCTCTGCTCCTATGTCCTTGCGATAGCTCAGTTGGTAGAGCGGAGGACTGTAGTAATAATGTTCAGGAATCCTTAGGTCGATGGTTCAAATCCGTCTCGCGAGATATTTTTGATATTTATAAATGGCTCATCATATTTGATATACTCACCTTCCTTTGCTCCTATGTCCTTGCGATAGCTCTGTTGTTAGAGCGGAGGACTGTAGTAATAATGTTCAGGAATCCTTAGGTCGATGGTTCAAATCCGTCTCGCGAGATATTTTTGATATTTATAAATGGCTCATTATATTTGATATACTCACCTTCCTCTGCTCCTATGTCCTTGCGATAGCTCAGTTGGTAGAGCGGAGGACTGTAGTAATAATGTTCAGGAATCCTTAGGTAGATGGTTCAAATCCGTCTCCCGAGATATTTTTGATATTTATAAATGGCTCATTATATTTGATATACTCACCTTCCTCTGCTCCTATGTCCTTGCGATAGCTCAGTTGGTAGAGCGGAGGACTGTAGTAATAATGTTCAGGAATCCTTAGGTCGATGGTTCAAATCCGTCTCGCGAGATATTTTTGATATTTATAAATGGCTCATTATATTTGTTATACTCACCTTCCTGTGATCCTATGTCCTTGCGATAGCTCTGTTGTTAGAGCGGAGGACTGTAGTAATAATGTTCAGGAATCCTTAGGTCGATGGTTCAAATCCGTCTCGCGAGATATTTTTTATATTTATAAATGGCTCATTATATTTGATATACTCACCTTCCTCTGCTCCTATGTCCTTGCGATAGCTCAGTTGGTAGAGCGGAGGACTGTAGTAATAATGTTCAGGAATCCTTAGGTAGATGGTTCAAATCCGTCTCCCGAGATATTTTTGATATTTATAAATGGCTCATTATATTTGATATACTCACCTTCCTCTGCTCCTATGTCCTTGCGATAGCTCAGTTGGTAGAGCGGAGGACTGTAGTAATAATGTTCAGGAATCCTTAGGTCGATGGTTCAATCCGTCTCGCGAGATATTTTTGATATTTATAAATGGCTCATTATATTTGTTATACTCACCTTCCTCTCCTCCTATGTCCTTGCGATAACTCTGTTGTTAGAGCGGATGACTGTAGTAATAATGTTCAGGAATCCTTAGGTCGATGGTTCAAATCCGTCTCCCGAGATATTTTTGATATTTAAAAATGGATCATTATATTTGATATACTCACCTTCCTCTGCTCCTATGTCCTTGCGATAGCTCAGTTGGTAGAGCGGAGGACTGTAGTAATAATGTTCAGGAATCCTCAGGTCGATGATTCAAATCCGTCTCGCGAGATATTTTTGATATTTATAAATGGCTCATTATATTTGTTATACTCACCTTCCTCTCCTCCTATGTCCTTGCGATAACTCTGTTGTTAGAGCGGATGACTGTAGTAATAATGTTCAGGAATCCTTAGGTCGATGGTTCAAATCCGTCTCGCGAGATATTTTTGATATTTATAAATCGCTCATTATATTTGATATACTCACCTTCCTCTGCTCCTATGTCCTTGCAATTGCTCAGTTGGTAGAGGGGAGGACTGTAGTAATAATGTTCAGGAATCCTTAGGTCGATGGTTCAAATCCGTCTCGCGAGATATTTTTGATATTTATAAATGGCTCATTATATTTGATATACTCACCTTCCTCTGCACCTATCTCCTTGCGATAGCTCAGTTGGTAGAGCGGAGGACTGTAGTAATAATGTTCGGGAATCCTTAGGTCGATTGTTCAAATCCGTCTCGCGAGATATTTTTGATATTTATAAACGGCTCATTATATTTTATATACTCACCTTCCTCGGCTCCTATGACCATGCGATAGCTCAGTTGGTAGAGCGGAGGACTATAGTAATAATGTTCAGGAATCCTTAGGTCGATGGTTCAAATCCGTCTCGCGAGATATTTTTGATATTTATAAATTGCTCATTATATTTGATATACTCACCTTCCTCTGCTCCTATGTCCTTGCGATAGCTCAGTTGGTAGAGCGGAGGGCTGTAGTAATAATGTTCAGGAATCCTTAGGTCGATTTTTCAAATCCGTCTCGCGAGATATTTTTGTTATTTATAACTGGCTCATTATATTTGATATACTCACCTTCTTCTGCTCCTATGTCCTTGCGATCGCTCTGTTGTTAGAGCGGAGGACTGTAGTAATAATGTTCAGAAATCCTTAGGTCGATGGTTCAAATCCGTCTCGCGAGATATTTTTGATATTTATAAATGGCTCATTATATTTGTTATACTCACCTTCCTCAGTTCCTATGTACTCGCGAAAGCTCAGTTGGTAGAGCGGAGGACTGTAGTAATAATGTTCAGGAATCCTTAGGGCGATGGTTCAAATCCGTCTCGCGAGATATTTTTGATATTTATAAATATCTCATTATATTTGATTTACTCACCTTCCTCTACTCCTATGTCCTTGCGGTAGCTCTGTTGTTACAGCGGAGGTCTGTAGTAATAATGTCCAGGAATCCTTGGGTCGATGGTTCAAATCCGTCTCGCGAGAAATTTTTGATATTTATAAATGCCTATTATATTTGATATACTCACCTTCCTCCGCTCCTATGTCCTTGCGATAGCTCAGTTGGTAGAGCGGAGGACTGTAGTAATAATGTTAAGGAATCCTTAGGTCGATGGTTCAAATCCGTCTGGCGAGATATTTTTGATATTTATAAATGGCTCATTATATTTGTTATACTCACCTTCCTCTGCTCCAATGTCCTTGCGATAGCTCTGTTGGTAGAGCGGAGGACAGTAGTAATAATGTTCAGGAATCCTTAGGTCGATGGTTCAAATCCGTCTCGCGAGATATTTTTGATATTTATAAATGGCTCATTATATTTGATATACTCACCTTCCTCTGCTCCTATGTCCTTGCGATAGCTCTGTTGTTAGAGCGGACGACTGTAGTAATAATGTTCAGGAATCCTTAGGTCGATGGTTCAAATCCGTCTCGCGGGATATTTTTGATATTTATAAAGGGCTCATTATATTTGATATACTCACCTTCCTCTGCTCCTATGTCCTTGCAATAGCTCAGTTGGTAGAGCGGAGGACTGTAGTAATAATGTTCAGGAATCCTTAGGTCGATGGTTCAAATCCGTCTCGCGAGATATTTTTGATATTTATAAATGGCTCATTATATTTGATATACTCACCTTCCTCTGCTCCTATGTCCTTGCGATCGCTCAGTTGGTAGCGCGGAGGACTGTAGTAATAATGTTCAGGAATCCTTAGGTCGATGGTTCAAATCCGTCTCGCGAGATATTTTTGATATTTATAAATGGCTCATTATATTTGATATACTCACCTTCCTCTGCTCCTATGTCCTTGCGATAGCTCTGTTGTTAGAGCGGACGATTGTAGTAATAATGTTCAGGAATCCTTAGGTCGATGGTTCAAATCCGTCTCGCGAGATATTTTTGATATTTATAAAGGGCTCATTATATTTGATATACTCACCTTCCCCTGCTCCTATGTCCTTGCAATAGCTCAGTTGGTAGAGCGGAGGACTGTAGTAATAATGTTCAGGAATCTTTAGGTCGATGGTTCAAATCCGTCTCGCGAGATATTTTTGATATTTATAAATGGCTCATTATATTTGATATACTCACCTTCCTCTCCTCCTATGTCCTTGCGATAACTCTGTTGTTAGAGCGGATGACTGTAGTAATAATGTTCAGGAATCCTTAGGTCGATGGTTCAAATCCGTCTCGCGAGATATTTTTGATATTTATAAATCGCTCATTATATTTGATATACTCACCTTCCTCTGCTCCTATGTCCTTGCAATTGCTCAGTTGGTAGAGGGGAGGACTGTAGTAATAATGTTCAGGAATCCTTAGGTCGATGGTTCAAATCCGTCTCGCGAGATATTTTTGATATTTATAAATGGCTCATTATATTTGATATACTCACCTTCCTCTGCACCTATCTCCTTGCGATAGCTCAGTTGGTAGAGCGGAGGACTGTAGTAATAATGTTCGGGAATCCTTAGGTCGATTGTTCAAATCCGTCTCGCGAGATATTTTTGATATTTATAAACGGCTCATTATATTTTATATACTCACCTTCCTCGGCTCCTATGTCCATGCGATAGCTCAGTTGGTAGAGCGGAGGACTATAGTAATAATGTTCAGGAATCCTTAGGTCGATGGTTCAAATCCGTCTCGCGAGATATTTTTGATATTTATAAATTGCTCATTATATTTGATATACTCACCTTCCTCTGCTCCTATGTCCTTGCGATAGCTCAGTTGGTAGAGCGGAGGGCTGTAGTAATAATGTTCAGGAATCCTTAGGTCGATTTTTCAAATCCGTCTCGCGAGATATTTTTGTTATTTATAACTGGCTCATTATATTTGATATACTCACCTTCTTCTGCTCCTATGTCCTTGCGATAGCTCTGTTGTTAGAGCGGAGGACTGTAGTAATAATGTTCAGAAATCCTTAGGTCGATGGTTCAAATCCGTCTCGCGAGATATTTTTGATATTTATAAATGGCTCATTATATTTGTTATACTCACCTTCCTCTGTTCCTATGTACTCGCGAAAGCTCAGTTGGTAGAGCGGAGGACTGTAGTAATAATGTTCAGGAATCCTTAGGTCGATGGTTCAAATCCGTCTCGCGAGATATTTTTGATATTTATAAATATCTCATTATATTTGATTTACTCACCTTCCTCTACTCCTATGTCCTTGCGGTAGCTCTGTTGTTACAGCGGAGGTCTGTAGTAATAATGTCCAGGAATCCTTGGGTCGATGGTTCAAATCCGTCTCAAGAGAAATTTTTGATATTTATAAATGCCTATTATATTTGATATACTCACCTTCCTCCGCTCCTATGTCCTTGCGATAGCTCAGTTGGTAGAGCGGAGGACTGTAGTAATAATGTTAAGGAATCCTTAGGTCGATGGTTCAAATCCGTCTGGCGAGATATTTTTGATATTTATAAATGGCTCATTATATTTGTTATACTCACCTTCCTCTGCTCCAATGTCCTTGCGATAGCTCTGTTGGTAGAGCGGAGGTCAGTAGTAATAATGTTCAGGAATCCTTAGGTCGATGGTTCAAATCCGTCTCGCGAGATATTTTTGATATTTATAAATGGCTCATTATATTTGATATACTCACCTTCCTCTGCTCCTATGTCCTTGCGATAGCTCTGTTGTTAGAACGGACGACTGTAGTAATAATGTTAAGGAATCCTTAGGTCGATGGTTCAAATCCGTCTCGCGGGATATTTTTGATATTTATAAAGGGCTCATTATATTTGATATACTCACCTTCCTCTGCTCCTATGTCCTTGCAATAGCTCAGTTGGTAGAGCGGAGGACTGTAGTAATAATGTTCAGGAATCCTTAGGTCGATGGTTCAAATCCGTCTCGCGAGATATTTTTGATATTTATAAATCGCTCATTATATTTGATATACTCACCTTCCTCTGCTCCTATGTCCTTGCAATTGCTCAGTTGGTAGAGGGGAGGACTGTAGTAATAATGTTCAGGAATCCTTAGGTCGATGGTTCAAATCCGTCTCGCGAGATATTTTTGATATTTATAAATGGCTCATTATATTTGATATACTCACCTTCCTCTGCACCTATCTCCTTGCGATAGCTCAGTTGGTAGAGCGGAGGACTGTAGTAATAATGTTCGGGAATCCTTAGGTCGATTGTTCAAATCCGTCTCGCGAGATATTTTTGATATTTATAAACGGCTCATTATATTTTATATACTCACCTTCCTCGGCTCCTATGACCATGCGATAGCTCAGTTGGTAGAGCGGAGGACTATAGTAATAATGTTCAGGAATCCTTAGGTCGATGGTTCAAATCCGTCTCGCGAGATATTTTTGATATTTATAAATTGCTCATTATATTTGATATACTCACCTTCCTCTGCTCCTATGTCCTTGCGATAGCTCAGTTGGTAGAGCGGAGGGCTGTAGTAATAATGTTCAGGAATCCTTAGGTCGATTTTTCAAATCCGTCTCGCGAGATATTTTTGTTATTTATAACTGGCTCATTATATTTGATATACTCACCTTCTTCTGCTCCTATGTCCTTGCGATCGCTCTGTTGTTAGAGCGGAGGACTGTAGTAATAATGTTCAGAAATCCTTAGGTCGATGGTTCAAATCCGTCTCGCGAGATATTTTTGATATTTATAAATGGCTCATTATATTTGTTATACTCACCTTCCTCAGTTCCTATGTACTCGCGAAAGCTCAGTTGGTAGAGCGGAGGACTGTAGTAATAATGTTCAGGAATCCTTAGGGCGATGGTTCAAATCCGTCTCGCGAGATATTTTTGATATTTATAAATATCTCATTATATTTGATTTACTCACCTTCCTCTACTCCTATGTCCTTGCGGTAGCTCTGTTGTTACAGCGGAGGTCTGTAGTAATAATGTCCAGGAATCCTTGGGTCGATGGTTCAAATCCGTCTCGCGAGAAATTTTTGATATTTATAAATGCCTATTATATTTGATATACTCACCTTCCTCCGCTCCTATGTCCTTGCGATAGCTCAGTTGGTAGAGCGGAGGACTGTAGTAATAATGTTAAGGAATCCTTAGGTCGATGGTTCAAATCCGTCTGGCGAGATATTTTTGATATTTATAAATGGCTCATTATATTTGTTATACTCACCTTCCTCTGCTCCAATGTCCTTGCGATAGCTCTGTTGGTAGAGCGGAGGACAGTAGTAATAATGTTCAGGAATCCTTAGGTCGATGGTTCAAATCCGTCTCGCGAGATATTTTTGATATTTATAAATGGCTCATTATATTTGATATACTCACCTTCCTCTGCTCCTATGTCCTTGCGATAGCTCTGTTGTTAGAGCGGACGACTGTAGTAATAATGTTCAGGAATCCTTAGGTCGATGGTTCAAATCCGTCTCGCGGGATATTTTTGATATTTATAAAGGGCTCATTATATTTGATATACTCACCTTCCTCTGCTCCTATGTCCTTGCAATAGCTCAGTTGGTAGAGCGGAGGACTGTAGTAATAATGTTCAGGAATCCTTAGGTCGATGGTTCAAATCCGTCTCGCGAGATATTTTTGATATTTATAAATGGCTCATTATATTTGATATACTCACCTTCCTCTGCTCCTATGTCCTTGCGATCGCTCAGTTGGTAGCGCGGAGGACTGTAGTAATAATGTTCAGGAATCCTTAGGTCGATGGTTCAAATCCGTCTCGCGAGATATTTTTGATATTTATAAATGGCTCATTATATTTGATATACTCACCTTCCTCTGCTCCTATGTCCTTGCGATAGCTCTGTTGTTAGAGCGGACGATTGTAGTAATAATGTTCAGGAATCCTTAGGTCGATGGTTCAAATCCGTCTCGCGAGATATTTTTGATATTTATAAAGGGCTCATTATATTTGATATACTCACCTTCCCCTGCTCCTATGTCCTTGCAATAGCTCAGTTGGTAGAGCGGAGGACTGTAGTAATAATGTTCAGGAATCTTTAGGTCGATGGTTCAAATCCGTCTCGCGAGATATTTTTGATATTTATAAATGGCTCATTATATTTGATATACTCACCTTCCTCTCCTCCTATGTCCTTGCGATAACTCTGTTGTTAGAGCGGATGACTGTAGTAATAATGTTCAGGAATCCTTAGGTCGATGGTTCAAATCCGTCTCGCGAGATATTTTTGATATTTATAAATCGCTCATTATATTTGATATACTCACCTTCCTCTGCTCCTATGTCCTTGCAATTGCTCAGTTGGTAGAGGGGAGGACTGTAGTAATAATGTTCAGGAATCCTTAGGTCGATGGTTCAAATCCGTCTCGCGAGATATTTTTGATATTTATAAATGGCTCATTATATTTGATATACTCACCTTCCTCTGCACCTATCTCCTTGCGATAGCTCAGTTGGTAGAGCGGAGGACTGTAGTAATAATGTTCGGGAATCCTTAGGTCGATTGTTCAAATCCGTCTCGCGAGATATTTTTGATATTTATAAACGGCTCATTATATTTTATATACTCACCTTCCTCGGCTCCTATGTCCATGCGATAGCTCAGTTGGTAGAGCGGAGGACTATAGTAATAATGTTCAGGAATCCTTAGGTCGATGGTTCAAATCCGTCTCGCGAGATATTTTTGATATTTATAAATTGCTCATTATATTTGATATACTCACCTTCCTCTGCTCCTATGTCCTTGCGATAGCTCAGTTGGTAGAGCGGAGGGCTGTAGTAATAATGTTCAGGAATCCTTAGGTCGATTTTTCAAATCCGTCTCGCGAGATATTTTTGTTATTTATAACTGGCTCATTATATTTGATATACTCACCTTCTTCTGCTCCTATGTCCTTGCGATAGCTCTGTTGTTAGAGCGGAGGACTGTAGTAATAATGTTCAGAAATCCTTAGGTCGATGGTTCAAATCCGTCTCGCGAGATATTTTTGATATTTATAAATGGCTCATTATATTTGTTATACTCACCTTCCTCAGTTCCTATGTACTCGCGAAAGCTCAGTTGGTAGAGCGGAGGACTGTAGTAATAATGTTCAGGAATCCTTAGGTCGATGGTTCAAATCCGTCTCGCGAGATATTTTTGATATTTATAAATATCTCATTATATTTGATTTACTCACCTTCCTCTACTCCTATGTCCTTGCGGTAGCTCTGTTGTTACAGCGGAGGTCTGTAGTAATAATGTCCAGGAATCCTTGGGTCGATGGTTCAAATCCGTCTCAAGAGAAATTTTTGATATTTATAAATGCCTATTATATTTGATATACTCACCTTCCTCCGCTCCTATGTCCTTGCGATAGCTCAGTTGGTAGAGCGGAGGACTGTAGTAATAATGTTAAGGAATCCTTAGGTCGATGGTTCAAATCCGTCTGGCGAGATATTTTTGATATTTATAAATGGCTCATTATATTTGTTATACTCACCTTCCTCTGCTCCAATGTCCTTGCGATAGCTCTGTTGGTAGAGCGGAGGTCAGTAGTAATAATGTTCAGGAATCCTTAGGTCGATGGTTCAAATCCGTCTCGCGAGATATTTTTGATATTTATAAATGGCTCATTATATTTGATATACTCACCTTCCTCTGCTCCTATGTCCTTGCGATAGCTCTGTTGTTAGAACGGACGACTGTAGTAATAATGTTAAGGAATCCTTAGGTCGATGGTTCAAATCCGTCTCGCGGGATATTTTTGATATTTATAAAGGGCTCATTATATTTGATATACTCACCTTCCTCTGCTCCTATGTCCTTGCAATAGCTCAGTTGGTAGAGCGGAGGACTGTAGTAATAATGTTCAGGAATCCTTAGGTCGATGGTTCAAATCCGTCTCGCGAGATATTTTTGATATTTATAAATGGCTCATTATATTTGATATACTCACCTTCCTCTGCTCCTATGTCCTTGCGATAGCTCAGTTGGTAGCGCGGAGGACTGTAGTAATAATGTTCAGGAATCCTTAGGTCGATGGTTCAAATCCGTCTCGCGAGATATTTTTGATATTTATAAATGGCTCATTATATTTGATATACTCACCTTCCTCTGCTCCTATGTCCTTGCGATAGCTCTGTTGTTAGAGCGGACGATTGTAGTAATAATGTTCAGGAATCCTTAGGTCGATGGTTCAAATCCGTCTCGCGAGATATTTTTGATATTTATAAAGGGCTCATTATATTTGATATACTCACCTTCCCCTGCTCCTATGTCCTTGCAATAGCTCAGTTGGTAGAGCGGAGGACTGTAGTAATAATGTTCAGGAATCTTTAGGTCGATGGTTCAAATCCGTCTCGCGAGATATTTTTGATATTTATAAATGGCTCATTATATTTGATATACTCACCTTCCTCTGCACCTATCTCCTTGCGATAGCTCAGTTGGTAGAGCGGAGGACTGTAGTAATAATGTTCAGGAATCCTTAGGTCGATTGTTCAAATCCGTCTCGCGAGATATTTTTGATATTTATAAACGGCTCAAAATATTTGATATACTCACCTTCCTCGGCTCCGATGTCCTTGCGATAGCTCAGTTGGTAGAGCGGAGGACTATAGTAATAATGTTCAGGAATCCTTAGGTCGATGGTTCAAATCCGTCTCGTGAGATATTTTTGATATTTATAAATTGCTCATTATATTTGATATACTCACCTTCCTCTGCTCCTGTGCCCTTGCGATAGCTCAGTTGGTAGAGCGGAGGGCTGTAGTAATAATGTTCAGGAATCCTTAGGTCGATTGTTCAAATCCGTCTCGCGAGATATTTTTGATATTTATAAATGGCTCATTATATTTGATATACTCACCTTCCTCTGCTCCTATGTCCTTGCGATGGTTCAGTTGGTAGAGCGGAAGACTGCAGTAACAATGTTCAAGAATCCTTAGGTCGATGGTTCAAATCCGTCTCGCGAGATATTTTTGATATTTATAAATGGCTCATTATATTTGATATACTCACCTTCCTCTGCCCCTACGTCCTTGCGATAGCTCTGTTGTGAGAGCGGAGGACTGTAGTAATAATGCTCAGGAATCTTTAGGTCGATGGTTCAAATCCGTCTCGCGAGATTTTTTTTCATATTTAAAATGGCTCATTATATTTGATATACTCACCTTCCTCTACTCTTATATCCTTGCGATAGCTCAGTTGGTAGAGCGGAGGACTGTAGTAATAATGTTCAGGAATCTTTAGGTCGATGGTTCAAATCCGTCTCGCGTGATATTTTTGATATTTATAAATGGCACATTATATTTGATATACTCACCTTCCTCTGCTCCTATGTCCTTGCGATAGCTCAGTTGGTAGAGCAGAGGACTGTAGTAATAATGTTCAGGAATCCTTAGGTCGATGGTTCAAATCCGTCTCGCGAGATATTTTTGATATTTATAAATGGCGCATTATATTTGATATACTCACCTTCCTCTGCTCCTATGTCCTTGCGATAGCTCAGTTGGTAGAGCGGAGGACTGTAGTAATAATGTTCAGGAATCCTTAGGTCGATGGTTCAAATCCGTCTCGCGAGATATTTTTGATATTTATAAATGGCTCATTATATTTGTTATACTCACCTTCCTGTGATCCTATGTCCTTGCGATAGCTCTGTTGTTAGAGCGGAGGTCTGTAGTAATAATGTTCAGGAATCCTTAGGTCGATGGTTCAAATCCGTCTCGCGAGATATTTTTGATATTTATAAATGGCGCATTATATTTTATATACTCACCTTCCTCTGCTCCTATGTCCATGCGATAGCACAGTTGGTAGAGAGGAGGACTGTAGTAATAATGTTCAGGAATCCTTAGGTCGATGGTTCAAATCCGTCTCGCGAGATATTTTTGATATTTATAAATGGCTCATTATATTTGATATACTCACCTTCCTCTGCTCCTATGTCCTTGCGGTAGCTCAGTTAGTAGAGCGGAGGGCTGTAGTAATAATGTTCAGGAATCCTTAGGTAGATGGTTCAAATCCGTCTCCCGAGATATTTTTGATATTTATAAATGGCTCATTATATTTGATATACTCACCTTCCTCTGCTCCTATGTCCTTGCGATAGCTCAGTTGGTAGAGCGGAGGACTGTAGTAATAATGTTCAGGAATCCTTAGGTCGATGGTTCAAATCCGTCTCGCGAGATATTTTTGATATTTATAAATCGCTCATTATATTTGATATACTCACCTTCCTCTGCCGATACGTCCTTGCGATAGCTCTGTTGTGAGAGCGGAGGACTGTAGTAATAATGCTCAGGAATCTTTAGGTCGATGGTTCAAATCCGTCTCGCGAGATTTTTTTTCATATTTAAAATGGCTCATTATATTTGATATACTCACCTTCCTCTACTCTTATATCCTTGCGATAGCTCAGTTGGTAGAGCGGAGGACTGTAGTAATAATGTTCAGGAATCTTTAGGTCGATGGTTCAAATCCGTCTCGCGTGATATTTTTGATATTTATAAATGGCTCATTATATTTGATATACTCACCTTCCTCTGCTCCTATGTCCTTGCGATAGCTCAGTTGGTAGAGCAGAGGACTGTAGTAATAATGTTCAGGAATCCTTAGGTCGATGGTTCAAATCCGTCTCGCGAGATATTTTTTATATTTATAAATGGCTCATTATATTTGATATACTCACCTTCCTCTGCTCCTATGTCCTTGCGATAGCTCAGTTGGTAGAGCGGAGGACTGTAGTAATAATGTTCAGGAATCCTTAGGTAGATGGTTCAAATCCGTATCCCGAGATATTTTTGATATTTATAAATGGCTCATTATATTTGATATACTCACCTTCCTCTGCTCCTATGTCCTTGCGATAGCTCAGTTGGTAGAGCGGAGGACTGTAGTAATAATGTTCAGGAATCCTTAGGTCGATGGTTCAAATCCGTCTCGCGAGATATTTTTGATATTTATAAATGGCTCATTATATTTGTTATACTCACCTTCCTCTCCTCCAATGTCCTTGCGATAACTCTGTTGTTAGAGCGGATGACTGTAGTAATAATGTTCAGGAATCCTTAGGTCGATGGTTCAAATCCGTCTCCCGAGATATTTTTGATATTTAAAAATGGATCATTATATTTGATATACTCACTTTCCTCTGCTCCTATGTCCTTGCGATAGCTCAGTTGGTAGAGCGGAGGACTGTAGTAATAATGTTCAGGAATCCTTAGGTCGATGATTCAAAACCGTCTCGCGAGATATTTTTGATATTTATAAATGGCTCATTGTATTTGTTATACTCACCTTCCTCACCTCCTATGTCCTTGCGATAACTCTGTTGTTAGAGCGGATGACTGTAGTAATAATGTTCAGGAATCCTTAGGTCGATGGTTCAAATCCGTCTCGCGAGATATTTTTGATATTTATCAATGGCTCATTATATTTGATATACTCACCTTCATCTGCCTCTACGTCCTTGCGATAGCTCAGTTGGTAGAGCGGAGGACTGTAGTAATAATGTTCAGGAATCTTTAGGTCGATGGTTCAAATCCGTCTCGCCTGATATTTTTGATATTTATAAATGGCTCATTATATTTGATATACTCACCTTCCTCTGCTCCTATGTCCTTGCGATAGCTCAGTTGGTAGAGCAAAGGACTGTAGTAATAATGTTCAGGAATCCTTAGGTCGATGGTTCAAATTCGTCTCGCGAGATATTTTTGATATTTATAAACGGCTCATTATATTTGATATACTCACCTTCCTCTGCTCCTATGTCCTTGCGATAGCTCAGTTGGTAGAGCGGAGGACTGTAGTAATAATGTTCAGGAATCCTTAGGTCGATGGTTCAAATCCGTCTCGCGAGATATTTTTGATATTTATAAATGGCTCATTATATTTGTTATACTCACCTTCCTCTGATCCTATGTCCTTGCGATAGCTCTGTTGTTAGAGCGGAGGATTTTAGTAATAATGTTCAGGAATCCATAGGTCGATGGTTCAAATCCGTCTCGCGAGATATTTTTGATATTTATAAATGGCTCATTATATTTGATATACTCACCTTCCTCTGCTCCTATGTCCTTGCGATAGCTCAGTTGGTAGAGCGGAGGACTGTAGTAATAATGTTCAGGAATCCTTAGGTAGATGGTTCAAATCCGTCTCCCGAGATATTTTTGATATTTATAAATGGCTCATTATATTTGATATACTCACCTTCCTCTGCTCCTATGTCCTTGCGATAGCTCAGTTGGTAGAGCGGAGGACTGTAGTAATAATGTTCAGGAATCCTTAGGTCGATGGTTCAAATCCGTCTCGCGAGATATTTTTGATATTTATAAATGGATCATTATATTTGTTATACTCACCTTCCTCTTCTCCTATGTCCTTGCGATAGCTCTGTTGTTAGAGCGGAGGACTGTAGTAATAATGTTCAGGAATCCTTAGGTCGATGGTTCAAATCCGTCTCGCGAGATATTTTTGATATTTATAAATCGCTCATTATATTTGATATACTCACCTTCGTCTGCTCCTATGTCCTTGCGATAGCTCTGTTATTAGAGCGGAGGACTGTAGTAATAATGTTCAGGAATCCTTAGGTCGATGGTTCAAATCCGTCTCGCGAGATATTTTTGATATTTATAAATGGCTCATTATATTTGATATACTCACCTTCCTCTGCTCCTATGTCCTTGCGATAGCTCAGTTGGTAGAGCGGAGGACTGTAGTAATAATGTTCAGGAATCCTTAGGTCGATGGTTCAAATCCGTCACGCGATATATTTTTGATATTTATCAATGGCTCATTATATTTGATATACTCACCTTCCTCTGCACCTATGTCCTTACGATAGCTTAGTTGGTAGAGCGGAGGAGTGTAGTAATAATGTTCAGGAATCCTTAGGTCGATTGTTCAAATCAGTCTCGCGAGATATTTTTGATATTTGTAAATGGCTCATTATATTTGTTATACTCACCTTCCTCTGCTCCTATGTCCTTGCGATAGCTCTGTTGTTAGAGCGGAGGACTGTAGTAATAATGTTCAGGAATCCTTAGGTCCATGGTTCAAATCCGTCTCTCGAGATTCATTTGATATTTATAAATGGCTCATTATATTTGTTATACTCACCTTCCTGTGCTCCCAAGTCCTTGCGATAGCTCTGTTGTTAGAGCGGAGGACTGTAGTAATAATGTTCAGGAACCCTTAGGTCGATGGTTCAAATCCGTCTCGCGTGATATTTTTGATATTTATAAATGGCTCATTATATTTGTTATACTCACCTTCCTCTGCTCCTACGTTCTTGCGATAGCTCAGTTGGTAGAGCGGAGGACTGTAGTAATAATGTTCAGGAATTCTTAGGTCGATTGTTCAAATCCGTCTCGCGAGTTATTTTTGATATTTATAAATGGCTCATTATATTTGTTATACTCACCTTCCTCTGCTCCTATGTCCTTGCGATAGCTCTGTTGTTAGAGCGGAGGACTGTAGTAATAATGTTCAGGAATCCTTGGGTCGATGTTTCAAATCCGTCTCGCGAGATATTTTTGATATTTATAAATGGCTCATTATATTTGTTATACTCACCTTCCCCTGCTCCTATGTCCTTGCAATAGCTCAGTTGGCAGAGCGGAGGACTGTAGTAATAATGTTCAGGAATACTTAGGTCGATGGTTCAACTCCGTCTCGCGAGATTTTTTTGATATTTATAAATGGCTCATTATATTTGTTATACTCACCAAACTCAGTTCCGATGTACTCGCGATAGCTCTGTTGGTAGAGCGGAGGACTGTAGTAATAATGTTCAGGAATCCTTAGGTCGATGGTTCAAATCCGTCTCGCGAGATTTTCTTGATATTTATAAATGGCTCATTATATTTGTTATACTCACCTTCCTCTGTTCCGATGTACTCGCGATAGCTCTGTTGTTAGAGCGGAGCACTGTTGTAATAATGTTCAGGTATCCTTAGGTCGATGGTTCAAATCCGTCTCGCGAGATATTTTTGATATTTATAAATGGCTCATTATATTTGTTATACTCACCTAACTCTGTTCCGATATACTCGCGATATCTCTGTTGGTAGAGCGGAGGACTGTAGTAATAATGTTCAGGAACCCTTAGGTCGATGGTTCAAATCCGTCTCGCGAGATATTTTTGATATTTATAAATGGCTCATTATATTTGTTATACTCACCTTCCTCTGCTCCGATGTACTCGCGATAGCACTGTTGGTAGAGCGGAGGACTGTAGTAATAGTGTTCAGGAATCCTTAGGTCGATGGTTCAAATCCGTCTCACGAGATATTTTTGATATTTATAAAAGGCTCATTATATTTGTTATACTCACCTTCACCTGTTCCGATGTACTCGCGATAGCTCTGTTGGTAGAGCGGAGGACTGTAGTAATAATGTTCAGGAATCCAGAGGTCGATGGTTCAAATCCGTCTCGCGAGGTATTTTTGATATTTATAAATGGCTCATTATATTTGTTATACTCACCTTCCTCTGTTCCGATGTACTCGCGATAGCTCTGTTGGTAGAGCGGAGGACTGTAGTAATAGTGTTCAGGAATACTTACGTCGATGGTTCAAATCCGTCTCGCGAGATTTTTTGATATTTATAAATGGCTCATTATATTTGATATACTCACCTTCTTCTGATCCTATGACCTTGCGATAGCTCAGTTGGTAGAGCGGAGGACTGTAGTTATAATGTTCAGGCATCCTTAGGTCGATTGTTCAAATCCGTCTCGTGAGATATTTTTGATATTTATAAATGGCTCATTATATTTGTTATACTCACCTTCCTCTGCTCCTATGTCCTTGCGATAGCTCTGTTGTTAGAGCGGAGGACTGTAGTAATAATGTTCAGGCATCCTTAGGTCGATGGTTCAAATCCGTCTCGCGAGATATTTTTATATTTATAAATGGCCTATTATATTTGTTATACTTAACTTCCTCTGCTCCTATGTCCTTGCGATAGCTCAGTTGGTAAAGCGGAGGACTGTAATTATAATGTTCAGGAATCCTTAGGTCGATGGTTCAAATCCGTCTCGCGAGATATTTTTGATATTTATAAATGGCTCATTATATTTGTTATACTCACCATCCTCCGTTCCTATGTCCTTGCGATGGCTCTGTTGTTAGAGCGGAGGACTGTAGTAATAATGTTCAGGAATCCTTAGGTCGATGGTTCAAATCCGTCTCGCGAGATATTTTTGATATTTATAAATGGCTCATTATATTTGATATACTCACCTTCCTCTGCTCCTATGTCCTTGCGATAGCTCTGTTGTTAGAGCGGAGGACTGTAGTAATAATGTTCAGGAATCCTTAGGTCGATGGTTCAAATCCGTCTCGCGAGATATTTTTGATATTTATAAATGGCTCATTATATTTGTTATACTCACCTTCCTCTGCTCCTATGTCCTTGCGATAGCTCTGTTGTTAGAGCGGAGGACTGTAATAATAATGTTCAGGAATCCCTAGGTCGATGGTTCAAATCCGTCTCGCGCGATATTTTTGATATTTATAAATGGCTCATTATATTTGATATACTCACCTTCCTCTGCTCCTATGTCCTTGCGATAGCTCTGTTGTTAGAGCGGACGACTGTAGTAATAATGTTCAGGAATCCTTAGGTCGATGGTTCAAATCCGTCTCGCGAGATAATTTTGATATTTATAAATGGCTCATTATATTTGTTATACTCACCTTCCTCTGCTCTTATGTCTTTGCGATAGCTCTGTTGTTAGAGCGGACGACTGTAGTAATAATGTTCAGGAATCCTTAGGTCGATGGTTCAAATCCGTCTCGCGAGTTATTTTTGATATTTATCAATAGCTCATTATATTTGATATACTCACCTTCCTCTGCTCCTATGTCCTTGCGATAGCTCTGTTGTTAGAGCGCAGGACTGTAGTAATAATGTTCAGGAATCCTTAGTTCGATGGTTCAAATCCGTCTCGCGAGATATTTTTAATATTTATCAATGGCTCATTATATTTGATATACTCACCTTCCTCCGCTCCTATGTCCTTGCGATAGCTCTGTTGTTAGAGCGGAGGACTGTAGTTAATAATGTTCAGGAATCCTTAGGTCGATGGTTCAAATCCGTCTCGCGAGATATTTTTGATATTTATAAATGGCTCATTATATTTGTTATACTCACCTTCCTCTGCTCCTATGTCCTTGCGATAGCTCTGTTGTTAGAGCGGAAGACTGTAGTAATAATGTACAGGAATCCTTTGGTCGATGGTTCAAATCCGTCTCGCGAGATATTTTTGATATTTATAAATGGCTCATTATATTTGATATACTCACCTTCCTCTGCTCTTATGTCCTTGCGATAGCTCTGTTGTTAGAGCGGAGGACTGTACTAATAATGTTCAGGAATACTTAGGTCGATGGTTCTCATCCATCTCGCGAGATATTTTTGATATTTATCAATGGCTCATTATATTTGATATACTCACCTTCCTCTGCTCCTATGTCTTTGCGATAGCTCAGTTGTTAGAGCGGAGGACTGTAGTAATAATGTTCAGGAATCCTTAGGTCGATGGTTCAAATCCGTCTCGCGAGATATTTTTGATATTTATAAATGGCTCATTATATTTGTTATACTCACCTTCCTCTGCTCCTATGTCCTTGCGATAGCTCAGTTGGTAGAGCGGAGGACTGTAGTAGTAATGTTCAGGAATCCTTAGGTCGATGGTTCAAATCCGTCTCGCGAGATATTTTTGATATTTATAAATGGCCATTTATATTTGTTATACTCACCTTCCTCGGCTCCTATGTCTTTGCGATAGCTCTGTTGTTAGAGCGGAGGACTGTAATAATAATGTTCAGGAATCCTTAGGTCGATGGTTCAAATCCGTCTCGCGAGATATTTTTGATATTTATCAATAGATCATTATATTTGATATACTCACCTTCCTCTGCTCCTATGTCCTTGCGATAGCTCTGTTGTTAGAGCGGAGGACTGTAGTAATAATGTTCAGGAATCCTTAGGTCGATGGTTCAAATCCGTCTCGCGAGATATTTTTGATATTTATGAATGGCTCATTATATTTGTTATCCTCACCTTCCTCTGCTCCTATGTCCTTGCGATAGCTCTGTTGTTAGAGCGGAGGGCTGTAGTAATAATTTTCAGGAATCCCTAGGTCGATGGTTCAAATCCGTCTCGCGATATATTTTTGATATTTATAAATGGCTCATTATATTTGATATACTCACCTTCCTCTGCTCTTATGTCCTTGCGATAGCTCCGTTGTTACAGCGGAGGACTGTAGTAAAAATGTTCAGGAATCCTTAGGTCGATGGTTCAAATCCGCCTCGCGAGATATTTGTGATATTTATAAATGGCTCATTATATTTGTTATACTCACCTTCCTCTGCTCCTATGTCCTTGCGATGGCTCTGTTGTTAGAGCGGACGTCTGTAGTAATAATGTTCAGGAATCCTTAGGTCGATGGTTCAAATCCGTCTCCCGAGATATTTTTGATATTTATAAATGGCTCATTATATTTGTTATACTCACCTTCCTCTGCTCCTATGTCCTTGCGATAGCTCTGTTTTTAGAGCGGAGGACTGTAGTAATAATATTCAGGAACCCTTAGGTCGATGGTTCAAGTCCGTCTCGCGAGTTATTTTTGATATTTATAAATGGCTCATTATATTTGTTATACTCACCTTCCTCTGCTCCTATGTCCTTGCGATAGCTCAGTTGGTAAAGCGGAGGACTGTAATAATAATGTTCAGGAATCCTTAGGTCGATGGTTCAAATCCGTCTCGTGAGATATTTTCGATATTTATCAATGGCTCATTATATTTGATATACTCACCTTCCTCTGCTCCTATGTCCTTGCGATAGCTCTGTTGTTAGAGCGGAGGACTGTAATAATAATGTTCAGGAATCCTTAGGTCGATGGTTCTCATCCGTCTCGCGAGATATTTTTGATATTTATAAATGGCTCATTATATTTGATATACTCACCTTCCTCTGCTCCTATGTCCTTGCGATGGCTCTGTTGTTAGAGCGGAGGACTGTAGTAGTAATGTTCAGGAATCCTTAGGTCGATGGTTCAAATCCGTCTCGCGAGATATTTTTGAAATTTATCAATGGCTCATTATATTTGATATACTCACCTTCCTCTGCTCCTATGTCCTTGCGATGGCTCTGTTGTTAGAGCGGAGGACTGTAGTAATAATGTTCAGGAATCCTCAGGCCGATGGTTCAAATCCGTCTCGCGAGATATTTTTGATATTTATCAATGGCTCATTATATTTGATATACTCACCTTCCTCTGCTCCTATGTCCTTGCGATCGCTCTGTTGTTAGAGCGGAGGACTGTAGTAATAATGTTCAGGAATCCTCAGGCCGATGGTTCAAATCCGTCTCGCGAGATATTTTTGATATTTATAAATTGCTCATTATATTTGATATACTCACCTTCCTCTGCTCCTATGTCCTTGCGATAGCTCTGTTGTTAGAGCGGAGGACTGTAATAATAATGTTCAGGAATCCTTAGGTCGATGGATCAAATCCGTCTCGCGAGATATTTTTGATATTTATAAATGGCTCATTATATTTGTTATACTCACCTTCCTCTGGTCCTATGTACTTGCGATATCTCAGTTGGTAGAGCGGAGGACTGTAATAATAATGTTCAGGAATCCTTAGGTCGATGGTTCAAATCCGTCTCGCGAGATATTTTTGATATTTATAAATGGCTCATTATATTTGTTATACTCACCTTCCTCTGGTCCTATGTACTTGCGATATCTCAGTTGGTAGAGCGGAGGACTGTAATAATAATGTTCAGGAATCCTTAGGTCGATGGTTCAAATCCGTCTCGCGAGATATTTTTGATATTTATAAATTGCTCATTATATTTGATATACTCACCTTCCTCTGCTCCTATGTCCTTGCGATAGCTCTGTTGTTAGAGCGGAGGACTGTAGTAATAATGTTCAGGAATCCTCAGGCCGATGGTTCAAATCCGTCTCGCGAGATATTTTTGATATTTATAAATTGCTCATTATATTTGATATACTCACCTTCCTCTGCTCCTATGTCCTTGCGATAGCTCTGTTGTTAGAGCGGAGGACTGTAATAATAATGTTCAGGAATCCTTAGGTCGATGGATCAAATCCGTCTCGCGAGATATTTTTGATATTTATAAATGGCTCATTATATTTGTTATACTCACCTTCCTCTGGTCCTATGTACTTGCGATATCTCAGTTGGTAGAGCGGAGGACTGTAATAATAATGTTCAGGAATCCTCAGGCCGATGGTTCAAATCCGTCTCGCGAGATATTTTTGATATTTATAAATCGCTCATTATATTTGATATACTCACCTTCCTCTGCTCCTATGTCCTTGCGATAGCTCTGTTGTTAGAGCGGAGGACTGTAATAATAATGTTCAGGAATCCTTAGGTCGATGGATCAAATCCGTCTCGCGAGATATTTTTGATATTTATAAATGGCTCATTATATTTGTTATACTCACCTTCCTCTGGTCCTATGTACTTGCGATATCTCAGTTGGTAGAGCGGAGGACTGTAATAATAATGTTCAGGAATCCTTAGGTCGATGGTTCAAATCCGTCTCGCGAGATATTTTTGATATTTATAAATGGCTCATTATATTTGTTATACTCACCTTCCTCTGGTCCTATGTACTTGCGATATCTCAGTTGGTAGAGCGGAGGACTGTAATAATAATGTTCAGGAATCCTTAGGTCGATGGTTCAAATCCGTCTCGCGAGATATTTTTGATATTTATAAATGGCTCATTATATTTGTTATACTCACCTTCCTCTGGTCCTATGTACTTGCGATATCTCAGTTGGTAGAGCTGAGGACTGTAATAATAATGTTCAGGAATCCTTAGGTCGATGGATCAAATCCGTCTCGCGAGATATTTTTGATATTTATAAATGGCTCATTATATTTGTTATACTCACCTTCCTCTGGTCCTATGTACTTGCGATATCTCAGTTGGTAGAGCGGAGGACTGTAATAATAATGTTCAGGAATCCTTAGGTCGATGGTTCAAATCCGTCTCGCGAGATATTTTTGATATTTATAAATGGCTCATTATATTTGGTATACTCACCTTCCTCTGCTCCTATGTCCTTGCGATAGCTCTGTTGTTAGAGCGGAGGACTGTAGTAATAATGTTCAGGAGTCCTTAGGTCGATGGTTCAAATCCGTCTCGCGAGATATTTTTGATATTTATAAATGGCTCATTATATTTGATATACTCACCTTCCTCTGCTCCTATGTCCTTGCGATAGCTCTGTTGTTAGAGCGGAGGACTGTAGTAATAATGTTCAGGAATCCTCAGGCCGATGGTTCAAATCCGTCTCGCGAGATATTTTTGATATTTATAAATTGCTCATTATATTTGATATACTCACCTTCCTCTGCTCCTATGTCCTTGCGATAGCTCTGTTGTTAGAGCGGAGGACTGTAGTAATAGTGTTCAGGAATCCTTAGGTCGATGGTTCAAATCCGTCTCGCGAGATATTTTTGATATTTATAAAGGGTTCATTATATTTGATATACTCAACTTCCTTTGCTCCTATGTACTTGCGATATCTCAGTTGGTAGAGCGGAGGACTGTAATAATAATGTTCAGGAATCCTTAGGTCGATGGTTCAAATCCGTCTCGCGAGATATTTTTGATATTTATAAATTGCTCATTATATTTGATATACTCACCTTCCTCTGCTCCTATGTCCTTGCGATAGCTCTGTTGTTAGAGCGGAGGACTGTAGTAATAATGTTCAGGAATCCTCAGGCCGATGGTTCAAATCCGTCTCGCGAGATATTTTTGATATTTATAAATTGCTCATTATATTTGATATACTCACCTTCCTCTGCTCCTATGTCCTTGCGATAGCTCTGTTGTTAGAGCGGAGGACTGTAATAATAATGTTCAGGAATCCTTAGGTCGATGGATCAAATCCGTCTCGCGAGATATTTTTGATATTTATAAATGGCTCATTATATTTGTTATACTCACCTTCCTCTGGTCCTATGTACTTGCGATATCTCAGTTGGTAGAGCGGAGGACTGTAATAATAATGTTCAGGAATCCTCAGGCCGATGGTTCAAATCCGTCTCGCGAGATATTTTTGATATTTATAAATCGCTCATTATATTTGATATACTCACCTTCCTCTGCTCCTATGTCCTTGCGATAGCTCTGTTGTTAGAGCGGAGGACTGTAATAATAATGTTCAGGAATCCTTAGGTCGATGGATCAAATCCGTCTCGCGAGATATTTTTGATATTTATAAATGGCTCATTATATTTGTTATACTCACCTTCCTCTGGTCCTATGTACTTGCGATATCTCAGTTGGTAGAGCGGAGGACTGTAATAATAATGTTCAGGAATCCTTAGGTCGATGGTTCAAATCCGTCTCGCGAGATATTTTTGATATTTATAAATGGCTCATTATATTTGTTATACTCACCTTCCTCTGGTCCTATGTACTTGCGATATCTCAGTTGGTAGAGCGGAGGACTGTAATAATAATGTTCAGGAATCCTTAGGTCGATGGTTCAAATCCGTCTCGCGAGATATTTTTGATATTTATAAATGGCTCATTATATTTGTTATACTCACCTTCCTCTGGTCCTATGTACTTGCGATATCTCAGTTGGTAGAGCTGAGGACTGTAATAATAATGTTCAGGAATCCTTAGGTCGATGGATCAAATCCGTCTCGCGAGATATTTTTGATATTTATAAATGGCTCATTATATTTGTTATACTCACCTTCCTCTGGTCCTATGTACTTGCGATATCTCAGTTGGTAGAGCGGAGGACTGTAATAATAATGTTCAGGAATCCTTAGGTCGATGGTTCAAATCCGTCTCGCGAGATATTTTTGATATTTATAAATGGCTCATTATATTTGGTATACTCACCTTCCTCTGCTCCTATGTCCTTGCGATAGCTCTGTTGTTAGAGCGGAGGACTGTAGTAATAATGTTCAGGAGTCCTTAGGTCGATGGTTCAAATCCGTCTCGCGAGATATTTTTGATATTTATAAATGGCTCATTATATTTGATATACTCACCTTCCTCTGCTCCTATGTCCTTGCGATAGCTCTGTTGTTAGAGCGGAGGACTGTAGTAATAATGTTCAGGAATCCTCAGGCCGATGGTTCAAATCCGTCTCGCGAGATATTTTTGATATTTATAAATTGCTCATTATATTTGATATACTCACCTTCCTCTGCTCCTATGTCCTTGCGATAGCTCTGTTGTTAGAGCGGAGGACTGTAGTAATAGTGTTCAGGAATCCTTAGGTCGATGGTTCAAATCCGTCTCGCGAGATATTTTTGATATTTATAAAGGGTTCATTATATTTGATATACTCAACTTCCTTTGCTCCTATGTCCTTGCGATAGCTCTGTTGTTAGAGCGGAGGACTGTAATAATAATGTTCAGGAATCCTTAGATCGCTGGTTCAAATCCGTCTCGCGAGATATTTTTGATATTTATAAATGGCTCATTATATTTGTTATACTCACCTTCCTCTGCTCCTATGTCCTTGCTATAGCTCAGTTGGTAGAGCGGAGGACTGTAGTAATAATATTCAGGAATCCTTAGGTCGATGGATCAAATCCGTCTCGCGAGATATTTTTGATATTTATAAATGGCTCATTATATTTGTTATACTCACCTTCCTCTCTTCCTATGTCCTTGCGATAGCTCTGTTGGTAGAGCGGAGGACTGTAGTAATAATGTTCAGGAATCCTTAGGTCGATGGATCAAATCCGTCTCGCGAGATATTTTTGATATTTATCAATGGCTCATTATATTTGTTATACTCACCTTCCTCTGCTCCTATGTCCTTGCGATAGCTCTGTTGTTAGAGCGGAGGACTGTAGTAATAATGTTCAGGAATCCTTAGGTCGATGGTTCAAATCCGTCTCGCGAGATATTTTTGATATTTATAAATGGCTCATTATATTTGTTATACTCACCTTCCTCTCTTCCTATGTCCTTGCGATAGCTCTGTTGGTAGAGCGGAGGACTGTAGTAATAATGTTCAGGAATCCTTAGGTCGATGGATCAAATCCGTCTCGCGAGATATTTTTGATATTTATCAATGGCTCATTATATTTGTTATACTCACCTTCCTCTGCTCCTATGTCTTTGCGATAGCTCTGTTGTTAGAGCGGACGACTGTAGTAATAATGTTCAGGAATCCTTAGGTCGATGGTTCAAATCCGTCTCGCGAGATATTTTTGATATTTATAAATCGCTCATTATATTTGATATACTCACCTTCCTCGGCTCCTATGTCCTTGCGATAGCTCTGTTGTTAGAGCGGAGGACTGTAGTAATAATGTTCAGGAATCCTTAGGTCGATGGATCAAATCCGTCTCGCGAGATATTTTTGATATTTATAAATGGCTCATTATATTTGATATACTCACCTTCCTTTGCTCCTATGTCCTTGCGATAGCTCTGTTGGTAGAGCGGAGGACTGTAGTAATAATGTTCAGGAATCCTTAGGTCGATGGATCAAATCCGTCTCGCGAGATATTTTTGATATTTATAAATGGCTCATTATATTTGTTATACTCACCTTCCTCTCTTCCTATGTCCTTGCGATAGCTCTGTTGTTAGAGCGGAGGACTGTAATAATAATGTTCAGGAGTCCTTAGGTCGATGGTTCAAATCCGTCTCGCGAGATATTTTTGATATTTATAAATCGCTCATTATATTTGATATACTCACCTTCCTCGGCTCCTATGCCCTTGCGATAGCTCTGTTGTTAGAGCGGAGGACTGTAGTAATAATGTTCAGGAATCCTTAGGTCGATGGATCAAATCCGTCTCGCGAGATATTTTTGATATTTATAAATGGCTCATTATATTTGATATACTCACCTTCCTTTGCTCCTATGTCCTTGCGATAGCTCTGTTGGTAGAGCGGAGGACTGTAGTAATAATGTTCAGGAATCCTTAGGTCGATGGATCAAATCCGTCTCGCGAGATATTTTTGATATTTATAAATGGCTCATTATATTTGTTATACTCACCTTCCTCTCTTCCTATGTCCTTGCGATAGCTCTGTTGTTAGAGCGGAGGACTGTAATAATAATGTTCAGGAATCCTTAGGTCGATGGTTCAAATCCGTCTCGCGAGATATTTTTGATATTTATAAATCGCTCATTATATTTGATATACTCACCTTCCTCGGCTCCTATGTCCTTGCGATAGCTCTGTTGTTAGAGCGGAGGACTGTAGTAATAATGTTCAGGAATCCTTAGGTCGATGGATCAAATCCGTCTCGCGAGATATTTTTGATATTTATAAATGGCTCATTATATTTGATATACTCACCTTCCTTTGCTCCTATGTCCTTGCGATAGCTCTGTTGGTAGAGCGGAGGACTGTAGTAATAATGTTCAGTAATCCTTAGGTCGATGGATCAAATCCGTCTCGCGAGATATTTTTGATATTTATAAATGGCTCATTATATTTGTTATACTCACCTTCCTCTCTTCCTATGTCCTTGCGATAGCTCTGTTGTTAGAGCGGAGGACTGTAATAATAATGTTCAGGAGTCCTTAGGTCGATGGTTCAAATCCGTCTCGCGAGATATTTTTGATATTTATAAATGGCTCATTATATTTGATATACTCACCTTCCTCTGCTCTTATGTCATTGCGATAGCTCTGTTGTTAGAGCGGAGGACTGTACTAATAATGTTCAGGAGTCCTTAGGTCGATGGTTCAAATCCGTCTCGCGAGATATTTTTGATATTTATAAATGGCTCATTATATTTGTTATACTCACCTTCCTCTGCTCCTATGTCCTTGCGATAGCTCTGTTGTTAGAGCGGAGGACTGTAGTTTATAATGTTCTGGAATCCTTAGGTCGATGGTTCAAATCCGTCTCGCGAGATATTTTTGATATATATAAATGGCTCATTATATTTGTTATACTCACCTTCCTCTGCTCCTATGTCCTTGCGATAGCTCTGTTGTTAGAGCGGAGGACTGTAGTAATAATGTTCAGGAATCCCTAGGTCGATGGTTCAAATCCGTCTCGCGAGATATTTGTAAATGGGTCGATATATTTGATATACTCACCTTCCTCTGCTCTTATGTCCTTGCGATAGCTCTGTTGTTAGAGCGGAGGACTGTAGTAATAATGTTCAGGAATCCTTAGGTCGATGGTTCAAATCCGTCTCCCGAGATATTTTTGATATTTATGAATGGCTCATTATATTTGTTATACTCACCTTCCTCTGCACTTATGTACTTGCGATAGCTCAGTTGGTAGAGCAGAGGACTGTAGTAATAATGTTCAGGAATCCTTAGGTCGATGGTTCAAATCCGTCTCGCGAGATATTTTTGATATTTATAAATGGCTCATTATATTTGATATACTCACCTTCCACTGTACCGATGTACTCGTGATAGCTCAGTTGGTAGAGCGGAGGACTGTAGTAATAATGTTCAGGAATCCTTAGGTCGATGCTTCAAATCCGTCTCGCGAGATATTTTTGATATTTATAAATGGCTCATTATATTTGATATACTCACCTTCCACTGTACCGATGTACTCGTGATAGCTCAGTTGGTAGAGCGGAGGACTGTAGTAATAATGTTCAGGAATCCTTAGGTCGATGGTTCAAATCCGTCTCGCGAGATATTTTTGATATTTATAAATGGCTCATTATATTTGATATACTCACCTTCCACTGTACCGATGTACTCGTGATAGCTCAGTTGGTAGAGCGGAGGACTGTAGTAATAATGTTCAGGAATCCTTAGGTCGATGCTTCAAATCCGTCTCGCGAGATATATTTGATATTTATAAATGGCTCATTATATTTGTTATACTCACCTTCCCCTGCTCCTATGTCCTTGCGATAGCTCAGTTGGTAGAGCGGACGACTGTAGTTATAATGTTCAGGAATACTTAGGTCGATGGTTCAAATCCGTCTCGCGAGTTATTTTTGATATTTATAAATGGCTCATTATATTTGTAATACTCAACTATCTCTGGTCCTATGTAGTTGCGATAGCTCAGTTGGTAGAGCGGACGACTGTAGTTATAAAGTTCAGGAATCCTTAGGTCGATGGTTCAAATCCGTATCGCGAGATATTTTTGGGATTTATATAAATGGCTCATTATATTTGTTATACTCACCTTCCTCTGCTCCTATGTCCTTGCGATAGCTCAGTTGGTAGAGCGGAGGACTGTAGTAATAATGTTCAGGAATCCTTAGGTCGATGGTTCCAATCCGTCTCGCGAGTTATTTTTGATATTTATAAATGGCTCATTATATTTGTTATACTCACCTTCATCTGCTCCTATGTCCTTGCGATAGCTCAGTTGGTAGAGCGGAGGACTGTAGTAATAATGTTCAGGAATCCTTAGGTCGATGGTTCAAATCCGTCTCGCGAGATATTTTTGATATTTATAAATGGCTCATTATATTTGTTATACTCACCTTCCTCTGTTCCGATGTACTCGCGATAGCTCTGTTGGTAGAGCGGAGGACTGTAGTAATAATGTTCAGGAATCCTTAGGTCGATGGCTCAAATCCGCCTCGTGTGATATTTTTGATATTTATAAATGGCTCATTATATTTGTTATACTCACCTAACTCTGTTCCGATGTATTCGCGATAGCTCTGTTGGTAGAGCGGAGGACTGTAGTAATAATGTTCAAGAATCCTTAGGTCGATGGTTCAAATCCGTCTCGCGAGATATTCTTGATATTTATAAATGGCTCATTATATTTGTTATACTCACCTTATTCTGTTCCGATGTACTCGCGATAGCTCTGTTGTTAGAGCGGAGGACTGTAGTAATAATGTTCAGGTATCTCTAGGTCGATGGTTCAAATCCGTCTCGCGAGATATTTTTGATATTTATAAATGGCTCATTATATTTGTTATACTCACCTTCCTCTGTTCCGATGTACTCGCGATAGCTCTGTTGGTAGAGCGGAGGACTGTAGTAATAATGTTCAGGAATCCATATGTCGATGGTTCAAATCCGTCTCGCGAGATATTTTTGATATTTATAAATGGCTCATTATATTTGTTATACTCACCTTCCTCTGTTCCGGTGTACTCGCGATAGCTCTGTTGGTAGAGCGGAGGACTGTAGTAATAATGTTCAGGAATCCTTAGGTCGATGGTTCAAATACGTCTCGCGAGACATTTTTGATATTTATAAATGGCTCATTATATTTGTTATACTCACCTTCCTCTGCTCCTGTGTCCTTGCGATAGCTCAGTTGTTTGAGCGGAGGACTGTAGTAATAAAGTTCAGGAATCCTTAGGTCGATGATTCAAATCCGTCTCGCGAGGTATTTTTGATATTTATAAATGGCTCATTATATTTGTTATACTCACCTTCCCCTGTTCCGATGTACTCGCGATAGCTCTGTTGGTAGAGCGGAGGACTGTAGTAATAGTGTTCAGGAATACTTAGGTCGATGGTTCAAATCCGTCTCGCGAGATTTTTTGATATTTATAAATGGCTCATTATATTTGATATACTCACCTTCTTCTGTTCCTATGACCTTGCGATAGCTCAGTTGGTAGAGCGGAGGACTGTAGTTATAATGTTCAGGCATCCTTAGGTCGATAGTTCAAATCCGTCTCGTGAGATATTTTTGATATTTATAAATGGCTCATTATATTTGTTATACTCACCTTCATCTTCTCCTATGTCCTTGCGATAGCTCTGTTGCTAGAGCGGAGGACTGTAGTAATAATGTTCAGGAATCCTTAGGACGATGGTTCAAATCCGTCTCGCGAGATATTTTTATATTTATAAATGGCCTATTATATTTGTTATACTTAACTTCCTCTGCCCCTATGACCTTGCGATAGCTCAGTTGGTAGAGCGGAGGACTGTAGTTATAATGTTCAGGAATCCTTAGGTCGATGGTTCAAATCCGTCTCACGAGATATTTTTGATATTTATAAATGGCTCATTATATTTGTTATACTCACCATCCTATGTTTCTATGTACTTGAGATAGCTCTGTTGGTAGAGCGGAGGACTGTAGTAATAATGTTCAGGAATCCTTAGGTCGATGGTTCAAATCCGTCTCGCGAGATATTTTTTATATTTATCAATGGCTCATTATATTTGTTATACTCACCTTCCTCTGTTCCGATATACTCTCGATATCTCTGTTGGTAGAGCGGAAAACTGTAGTAATAATGTTCAGGAATCCTTAGGTCGATGGTTCAAATCCGTCTCGCGAGATATTTTTGATATTTATAAATGGCTCATTATATTTGTTATACTCACCTTTCTCTGTTCCGATGTACACGCGATTGCTCTGTTGGTAGAGCGGAGGGCTGTAGTAATAGTGTTCAGGAATCCTTAGGTCGATGGTTCAAATCCGTCTCACGAGATATTTTTTATATTTATAAATGGCTCATTATATTTGTTATACTCACCTTCCTCTGTACCGATGTACTCGCGATAGCTCTCTTGGTAGAGCGGAGGACTGTAGTAATAATGTTTTGGAATCCATAGGTCGATGGTTCAAATCCGTCTCGCGAGATATTTTTGATATTTATAAATGGCTCATTATATTTGTTATACTCACCTAACTCTGTTCCGATATACTCTCGATATCTCTGTTGGTAGAGCGGAAAACTGTAGTAATAATGTTCAGGAATCCTTAGGTCGATGGTTCAAATCCGTCTCGCGAGATATTTTTGATATTTATAAATGGCTCATTATATTTGTTATACTCACCTAACTCTGTTCCGATATACTCTCGATATCTCTGTTGGTAGAGCGGAAAACTGTAGTAATAATGTTCAGGAATCCTTAGGTCGATGGTTCAAATCCGTCTCGCGAGATATTTTTGATATTTATAAATGGCTCATTATATTTGTTATACTCACCTTTCTCTGTTCCTATGTACTCGCGATTGCTCTGTTGGTAGAGCGGAGGGCTGTAGTAATAGTGTTCAGGAATCCTTAGGTCGATGGTTCAAATCCGTCTCACGAGATATTTTTGATATTTATAAATGGCTCATTATATTTGTTATACTCACCTTCCTCTGTACCGATGTACTCGCGATAGCTCTGTTGTTAGAGCGGAGGACTGTAGTAATAATGTTCAGGTATCCTTAGGTCGATGGTTCAAATCCGTCTCGCGAGATATTTTTGATATTTATAAATGGCTCATTATATTTGTTATACTCACCTAACTCTGTTCCGATATACTCTCGATATCTCTGTTGGTAGAGCGGAAAACTGTAGTAATAATGTTCAGGAATCCTTAGGTCGATGGTTCAAATCCGTCTCGCGAGATATTTTTGATATTTATAAATGGCTCATTATATTTGTTATACTCACCTTTCTCTGTTCCGATGTACTCGCGATTGCTCTGTTGGTAGAGCGGAGGACTGTAGTAATAGTGTTCAGGAATCCTTAGGTCGATGGTTCAAATCCGTCTCACGAGATATTTTTGATATTTATAAATGGCTCATTATATTTGTTATACTCACCTTCCTCTGTACCGATGTACTCGCGATAGCTCTGTTGGTAGAGCGGAGGACTGTAGTAATAATGTTTTGGAATCCATAGGTCGATGGTTCAAATCCGTCTCGCGAGATATTTTTGATATTTATAAATGGCTCATTATATTTGTTATACTCACCTTCCTCTATTCCGGAGTACTCGCGATAGCTCTGTTGGTAGAGCGGAGGACTGTAGTAATAATGTTCAGGAATCCTTAGGTCGATGGTTCAAATCCGTCTCGCGAGGAATTTTTGATATTTATAAATGGCTCATTATATTTGTTATACTCACCTTCCTCTGCTCCTATGTCCTTGCGTTAGCTCAGTTGTTAGAGCGGAGGACTGTAGTTATAAAGTTCAGGAATGCTTAGGTCGATGGTTCAAATCCGTCTCGCGAGGTATTTTTGATATTTATAAATGGCTCATTATATTTGTTATACTCACCTTCCTCTGTTCCGATGTACTCGCGATATCTCTGTTGGTAGAGCGGAGGACTGTAGTAATAATGTTCAGGAATCCTTAGGTCGATGGTTCAAATCCGTCTAGCGAGATATTTTTGATATTTATAAATGGCTCATTATATTTGTTATACTCACCTTCCTCTGTTCCGATGTACTCGCGATAGCTCTGTTGGTAGAGCGGAGGACTGTTGTAATAGTGTTCAGGAATACTTAGGTCGATGGTTCAAATCCGTCTCGCGAGATTTTTTGATATTTATAAATGGCTCATTATATTTGTTATACTCACCTTCCTCTGCTCCTATGTCCTTGCGATAGCTCTGTTGTTAGAGCGGAGGACTGTAGTAATAATGTTCAGGAATCCTTAGGTCGATGGTTCAAATCCGTCTCGAGAGATATTTTTATATTTATAAATGTTATTATATTTGTTATACTTACCTTCCTCTGCACCTATGTCCTTGCGGTAGCTCAGTTGGTAGAGCGGAGGACTGTAGTTATAATGTTCAGGAATCCTTACGTCGATGGTTCAAATCCGTCTCGCGAGATATTTTTGATATTTATAAATGGCTCATTATATTTGTTATACTCACCATCCTCTGTTTCTATGTACTTGAGATAGCTCTGTTGGTAGAGCGGAGGACTGTAGTAATAATGTTCAGGAATCCTTAGGTCGATGGTTCAAATCCGTCTCGCGAGATATTTTTGATATTTATAAATGGCTCATTATATTTGTTATACTCAATTTCTTCTGCTCCTACGTCCTTGCGATAGCTCAGTTGGTAGAGCGGGGGACTGTAGTAATAATGTTCAGGAATCCTTATGTCGATGGTTCAAATCCGTCTCGCGAGATCTTTTTGATATTTATAAATGGCTCATTATATTTGATATACTCACCTTCCTCTGCTCCTATGTCCTTGCGATAGCTCTGTTGTTAGAGCGGAGGACTGTAGTAATAATGTTCAGGAATCCTTAGGTCGATGGTTCAAATCCGTCTCGCGAGATACTTTTGATATTTATAAATGGCTCATTATATTTGTTATACTCACCTTCCTCTGTTCCGATGTACTCGCGATATCTCTGTTGGTAGAGCGGAGGACTGTAGTAATAATGTTCAGGAATCCTTAGGTCGATGGTTCAAATCCGTCTCGTGAGATATTTTTGATATTTATAAATGGCTCATTATATTTGTTATACTCACCTAACTCTGTTCCGATGTACTCGCGATAGCTCTGTTGGTAGAGCGGAGGACTGTAGTAATAATGTTCAGGAATCCTTAGGTCGATGGTTCAAATCCGTCTCTCGAGATATTCTTGATATTTATAAATGTCTCATTATATTTGTTATACTCACCTTCCTCTGTTCCGATGTACTCGCGATAGCTCTGTTGTTAGAGGGGAGGACTGTAGTAATAATGTTCAGGTATCCTTAGGTCGATGGTTCAAATCCGTCTCGCGAGATATTTTTGATATTTATAAATGGCTCATTATATTTGTTATACTCACCTTCCTCTGCTCCGATGTACTCGCGATAGCTCTGTTGGTAGAGCGGAGGACTGTAGTAATAGTGTTCAAGAATCCTTAGGTCGATGGTTCAAATCCGTCTCACGAGATATTTTTGATATTTATAAATGGCTCATTATATTTGTTATACTCACCTTCCTCTGTTCCGATGTACTCGCGATAGCTCTGTTGGTAGAGCGGAGGACTGTAGTAATAATGTTCAAGAATCCATAGGTCGATGGTTCAAATCCGTCTCGCGAGATAGTTTTGATATTTATAAATGGCTCATTATATTTGTTATACTCACCTTCCTCTGTTCCGGTGTAGTCGCGATAGCTCTGTTGGTAGAGCGGAGGACTGTAGTAAAAATGTTCAGGAATCCTTAGGTCGATGGTTCAAATCAGTCTTGCGAGGTATTTTTGATATTTATAAATGGCTCATTATATTTGATATACTCACCTTCTTCCGTTCCTTTGACCTTGCGATAGCTCAGTTGGTTGAGCGGAGGACTGTAGTTATAATGTTCAGGAATCCTTACGTCGATGGTTCAAATCCGTCTCGCGGGATATTTTTGATATTTATAAATGGCTCATTATATTTGTTATACTCACGATCCTCTGTTCCTATGTACTTGAGATAGCTCTGTTGGTAGAGCGGAGGACTGTAGTAATAATGTTCAGGAATCCTTAGGTCGATGGTTCAAATCCGTCTCGCGAGATATTTTTGATATTTATAAATGGCTCATTATATTTGTTATACTCACCTTCCTCTGTTCGTATGTACTCGCGATAGCTCTGTTGGTCGAGCGGAGGACTGTAGTAATTATGTTCAGGAATTCTTAAGTCGATGGTTCAAATCCGTCTTTTGAGATAATCTTGATATTTATAAATGGGTCATTATATTTGTTATACTCACCTTCCTCTGTTCCGATGTACTCGCGATAGCTCAGTTGGTAGAGCGGAGGACTGTAGTAATAACGTTCAGGAATCCTTAGGTCGATGGTTCAAATCCGTCTCGCGAGATATTTTTGATATTTATAAATGGCTCATTATATTTGTTATACTCACCTTCCACTGTTACTATGTACTCGCAATAGCTCTGTTGGTAGAGCAGAGGACTGTAATAATAATGTTCAGGAATCCTTAGGTCGATGGTTCAAATCCGTCTAGCGAGATATTTTTGATATTTATAAACGGCTCATTATATTTGTTATACTCACCTTCCTCTGTTCCGGTGTAGTCGCGATAGCTCTGTTGGTAGAGCGGAGGACTGTAGTAAAAATGTTCAGGAATCCTTAGGTCGATGGTTCAAATCAGTCTTGCGAGGTATTTTTGATATTTATAAATGGCTCATTATATTTGATATACTCACCTTCTTCCGTTCCTTTGACCTTGCGATAGCTCAGTTGGTTGAGCGGAGGACTGTAGTTATAATGTTCAGGAATCCTTACGTCGATGGTTCAAATCCGTCTCGCGGGATATTTTTGATATTTATAAATGGCTCATTATATTTGTTATACTCACCATCCTCTGTTCCTATGTACTTGAGATAGCTCTGTTGGTAGAGCGGAGGACTGTAGTAATAATGTTCAGGAATCCTTAGGTCGATGGTTCAAATCCGTCTCGCGAGATATTTTTGATATTTATAAATGGCTCATTATATTTGTTATACTCACCTTCCTCTGTTCGTATGTACTCGCGATAGCTCTGTTGGTCGAGCGGAGGACTGTAGTAATTAGGTTCAGGAATTCTTAAGTCGATGGTTCAAATCCGTCTTTTGAGATAATCTTGATATTTATAAATGGGTCATTATATTTGTTATACTCACCTTCCTCTGTTCCGATGTACTCGCGATAGCTCAGTTGGTAGAGCGGAGGACTGTAGTAATAACGTTCAGGAATCCTTAGGTCGATGGTTCAAATCCGTCTCGCGAGATATTTTTGATATTTATAAATGGCTCATTATATTTGTTATACTCACCTTCCACTGTTACTATGTACTCGCAATAGCTCTGTTGGTAGAGCAGAGGACTGTAATAATAATGTTCAGGAATCCTTAGGTCGATGGTTCAAATCCGTCTAGCGAGATATTTTTGATATTTATAAACGGCTCATTATATTTGTTATACTCACCTTTCTCTTGTCCTTTGTGGTTGCGATAGCTCAGTTGGTAGAGCGGAGAACTGTAGTAATAATGTTCAGGAATGCTTATTTTGATGGTTCAAATCCGTCTCGCGAAATATTTTTGATATTTATAAATGGCTCATTATATTTGTTATACTAACATTACTTTTTTCTTATGTACTCGCAACAGCTCAGTTGGTAGAGCGGAGGACTGTAGTAATAATGTTCAGGAATCCTTAGGTCGATGGTTCAAATCCGTCTTGCGAGATATTTTTGATATTTATAAATGGCTCATTATATTTGTTATACTCACCTTCCTCTGTTCCTATGTACTCGCGATAGCTCAGTTGGTAGAGCGGAGGACTGTAGTAATAATGTTCAGGAATCCTTAGGTCGATGGTTCAAATCCGTCTCGCGAGATATTTTTGATATTTATAAATGGCTCATTATATTTGTTATACACACCTTCCTCTGTTCCTATGTACTCGGGATAGCTCAGTTCGGAGAACTGTAGTAATAATGTTCAGGAATCCATAGGTCGATGGTTCAAACCCGTCTCGCGAGATATTTTTGATATTTATAAATGGCCCAGTATATTTTTTATACTCACCTTCCTCTGTTCATATGTACTCGCGATAGCTCTGTTGGTAGAGCGGAGGACTGTAGTAATAATGTTCAGGAATCCTTAGGTCGATGGTTCAAATCCGTCTCGCGAGATATTTTTGATATTTATAAATGGCTCATTATATTTGTTATACTCAATTTCTTCTGCTCCTACGTCCTTGCGATAGCTCAGTTGGTAGAGCGGGGGACTGTAGTAATAATGTTCAGGAATCCTTATGTCGATGGTTCAAATCCGTCTCGCGAGATCTTTTTGATATTTATAAATGGCTCATTATATTTGATATACTCACCTTCCTCTGCTCCTATGTCCTTGCGATAGCTCTGTTGTTAGAGCGGAGGACTGTAGTAATAATGTTCAGGAATCCTTAGGTCGATGGTTCAAATCCGTCTCGCGAGATACTTTTGATATTTATAAATGGCTCATTATATTTGTTATACTCACCTTCCTCTGTTCCGATGTACTCGCGATATCTCTGTTGGTAGAGCGGAGGACTGTAGTAATAATGTTCAGGAATCCTTAGGTCGATGGTTCAAATCCGTCTCGTGAGATATTTTTGATATTTATAAATGGCTCATTATATTTGTTATACTCACCTAACTCTGTTCCGATGTACTCGCGATAGCTCTGTTGGTAGAGCGGAGGACTGTAGTAATAATGTTCAGGAATCCTTAGGTCGATGGTTCAAATCCGTCTCTCGAGATATTCTTGATATTTATAAATGTCTCATTATATTTGTTATACTCACCTTCCTCTGTTCCGATGTACTCGCGATAGCTCTGTTGTTAGAGGGGAGGACTGTAGTAATAATGTTCAGGTATCCTTAGGTCGATGGTTCAAATCCGTCTCGCGAGATATTTTTGATATTTATAAATGGCTCATTATATTTGTTATACTCACCTAACTCTGTTCCGATATACTCGCGATATCTCTGTTGGTAGAGCGGAGGACTTTAGTAATAATGTTCAGGAATCCTTAGGTCGATGGTTCAAATCCGTCTCGCGAGATATTTTTGATATTTATAAATGGCTCATTATATTTGTTATACTCACCTTCCTCTGCTCCGATGTACTCGCGATAGCTCTGTTGGTAGAGCGGAGGACTGTAGTAATAGTGTTCAAGAATCCTTAGGTCGATGGTTCAAATCCGTCTCACGAGATATTTTTGATATTTATAAATGGCTCATTATATTTGTTATACTCACCTTCCTCTGTTCCGATGTACTCGCGATAGCTCTGTTGGTAGAGCGGAGGACTGTAGTAATAATGTTCAAGAATCCATAGGTCGATGGTTCAAATCCGTCTCGCGAGATAGTTTTGATATTTATAAATGGCTCATTATATTTGTTATACTCACCTTCCTCTGTTCCGGTGTAGTCGCGATAGCTCTGTTGGTAGAGCGGAGGACTGTAGTAAAAATGTTCAGGAATCCTTAGGTCGATGGTTCAAATCAGTCTTGCGAGGTATTTTTGATATTTATAAATGGCTCATTATATTTGATATACTCACCTTCTTCCGTTCCTTTGACCTTGCGATAGCTCAGTTGGTTGAGCGGAGGACTGTAGTTATAATGTTCAGGAATCCTTACGTCGATGGTTCAAATCCGTCTCGCGGGATATTTTTGATATTTATAAATGGCTCATTATATTTGTTATACTCACCATCCTCTGTTCCTATGTACTTGAGATAGCTCTGTTGGTAGAGCGGAGGACTGTAGTAATAATGTTCAGGAATCCTTAGGTCGATGGTTCAAATCCGTCTCGCGAGATATTTTTGATATTTATAAATGGCTCATTATATTTGTTATACTCACCTTCCTCTGTTCGTATGTACTCGCGATAGCTCTGTTGGTCGAGCGGAGGACTGTAGTAATTATGTTCAGGAATTCTTAAGTCGATGGTTCAAATCCGTCTTTTGAGATAATCTTGATATTTATAAATGGGTCATTATATTTGTTATACTCACCTTCCTCTGTTCCGATGTACTCGCGATAGCTCAGTTGGTAGAGCGGAGGACTGTAGTAATAACGTTCAGGAATCCTTAGGTCGATGGTTCAAATCCGTCTCGCGAGATATTTTTGATATTTATAAATGGCTCATTATATTTGTTATACTCACCTTCCACTGTTACTATGTACTCGCAATAGCTCTGTTGGTAGAGCAGAGGACTGTAATAATAATGTTCAGGAATCCTTAGGTCGATGGTTCAAATCCGTCTAGCGAGATATTTTTGATATTTATAAACGGCTCATTATATTTGTTATACTCACCTTTCTCTTGTCCTTTGTGGTTGCGATAGCTCAGTTGGTAGAGCGGAGAACTGTAGTAATAATGTTCAGGAATGCTTATTTTGATGGTTCAAATCCGTCTCGCGAAATATTTTTGATATTTATAAATGGCTCATTATATTTGTTATACTAACATTACTTTTTTCTTATGTACTCGCAACAGCTCAGTTGGTAGAGCGGAGGACTGTAGTAATAATGTTCAGGAATCCTTAGGTCGATGGTTCAAATCCGTCTTGCGAGATATTTTTGATATTTATAAATGGCTCATTATATTTGTTATACTCACCTTCCTCTGTTCCTATGTACTCGCGATAGCTCAGTTGGTAGAGCGGAGGACTGTAGTAATAATGTTCAGGAATCCTTAGGTCGATGGTTCAAATCCGTCTCGCGAGATATTTTTGATATTTATAAATGGCTCATTATATTTGTTATACACACCTTCCTCTGTTCCTATGTACTCGGGATAGCTCAGTTCGGAGAACTGTAGTAATAATGTTCAGGAATCCATAGGTCGATGGTTCAAACCCGTCTCGCGAGATATTTTTGATATTTATAAATGGCCCAGTATATTTTTTATACTCACCTTCCTCTGTTCATATGTACTCGCGATAGCTCAGTTGGTAGAGCGGAGGACTGTAGTAATAATGTTCAGGAATCCTTAGGTCGATGGTTCAAATCCGTCTCGCGAGATATTTTTATATTTATAAATGGACTATTATATTTGTTATACTTACCTTCCTCAGCTCCTATGTCCTTGCGGTAGCTCAGTTGGTAGAGCGGAGGACTGTAGTTATAATATTCAGGAATCCTTACGTCGATGGTTCAAATCCGTCTCGCGAGATATTTTTGATATTTATAAATGGCTCATTATATTTGTTATACTCACCATCCTCTGTTTCTATGTACTTGAGATAGCTCTGTTGGTAGAGCGGAGGACTGTAGTAATAATGTTCAGGAATCCTTAGGTCGATGGTTCAAATCCGTCTCGCGAGATATTTTTGATATTTATAAATGGCTCATTATATTTGTTATACTCAATTTCTTCTGCTCCTACGTCCTTGCGATAGCTCAGTTGGTAGAGCGGAGGACTGTACTAATAATGTCCAGGAATCCTTAGGTCGATGGTTCAAATCCGTCTCGCGAGATGCTTTTGATATTTATAAATGGCTCATTATATTTGTTATACTCACCTTCCTCTGTTCCGATGTACTCGCGATAGCTCTGTTGGTAGAGCTGAGGACTGTAGTAATAATGTTCAAGAATCTTTAGGTCGATGGTTCAAATCCGTCTCGCGAGATGTTTTTGATATTTATAAATGGCTCATTATATTTGTTATACTCACCTTCCTCTGCTCCTATGTCCTTGCGATAGCTCTGTTGTTAGAGCGGAGAACTGTAGTAATAATGTTCAGGAATCCATAGGTCGATGGTTCAAATCCGTCTCGCGAGATAGTTTTGATATTTATAAATGGCTCATTATATTTGATATACTCACCTTCTTCCGTTTCTTTGACCTTGCGATAGCTCAGTTGGTAGAGCGGAGGACTGTAGTTATAATGTTCAAGAATCCTTACGTCGATGGTTCAAATCCGTCTCGCGGGATATTTTTGATATTTATAAATGGCTCATTATATTTGTTATACTCACCATCCTCTGTTCCTATGTACTTGAGATAGCTCTGTTGGTAGAGCGGAGGACTGTAGTAATAATGTTCAGGAATCGTTAGGTCGATGGTTCAAATCCGTTTCGCGAGATATTTTTGATATTTATAAATGGCTCATTATATTTGTTATACTCACCTTCCTCTGTTCGTATGTACTCGCGATAGCTCTGTTGGTCGAGCGGAGGACTGTAGTAATTATGTTCAGGAATTCTTAAGTCGATGGTTCAAATCCGTCTTGTGAGATAAACTTGATATTTATAAATGGGTCATTATATTTGTTATACTCACCTTCCTCTGTTCCGATGTACTCGCGATAGCTCAGTTGGTAGAGCGGAGGACTGTAGTAATAATGTTCAGGAATCCTTAGGTCGATGGTTCAAATCAGTCTCGCGAGATATTCTTGATATTTATAAATGTCTCATTATATTTGTTATACTCACCTTCCTCTGTTCCGATGTACTCGCGATAGCTCTGTTGTTAGAGCGGAGGACTGTAGTAATAATGTTCAGGTATCCTTAGGTCGATGGTTCAAATCCGTCTCGCGAGATATTTTTGATATTTATAAATGGCTCATTATATTTGTTATACTCACCTAACTCTGTTCCGATATACTCGCGATATCTCTGTTGGTAGAGCGGAGGACTTTAGTAATAATGTTCAGGAATCCTTAGGTCGATGGTTCAAATCCGTCTCGCGAGATATTTTTGATATTTATAAATGGCTCATTATATTTGTTATACTCACCTTCCTCTGTTCCGATGTATTCGCGATAGCTCTGTTGGTAGAGCGGAGGACTGTAGTAATAATGTTCAAGAATCCATAGGTCGATGGTTCAAATCCGTCTCGCGAGATAGTTTTGATATTTATAAATGGCTCATTATATTTGATATACTCACCTTCTTCCGTTCCTTTGACCTTGCGATAGCTCAGTTGGTAGAGCGGAGGACTGTAGTAATAATGTTCAGGAATCCTTAGGTCGATGGTTCAAATCCGTCTTGCGAGATATTTTTGATATTTATAAATGGCTCATTATATTTGTTATACTCACCTTCCTCTGTTCCTATGTGCTCGCGATAGCTCAGTTGCTAGAGCGGAGGACTGTAGTAATAATGTTCAGGAATCCTTAGGTCGATGGTTCAAATCCGTCTCGCGAGATATTTTTGATATTTATAAATGGCTCATTATATTTGTTATACACACCTTCCTCAGTTCCTATGTACTCGGGATAGATCAGTTCGGAGAACTATAGTAATAATGTTCAGAATCCTTAGGTCGATGGTTCAAACCCGTCTCGCGAGATATTTTTGATATTTATAAATGGCCCAGTATATTTTTTATACTCACCTTCCTCGGTTCATATGTACTCGCGATAGCTCAGTTGGTAGAGCGGAGGACTGTAGTAATAATGTTCAGGAATACTTAGGTCGATGGTTCAAATCCGTCTCGCGAGATATTTTTGATATTTATAAATGGCTCATTATATTTATTATACTCACCTTCCTCTGTTCCTATGTACTCGCGATAGCTCAGTTGGTAGAGCGGAGGACTGTAGTAATAACGTTCAGGAATCCTTAGGTCGATGGTTCAAATCCGTCTCGCGAGATATTTTTGATATTTATAAATGGCTCATTATATTTGTTATACTCACCTTCCACTGTTCCTATGTACTCGCAATAGCTCTGTTGGTAGAGCAGAGGACTGTAATAATAATGTTCAGGAATCCTTAGGTCGATGGTTCAAATCCGTCTCGCGAGTTATTTTTGATATTTATAAATGGCTCATTATATTTGTTATACTCACTTTTCTCTGGTTCTATGTACTTGCGATAGCTCAGTTGGTAGAGCGGAGAACTGTAGTAATAATGTTCAGGAATCCTTAGGTCAATGGTTCAAATCCGTCGTGCGAGATATTTTTGATATTTATAAATGGCTCATTATATTTGTTATACTAACCTTACTTTTTTCTTATGTACTCGCAACAGCTCAGTTGGTAGAGCGGAGGACTGTGGTAATAATGTTCAGGAATCCTTAGGTCGATGGTTCAAATCCGTCTCGCGAGATATTTTTGATATTTATAAATGGCTCATTGTATTTGTTATACTCACCTTCCTATGTACTCGCGATAGCTCAGTTGGTAGAGCGGAAGACTGTAGTAATAATGTTCAGGAATCCTTAGGTCGATGGTTCAAATCCGTCTTGCGAGATAATTTTGATATTTATAAATGGCTCATTATATTTGTTATACTCACCTTCCTGTGCTCCTATGTACTCGCTATAGCTCAGTTGGTAGAGCGGAGGACTGTACTAATAATGTTCAGGAATCCTTAGGTCGATGGTTCAAATCCGTCTCGCGAGATATTTTTGATATTTATAAATGTCTCATTATATTTGTTATACTCACCTTCCTCTGTTCCTATGTACTCGGGATAGCTCAGTTCGGAGAACTGTAGTAATAATGTTCAGAATCCTTAGGTCGATGGTTCAAACCCGTCTCGCGAGATATTTTTGATATTTATAAATGGCCCAGTATATTTTTTATACTCACCTTCCTCTGTTCATATGTACTCGCGATAGCTCAGTTGGTAGAGCGGAGGACTGTAGTAATAATGTTCAGGAATACTTAGGTCGATGGTTCAAATCCGTCTCGCGAGATATTTTTGATATTTATAAATGGCTCATTATATTTGTTATACTCACCTTCCTCTGTTCCTATGTACTCGCGATAGCTCAGTTGGTAGAGCGGAGGACTGTAGTAATAACGTTCAGGAATCCTTAGGTCGATGGTTCAAATCCGTCTCGCGAGATATTTTTGATATTTATAAATGGCTCATTATATTTGTTATACTCACCTTCCACTGTTCCTATGTACTCGCAATAGCTCTGTTGGTAGAGCAGAGGACTGTAATAATAATGTTCAGGAATCCTTAGGTCGATGGTTCAAATCCGTCTCGCGAGTTATTTTTGATATTTATAAATGGCTCATTATATTTGTTATACTCACTTTTCTCTGGTTCTATGTACTTGCGATAGCTCAGTTGGTAGAGCGGAGAACTGTAGTAATAATGTTCAGGAATCCTTAGGTCAATGGTTCAAATCCGTCGTGCGAGATATTTTTGATATTTATAAATGGCTCATTATATTTGTTATACTAACCTTACTTTTTTCTTATGTACTCGCAACAGCTCAGTTGGTAGAGCGGAGGACTGTGGTAGTAATGTTCAGGAATCCTTAGGTCGATGGTTCAAATCCGTCTCGCGGGATATTTTTGATATTTATAAATGGCTCATTGTATTTGTTATACTCACCTTCCACTGTTCCTATGTACTCGCAATAGCTCTGTTGGTAGAGCAGAGGACTGTAATAATAATGTTCAGGAATCCTTAGGTCGATGGTTCAAATCCGTCTCGCGAGTTATTTTTGATATTTATAAATGGCTCATTATATTTGTTATACTCACTTTTCTCTGGTTCTATGTACTTGCGATAGCTCAGTTGGTAGAGCGGAGAACTGTAGTAATAATGTTCAGGAATCCTTAGGTCAATGGTTCAAATCCGTCGTGCGAGATATTTTTGATATTTATAAATGGCTCATTATATTTGTTATACTAACCTTACTTTTTTCTTATGTACTCGCAACAGCTCAGTTGGTAGAGCGGAGGACTGTGGTAATAATGTTCAGGAATCCTTAGGTCGATGGTTCAAATCCGTCTCGCGAGATATTTTTGATATTTATAAATGGCTCATTGTATTTGTTATACTCACCTTCCTATGTACTCGCGATAGCTCAGTTGGTAGAGCGGAAGACTGTAGTAATAATGTTCAGGAATCCTTAGGTCGATGGTTCAAATCCGTCTTGCGAGATAATTTTGATATTTATAAATGGCTCATTATATTTGTTATACTCACCTTCCTGTGCTCCTATGTACTCGCTATAGCTCAGTTGGTAGAGCGGAGGACTGTACTAATAATGTTCAGGAATCCTTAGGTCGATGGTTCAAATCCGTCTCGCGAGATATTTTTGATATTTATAAATGTCTCATTATATTTGTTATACTCACCTTCCTCTGTTCCTATGTACTCGGGATAGCTCAGTTCGGAGAACTGTAGTAATAATGTTCAGAATCCTTAGGTCGATGGTTCAAACCCGTCTCGCGAGATATTTTTGATATTTATAAATGGCCCAGTATATTTTTTATACTCACCTTCCTCTGTTCATATGTACTCGCGATAGCTCAGTTGGTAGAGCGGAGGACTGTAGTAATAATGTTCAGGAATACTTAGGTCGATGGTTCAAATCCGTCTCGCGAGATATTTTTGATATTTATAAATGGCTCATTATATTTGTTATACTCACCTTCCTCTGTTCCTATGTACTCGCGATAGCTCAGTTGGTAGAGCGGAGGACTGTAGTAATAACGTTCAGGAATCCTTAGGTCGATGGTTCAAATCCGTCTCGCGAGATATTTTTGATATTTATAAATGGCTCATTATATTTGTTATACTCACCTTCCACTGTTCCTATGTACTCGCAATAGCTCTGTTGGTAGAGCAGAGGACTGTAATAATAATGTTCAGGAATCCTTAGGTCGATGGTTCAAATCCGTCTCGCGAGTTATTTTTGATATTTATAAATGGCTCATTATATTTGTTATACTCACTTTTCTCTAGTTCTATGTACTTGCGATAGCTCAGTTGGTAGAGCGGAGAACTGTAGTAATAATGTTCAGGAATCCTTAGGTCAATGGTTCAAATCCGTCGTGCGAGATATTTTTGATATTTATAAATGGCTCATTATATTTGTTATACTAACCTTACTTTTTTCTTATGTACTCGCAACAGCTCAGTTGGTAGAGCGGAGGACTGTGGTAGTAATGTTCAGGAATCCTTAGGTCGATGGTTCAAATCCGTCTCGCGGGATATTTTTGATATTTATAAATGGCTCATTGTATTTGATATACTAACCTTACTTTTTTCTTATGTACTCGCAACAGCTCAGTTGGTAGAGCGGAAGACTGTAGTAATAATGTTCAAGAATCCATAGGTCGATGGTTCAAATCCGTCTCGCGAGATATTTTTGATATTTATAAATGGCTCATTATATTTGATATACTCACCTTCTTCCGTTCCTTTGACCTTGCGATAGCTCAGTTGGTAGAGCGGAGGACTGTAGTTATAATGTTCAGGAATCCTTACGTCGATGGTTCAAATCCGTCTCGCGGGATATTTTTGATATTTATAAATGGCTCATTATATTTGTTATACTCACCATCCTCTGTTCCTATGTACTTGAGATAGCTCTGTTGGTAGAGCGGAGGGCTGTAGTAATAATGTTCAGGAATCCTTAGGTCGATGGTTCAAATCCGTTTCGCGAGATATTTTTGATATTTATAAATGGCTCATTATATTTGTTATACTCACCTTCCTCTGTTCGTATGTACTCGCGATAGCTCTGTTGGTCGAGCGGAGGACTGTAGTAATTATGTTCAGGAATTCTTAAGTCGATGGTTCAAATCCGTCTTGTGAGATAATCTTGATATTTATAAATGGGTCATTATATTTGTTATACTCACCTTCCTCTGTTCCGATGTACTCGCGATAGCTCAGTTGGTAGAGCGGAGGACTGTAGTAATAACGTTCAGGAATCCTTAGGTCGATGGTTCAAATCCGTCTCGCGAGATATTTTTGATATTTATAAATGGCTCATTATATTTGTTATACTAACATTACTTTTTACTTATGTACTCGCAACAGCTCAGTTGGTAGAGCGGAGGACTGTGGTAGTAATGTTCAGGAATCCTTAGGTCGATGGTTCAAATCCGTCTCGCGGGATATTTTTGATATTTATAAATGGCTCATTGTATTTGTTATACTCACCTTCCTATGTACTCGCGATAGCTCAGTTGGTAGAGCGGAGGACTGTAGTAATAATGTTCAGGAATCCTTAGGTCGATGGTTCAAATCCGTCTTGCGAGATATTTTTGATATTTATAAATGGCTCATTATATTTGTTATACTCACCTTCCTCTGTTCCTAGGTACTCGCGATAGTTCAGTTGCTAGAGCGGAGGACTGTAGTAATAATGTTCAGGAATCCTTAGGTCGATGGTTCAAATCCGTCTCGCGAGATATTTTTGATATTTATAAATGGCTCATTATATTTGTTATACACACCTTCCTCAGTTCCTATGTACTCGGGATAGCTCAGTTCGGAGAACTGTAGTAATAATGTTCAGAATCCTTAGGTCGATGGTTCAAACCCGTCTCGCGAGATATTTTTGATATTTATAAATGGCCCAGTATATTTTTTATACTCACCTTCCTCTGTTCATATGTACTCGCGATAGCTCAGTTGGTAGAGCGGAGGACTGTAGTAATAATGTTCAGGAATACTTAGGTCGATGGTTCAAATCCGTCTCGCGAGATATTTTTGATATTTATAAATGGCTCATTATATTTGTTATACTCACCTTCCTCTGTTCCTATGTACTCGCGATAGCTCAGTTGGTAGAGCGGAGGACTGTAGTAATAACGTTCAGGAATCCTTAGGTCGATGGTTCAAATCCGTCTCGCGAGATATTTTTGATATTTATAAATGGCTCATTATATTTGTTATACTCACCTTCCACTGTTCCTATGTACTCGCAATAGCTCTGTTGGTAGAGCAGAGGACTGTAATAATAATGTTCAGGAATCCTTAGGTCGATGGTTCAAATCCGTCTCGCGAGTTATTTTTGATATTTATAAATGGCTCATTATATTTGTTATACTCACTTTTCTCTGGTTCTATGTACTTGCGATAGCTCAGTTGGTAGAGCGGAGAACTGTAGTAATAATGTTCAGGAATCCTTAGGTCAATGGTTCAAATCCGTCGTGCGAGATATTTTTGATATTTATAAATGGCTCATTATATTTGTTATATTAACCTTACTTTTTTCTTATGTACTCGCAACAGCTCAGTTGGTAGAGCGGAGGACTGTGGTAATAATGTTCAGGAATCCTTAGGTCGATGGTTCAAATCCGTCTCGCGAGATATTTTTGATATTTATAAATGGCTCATTGTATTTGTTATACTCACCTTCCTATGTACTCGCGATAGCTCAGTTGGTAGAGCGGAAGACTGTAGTAATAATGTTCAGGAATCCTTCGGTCGATGGTTCAAATCCGACTTGCGAGATAATTTTGATATTTATAAATGGCTCATTATATTTGTTATACTCACCTTCCTGTGCTCCTATGTACTCGCTATAGCTCAGTTGGTAGAGCGGAGGACTGTACTAATAATGTTCAGGAATCCTTAGGTCGATGGTTCAAATCCGTCTCGCGAGATATTTTTGATATTTATAAATGTCTCATTATATTTGTTATACTCACCTTCCTCTGTTCCTATGTACTCGGGATAGCTCAGTTCTGAGAACTGTAGTAATAATGTTCAGAATCCTTAGGTCGATGGTTCAAACCCGTCTCGCGAGATATTTTTGATATTTATAAATGGCCCAGTATATTTTTTATACTCACCTTCCTCTGTTCATATGTACTCGCGATAGCTCAGTTGGTAGAGCGGAGGACTGTAGTAATAATGTTCAGGAATACTTAGGTCGATGGTTCAAATCCGTCTCGCGAGATATTTTTGATATTTATAAATGGCTCATTATATTTGTTATACTCACCTTCCTCTGTTCCTATGTACTCGCGATAGCTCAGTTGGTAGAGCGGAGGACTGTAGTAATAACGTTCAGGAATCCTTAGGTCGATGGTTCAAATCCGTCTCGCGAGATATTTTTGATATTTATAAATGGCTCATTATATTTGTTATACTCACCTTCCACTGTTCCTATGTACTCGCAATAGCTCTGTTGGTAGAGCAGAGGACTGTAATAATAATGTTCAGGAATCCTTAGGTCGATGGTTCAAATCCGTCTCGCGAGTTATTTTTGATATTTATAAATGGCTCATTATATTTGTTATACTCACTTTTCTCTGGTTCTATGTACTTGCGATAGCTCAGTTGGTAGAGCGGAGAACTGTAGTAATAATGTTCAGGAATCCTTAGGTCAATGGTTCAAATCCGTCGTGCGAGATATTTTTGATATTTATAAATGGCTCATTATATTTGTTATACTAACCTTACTTTTTTCTTATGTACTCGCAACAGCTCAGTTGGTAGAGCGGAGGACTGTGGTAATAATGTTCAGGAATCCTTAGGTCGATGGTTCAAATCCGTCTCGCGAGATATTTTTGATATTTATAAATGGCTCATTGTATTTGTTATACTCACCTTCCTATGTACGCGCGATAGCTCAGTTGGTAGAGCGGAAGACTGTAGTAATAATGTTCAGGAATCCTTAGGTCGATGGTTCAAATCCGTCTTGCGAGATAATTTTGATATTTATAAATGGCTCATTATATTTGTTATACTCACCTTCCTGTGCTCCTATGTACTCGCTATAGCTCAGTTGGTAGAGCGGAGGACTGTACTAATAATGTTCAGGAATCCTTAGGTCGATGGTTCAAATCCGTCTCGCGAGATATTTTTGATATTTATAAATGTCTCATTATATTTGTTATACTCACCTTCCTCTGTTCCTATGTACTCGGGATAGCTCAGTTCGGAAAACTGTAGTAATAATGTTCAGGAATCCTTAGGTCGATGGTTCAAATCCGTCTCGCGAGATATTTTTGATATTTATAAATGGCCCATTATATTTTTTATACTCACCTTCCTCTGTTCATATGTACTCGCGATAGCTCAGTTGGTAGAGCGGAGGACTGTAGTAATAATGTTCAGGAATACTTAGGTCGATGGTTCAAATCCGTCTCGCGAGATATTTTTGATATTTATAAATGGCTCATTATATTTGTTATACTCACCTTCCTCTGTTCCTATGTACTTGCGATAGCTCAGTTGGTAGAGCGGAGAACTGTAGTAATAATGTTCAGGAATCCTTAGGTCAATTGTTCAAATCCGTCGTGCGAGATATTTTTGATATTTATAAATGGCTCATTATATTTGTTATACTAACCTTACTTTTTTCTTATGTACTCGCAACAGCTCAGTTGGTAGAGCGGAGGACTGTGGTAATAATGTTCAGGAATCCTTAGGTCGATGGTTCAAATCCGTCTCGCGAGATATTTTTGATATTTATAAATGGCTCATTGTATTTGTTATACTCACCTTCCTATGTACTCGCGATAGCTCAGTTGGTAGAGCGGAAGACTGTAGTAATAATGTTCATGAATCCTTAGGTCGATGGTTCAAATCCGTCTTGCGAGATAATTTTGATATTTATAAATGGCTCATTATATTTGTTATACTCACCTTCCTGTGCTCCTATGTACTCGCTATAGCTCAGTTGGTAGAGCGGAGGACTGTACTAATAATGTTCAGGAATCCTTAGGTCGATGGTTCAAATCCGTCTCGCGAGATATTTTTGATATTTATAAATGTCTCATTATATTTGTTATACTCACCTTCCTCTGTTCCTATGTACTCGGGATAGCTCAGTTCGGAAAACTGTAGTAATAATGTTCAGGAATCCTTAGGTCGATGGTTCAAATCCGTCTCGCGAGATATTTTTGATATTTATAAATGGCCCATTATATTTTTTATACTCACCTTCCTCTGTTCATATGTACTCGCGATAGCTCAGTTGGTAGAGCGGAGGTCTGTAGTAATAATGTTCAGGAATACTTAGGTCGATGGTTCAAATCCGTCTCGCGAGATATTTTTGATATTTATAAATGGCTCATTATATTTGTTATACTCACCTTCCTCTGTTCCTATGTACTCGCGATAGCTCAGTTGGTAGAGCGGAGGTCTGTAGTAATAATGTTCAGGAATCCTTAGGTCAATGGTTCAAATCCGTCTTGCGAGATATTTTTGATATTTATAAATGGCTCATTATATTTGTTATACTAACCTTACTTTTTACTTATGTACTTGCAACAGCTCCGTTGGTAGAGTAGAGGACTGTGGTAATAATGTTCAGGAATCCTTAGGTCGATGGTTCAAATCCGTCTCGCGAGATAATTTTGATATTTATAAATGGCTCATTGTATTTGTTATACTCACCTTCCTATGTACTCGCGATAGCTCAGTTGGTAGAGCGGAGGACTGTAGTAATAATGTTCAGGAATCCTTAGGTCGATGGTTCAAATCCGTCTCGCGAGATATATTTGATATTTATAAATGGCTCATTATATTTGTTATATTCACCTCCCTCTGTTCCTATGTACTCGCGATAGCTCAGTTGGTAGAGCGGAGGACTGTAGTAATAATGTTCAGGAATCCTTAGGTCGATGGTTCAAATCTGTCTCGCGAGATATTTTTGATATTTATAAATGGCTCATTATATTTGTTATACTCACCTTCCTCCGTTCCTACGTACTCAAGATAGCTCAGTTGGTAGAACGGAGGACTGTAGTAATAATATTCAGGAATCCTTACGTCGATGTTTCAAATCCGTCCTGGGAGATGTTTTTGATATTTATAAATGGCTCATTATATTTGTTATACTCACCTTCCTCTGTCCCTATGTACTCGGGATAGCTCAGTTGGTAGAGCGGAGGACTGTAGTAATAATGTTCAGGAATCTTTAGGTCGATGGTTCAAATCCGTCTCGCGAGATATTTTTTGATATTTTTAAATGGCTCAATATATTTGTTATACTCACCTTCCACTGTTCCTATTTACTCGCGATAGCTCTGTGGGTAGAGCGGAGAAGTGTTGTAATAATGTTCAGGAATCCTTAGGTCGATGGTTCAAATCCGTCTCACGAGATATTTTTGATATTTATAAATGGCTCATTATATTTGTTATACTCACCTTCCTCTGTCCCTATGTACCCGCGATAGCTCAGTTGGTAGAACGGAGGACTGTAGTAATAATGTTCAGGAATACTTAGGTCGATGGTTCAAATCCGTCTTGCGAGATATTTTTAATATTTATAAATGGCTCATTATATTTGTTATACTCACCTTCCTCTGTCCCTATGTACTCGCGATAGATCAGTTGGTAGAGCGGAGGACTGTACTAATAATGTTCAGGAATCCTTAGGTCGATGGTTCAAATGCGTCTCGCGAGATATTTTTGATATTTATAAATGTCTCATTATATTTGTTATACTCACCTTCCTCTGTTCCTATGTACTCGGGATAGCTCAGTTCGGAAAACTGTAGTAATAATGTTCAGGAATCCTTAGGTCGATGGTTCAAATCCGTCTCGCGAGATATTTTTGATATTTATAAATGGCCCATTATATTTTTTATACTCACCTTCCTCTGTTCATATGTACTCGCGATAGCTCAGTTGGTAGAGCGGAGGACTGTAGTAATAATGTTCAGGAATACTTAGGTCGATGGTTCAAATCCGTCTCGCGAGATATTTTTGATATTTATAAATGGCTCATTATATTTGTTATACTCACCTTCCTCTGTTCCTATGTACTTGCGATAGCTCAGTTGGTAGAGCGGAGAACTGTAGTAATAATGTTCAGGAATCCTTAGGTCAATTGTTCAAATCCGTCGTGCGAGATATTTTTGATATTTATAAATGGCTCATTATATTTGTTATACTAACCTTACTTTTTTCTTATGTACTCGCAACAGCTCAGTTGGTAGAGCGGAGGACTGTGGTAATAATGTTCAGGAATCCTTAGGTCGATGGTTCAAATCCGTCTCGCGAGATATTTTTGATATTTATAAATGGCTCATTGTATTTGTTATACTCACCTTCCTATGTACTCGCGATAGCTCAGTTGGTAGAGCGGAAGACTGTAGTAATAATGTTCATGAATCCTTAGGTCGATGGTTCAAATCCGTCTTGCGAGATAATTTTGATATTTATAAATGGCTCATTATATTTGTTATACTCACCTTCCTGTGCTCCTATGTACTCGCTATAGCTCAGTTGGTAGAGCGGAGGACTGTACTAATAATGTTCAGGAATCCTTAGGTCGATGGTTCAAATCCGTCTCGCGAGATATTTTTGATATTTATAAATGTCTCATTATATTTGTTATACTCACCTTCCTCTGTTCCTATGTACTCGGGATAGCTCAGTTCGGAAAACTGTAGTAATAATGTTCAGGAATCCTTAGGTCGATGGTTCAAATCCGTCTCGCGAGATATTTTTGATATTTATAAATGGCCCATTATATTTTTTATACTCACCTTCCTCTGTTCATATGTACTCGCGATAGCTCAGTTGGTAGAGCGGAGGTCTGTAGTAATAATGTTCAGGAATACTTAGGTCGATGGTTCAAATCCGTCTCGCGAGATATTTTTGATATTTATAAATGGCTCATTATATTTGTTATACTCACCTTCCTCTGTTCCTATGTACTCGCGATAGCTCAGTTGGTAGAGCGGAGGTCTGTAGTAATAATGTTCAGGAATCCTTAGGTCAATGGTTCAAATCCGTCTTGCGAGATATTTTTGATATTTATAAATGGCTCATTATATTTGTTATACTAACCTTACTTTTTACTTATGTACTTGCAACAGCTCAGTTGGTAGAGTAGAGGACTGTGGTAATAATGTTCAGGAATCCTTAGGTCGATGGTTCAAATCCGTCTCGCGAGATAATTTTGATATTTATAAATGGCTCATTGTATTTGTTATACTCACCTTCCTATGTACTCGCGATAGCTCAGTTGGTAGAGCGGAGGACTGTAGTAATAATGTTCAGGAATCCTTAGGTCGATGGTTCAAATCCGTCTCGCGAGATATATTTGATATTTATAAATGGCTCATTATATTTGTTATATTCACCTCCCTCTGTTCCTATGTACTCGCGATAGCTCAGTTGGTAGAGCGGAGGACTGTAGTAATAATGTTCAGGAATCCTTAGGTCGATGGTTCAAATCTGTCTCGCGAGATATTTTTGATATTTATAAATGGCTCATTATATTTGTTATACTCACCTTCCTCCGTTCCTACGTACTCAAGATAGCTCAGTTGGTAGAACGGAGTACTGTAGTAATAATATTCAGGAATCCTTACGTCGATGTTTCAAATCCGTCCTGGGAGATGTTTTTGATATTTATAAATGGCTCATTATATTTGTTATACTCACCTTCCTCTGTCCCTATGTACTCGGGATAGCTCAGTTGGTAGAGCGGAGGACTGTAGTAATAATGTTCAGGAATCTTTAGGTCGATGGTTCAAATCCGTCTCGCGAGATATTTTTTGATATTTTTAAATGGCTCAATATATTTGTTATACTCACCTTCCACTGTTCCTATTTACTCGCGATAGCTCTGTGGGTAGAGCGGAGAAGTGTTGTAATAATGTTCAGGAATCCTTAGGTCGATGGTTCAAATCCGTCTCACGAGATATTTTTGATATTTATAAATGGCTCATTATATTTGTTATACTCACCTTCCTCTGTCCCTATGTACCCGCGATAGCTCAGTTGGTAGAACGGAGGACTGTAGTAATAATGTTCAGGAATACTTAGGTCGATGGTTCAAATCCGTCTTGCGAGATATTTTTAATATTTATAAATGGCTCATTATATTTGTTATACTCACCTTCCTCTGTCCCTATGTACTCGCGATAGATCAGTTGGTAGAGCGGAGGACTGTAGTAATAATGTTCAGGAATCCTAAGGTCGATGGTTCAAATGCGTCTCGCGAGATATTTTTGATATTTATAAATGGCCCATTATATTTTTTATACTCACCTTCCTCTGTTCCTATGTACTCGCGATAGCTCAGTTGGTTGAGCGGAGGTCTGTAGTAATAACGTTCAGGAATCCTTAGGTCGATGGTTCAAATCCGTCTCGCGAGATATTTTTGATATTTATAAAAGGCTCATTATATTTTTTATACTCACCTTCCTGTGTTCCTACGTACTCGCGATAGCTCAGTTGGTAGAGCGGAGGACTGTAGTAATAATGTTCAGGAATTCTTAGGTCGATGGCTCAAATCCGTCTCGCGAGATATTTGTGATATTTATAAATGGCTCATTATATTTGTTATACTCACCTTCCACTGCTCCTATGTACTCGCGATAGCTCTGTTAGTAGAGCCGAGGACTGTAGTAATAATGTTAGGAACCTTAGATCGATGGTTCAAATCAGACCGGCGAGTTAATTTTGATATTTATAAATGGCTCATTATATTTGTTATACTCACCTTCCTATGTACTCGCGAAAGCTCAGTTGGTAGAGCGGAGGACTGTAGTAATAATGTTCAGGAATCCTTAGGTCGATGGTTCAAATCCGTCTTGCGAGATATTTTTGATATTTATAAATGGCTCATAATATTAGTTATACTCACCTTCCTCATTTCCTGTGTACTCGCGATAGCTCAGTTGGCAGAGCGTAGGACTGTAGTAATAATGTTCAGGAATCCTTAGGTCGATTGTTCGAATCCGACTTGCGAGATATTTTTGATATTTATAAATGGCTCATTATATTTGTTATACTCACCTTCCTCTGTTCCTATGTACTCACGATAGCTCTGTTGGTAGAGCGGCGGACTGTAGTAATAAAGTTTAGGAATACTTAGGTCGATGTTTCAAATCCGTCTCGCGAGATATTTTTGATATTTATAAATGGCTCATTATATTTGTTATACTCACCTTCCGCTGTTCCTATGCACTCGCGATAGCGCAGTTGGTAGAGCGGAGGACTGTAGAAATAATGTTCAGGAATCCTTAGGTCGATGGTTCAAATCCGTCTCGCGAGATATTTTTGATATTTATAAATGGCTCAATATATTTGTTATACTCACCTACCACTGGCCCTATTTACTCGCGATAGCTCTGTTGGTAGAGCGGAGAACTGCTGTAATAATGTTCAGGAATCCTTAGGTCGATGGTTCAAATCCGTCTCGCGAGATATTTTTGATATTTATAAATGGCGCATTATATTTGTTATACTCACCTTCCTCTGTTCCTATGTACTCGCGATAGCTCAGTTGGTAGAGCGGAGGACTGTAGTAATAATGTTCAGGAATCCTTAGGTCGATGGTTCAAATCCGTCTCGCGAAATATTTTTGATATTTATAAATAGCTCATTATATTTGTTATACTCACCTTCCTATGTACTCGCGATAGCTCTGTTGGTAGAGCGGAAAACTGTTGTAATAATGTTCAGGAATCCTCAGGTCGATGGTTCAAATCCGTCTCGCGAGATATTTTTGATATTTATAAATGGCTCATTATATTTGTTATACTCACCTTCCTCTGTTCCTGTTTACTTGCGATAGCTCTGTTGGTAGAGCGGAGAACTGTTGGAATAGTGTTCAGGAATCCTTAGGTCGATGGTTCAAATCCGTCTCGCGAGATATTTTTGATATTTATAAATGGCTCCTTATATTTGTTATACTCACCTTCCGCTGTTCCTATTTACTCGCCATAGCTCTGTTGGTAGAGCGGAGAACTGTTGTAATAATTTTCAGGAATCCTTAGGTCGATGGTTCAAATCCGTCGCGCGAGATATTTTTGATATTTATAAATGGCTCATTATATTTGTTATACTCACCTTCCTATGTACTCGCGATGGCTCAGTAGGTACAGCGGAGGACTGTAGTAATAATGTTCAGGAATCCTTAGGTCGATGGTTCAAATCCGTCATGCGAGGTATTTTTGATATTTATAAATGGCTCATTATATTTGTTATACTCACCTTCAACTGCTCCTATTTACTCGCGATAGCTCTGTTGGTAGAGCGGAGAACTGTTGTAATAATGTTCAGGAATCCTTAGGTCGATGGTTCAAATCCGTCTCGCGAGATGTTTTTGATATTTATAAATGGCTCATTATATTTGTTATACTCACCTTCCTCCGTTCCTATGTACTCGGGATAGCTCAGTTGGTAGAACAGAGGACTGTAGTAATAGTGTTCAGGAATCCTTAGGTCGATGGTACAAATCCGTCTTGCGAGATATTTTTGATATTTATAAATGGCTCATTATATTTGTTATACTCACCTTCCTCTGTCCCTATGTACTCGCGATAGCTCAGTTGGTAGAGCGGAGGACTGTAGTAATAATCTTCAGGAATCCTTAGGTCGATGATTCAAATCCGTCTCGCGAGATATTTTTGATATTTATAAATGGCTCCTTATATTTGTTATACTCATCTTCCACTGTTCCTATTTACTCGCCATAGCTCTGTTGGTAGGGCGGAGAACGGTTGTAATAATGTTCAGGGATCCTTAGGTCGATGGTTCAAATCCGTCTCGCGAGATATATTTGATATTTATAAATGGCTCATTATATTTGTTATATTCACCTCCCTCTCTTCCTATGTGCTCGCGGTAGCTCAGTTGGTAGAGCGGAGGACTGTAGTAATAATGTTCAGGAATCCTTAGGTCGATGGTTCAAATCCGTCTCGCGAGATATTTTTGATATTTATAAATGGCTCATTATATTTGATATACTCACTTTCCTCCGTTCCTACGTACTCAAGATAGCTCAGTTGGTAGAACGGAGGACTGTAGTAATAATGTTCAGGAATCCTTAAGTCGATGGTTCAAATCCCTCTTGCGAGATATTTTTGATATTTATAAATGGCTCATTATATTTGTTATACTCACCTTCCTCTGTCCCTATCTACACGCGATTGCTCAGTTGGTAGAGCGGAGGACTGTAGTAATAATGTTCAGGAATCTTTAGGTCGATGGTTCAAATCCGTATCGCGCGATATTTTTTGATATATATAAATGGCTCAATATATTTGTTATACTCACCTTCCACTGTTCCTATTTACTCGCGATAGCTCTGTTGGTAGAGCGGAGAACTGTTGTAATAATGGTCAGGAATACTTAGGTCGATGGTTCAAATCCGTCTTGCGAGATATTTTTGATATTTATAAATGGCTCCTTATATTTGTTATACTCACCTTCCACTGTTCCTATTTACTCGCCATAGCTCTGTTGGTAGAGCGGAAAACTGTTGTAATAATGTTCAGGAATCCTTAGGTCGATGGTTCAAATCCGTCTCGCGAGATAATTTTGATATTTATAAATGGCTCATTATATTTGTTATACTCACCTTCCACTGTTCCTATTTACTCGCCATAGCTCTGTTGGTAGAGCGTAAAACTGTTGTAATAATGTTCAGGAATCCTTAGGTCGATGATTCAAAACCGTCTCGCGAGATATTTTTGATATTTATAAATGGCTCCTTATATTTGTTATACTCACCTTCCACTGTTCCTATTTACTCGCCATAGCTCTGTTGGTAGAGCGGAAAACTGTTGTAATAATGTTCAGGAATCCTTAGGTTGATGGTTCAAATCCGTCTCGCAAGATATTTTTGATATTTATAAATGGCTCATTATATTTGTTATATTCACCTCCCTCTGTTCCCATGTACTCGCGATAGCTCAGTTGGTAGAGCGGAGGACTGTAGTAATAATGTCCAGGAATCCTTACGTCGATGGTTCAAATCCGTCTCGCGAGATATTTTTGATATTTATAAATGGCTCATTATATTTGTTATACTCACCTTCCTCCGTTCCTATGTACTCGGGATAGCTCAGTTAGTAGAACGGAGGACTGTAGTAATAATATTCAGGAATCTTTAGGTCGATGGTTCAAATCCGACTCGCGAAATATTTTTGATATTTATAAATGGCTCATTATATTTGTTATACTCACCTTCCCCTCTTCCTATGTACTCGGGATAGCTCAGTTGGTAGAACGGAGGACTGTAGTAATAATGTTCAGGAATCATTTTGGTCGATGGTTCAAATCCGTCTTGTGAGATATTTTTGATATTTATAAATGTCTCATTATATTTGTTATACTCACCTTCCTCCGTTCCTATGTACTCGCGTTAGCTCAGTTGGTAGAGCGGAGGACTGTAGTAATAATATTCAGGAATCTTTAGGTCGATGGTTCAAATCCGTCTCGCGAGATATTTTTGATATTTATAAATGGCTCAATATATTTGTTATACTCACCTTCCGCGGTTCCTATTTACTCGCGATAGCTCTGTTGGTAGAGCGGAGAACTGTAGTAATAATGTTCAGGAATCCTTAGGTCGATGGTTCAAATCCGTCTCGCGAGATATTTTTGATATTTATAAATGGCTCATTATATTTGTTATACTCACCTTCCTATGCACTCACGATGGCACAGTTGGTAGAGCGGAGAACTGTAGTAATAATGTTCAGGAATCCTTAGGTCGATGGTTCAAATCCGTCTCGCGAGATATTTTTGATATTTATATATGGCTCATTATATTTGTTATACTCACCTTCCTATGTACTCACGATGGCACAGTTGGTAGAGCGGAGGACTGTAGTAATAATATTCAGGAATCTTTAGGTCGATAGTTCAAATCCGACTCGCGAAATATTTTTGATATTTATAAATGGCTCATTATATTTGTTATACTAACCTTCCTCTGTTTCTATGTACTCGCGATAGCTCTGTTGGTAGAGCGGCGGACTGTAGTAATAATGTTCAGGAATCCTTAGGTCGATGGTTCAAATCCCTTCCGCGAGATATTTTTGATATTTATAAATGGCTCATTATATTTGTTATACTCACCTTACTCTCTACCTATGTACTCGCGATAGCTCAGTTGGTAGAGCGGAGAACTGTTGTAATAGTGTTCAGGAATCCTTAGGTCGATGATTCAAATGGGTCTCGCGAGATATTTTTGATATTTATAAATGGCTCCTTATATTTGTTATACTCACCTTCCACTGTTCCTATTTACTCGCCATAGCTCTGTTGGTAGAGCGGAAAACTGTTGTAATAATGTTCAGGAATCCTTAGATCGATGGTTCAAATCCGTCTCGCGAGATATTTTTGATATTTATAAATGGCTCATTATATTTGTTATATTCACCTCCCTCTGTTCCTATGTACTCGCGATAGCTCAGTTGGTAGAGCGGAGGACTGTAGTAATAATGTTCAGGAATCCTTAGGTCGATGGTTCAAATCCGTCTCGCGAGATATTTTTGATATTTATAAATGGCTCATTATATTTGTTATACTCACCTTCCTCCGTACCTATGTACTCTCGATAGCTCTGTTGGTAGAGCGGAGAACTGTTGTAATAATGTTCAGGAATCCTTAGGTCGATGGTTCAAATCCGTCCCGCGAGATATTTTTGAAATTTATAAATGGCTCATTATATTTGTTATACTCACCTTCCGCTGTTCCTATTTACTCGCGATAGCTCTGTTGGTAGAGCGGAGAACTGTTGTAATAATGTTCAGGAATCCTTAGGTCGATGGTCCAAATCCGTCTCGCGACATGTTTTTGATATTTATAAATGGCTCATTATATTTGTTATACTCACCTGCCTCTGTCTCTATGTACTCGGGATAGCTCAGTTGGTAGAACCGAGGACTGTCGTAATAATGTTCAGGAATCCTTAGGTCAATGGTTCAAATCCGTCTTGCGAGATATTTTTGATATTTATAAATGGCTCATTATTTTTGTTATACTCACCTTCCTCTGTTCCTATGTACTCGCGATAGCTCAGTTGGTAGAGCGGAGGACTGTAGTAATAATGTTCAGGAATCCTTAGGTCGATGGTTCAAATCCGTCTTGCGAGATATTTTTGATATTTATAAATGGCTCATTATATTTGTTATACTCACCTTCCTCAGTCCCTATGTACTCGCGATAGCTCTGTTGGTAGAGCGGAGGACTGTAGTAATAATGTTCAGGAATCCTTAGGTCGATGGTTCAAATCCGTCTTGCGAGATATTTTTGATATTTATAAATGGTCCATTATATTTGTTATACTCACCTTCCTCTGTTCCTATGTACTCGCGATAGCTCTGTTGGTAGAGCGGAGGACTGTAGTAATAATGTTCAGGAATCCTTAGGTCGATGGTTCAAATCCTACTTGAGTGATATGTTTGGTATTTATAAATGGCTCATTATATTTGTTATACTCACCTTCCTCTGTTCCTATGTACTCGCGATAGCTCAGTTGGTAGAGCGGAGGACTGTAGTAATAATGTTCAGGAATCCTTAGGTCGATGGTTCAAATCCGTCTTGCGAGAAATTTTTGATATTTATAAATGGCTCATTATATTTGTTAAACGCACCTTCCGCTGTCCCTATGTACTCGCGATAGCTCAGTTGGTAGAGCGGAGGACTGTTGTAATAATGTTCAGAAATCCTTAGGTCGATGGTTCAAATCCGACTCGCGAAATATTTTTGATATTTATAAATGGCTCATTATATTTGTTATACTCACCTTCCGCTGTCCCTATGTACTCGCGATAGCTCAGTTGGTAGAGCTGAGGACTGTAGAAATAATGTTCAGGAATCCTTAGGTCGATTGTTCAAATCCTTCTCGCGAGATATTTTAGATATTTATAATTGGCTCATTATATTTGTTATACTCACCTTCCGCATCTCCTATGTACTTGCGATTGCTCTGTTGGTAGAGCGGAGGACTGTAGTAATAATGTTCAGGAATCCTTAGGTCGATGATTCAAATCCGTCTCGCGAGATACTTTTGATATTTATAAATGGCTCATTATATTTGTTATACTCACCTTCCTCTGTACCTATGTACTCGCGTTAGCTCTGTTGGTAGAGTGGAGAACTGTAGTAATAATGTTCAGGAATCCTTAGGTCGATGGTTCAAATCCGTCTCGCGAGATATTTTTGATATTTATAAATGGCTCATTATATTTGTTATACTCACCTTCCCCCGTTCCTATGTACTCTCAATAGCTCATTTGGTAGAGCGGAGGACTGTAGCAATAATGTTCAGGATTCCTTAGGTCGATGGTTCAAATCCGTCCCCCGACATATTTTTATATTTATAAATGGCTCATTCTATTTGTTATACTCACCTTCCTATGTGTTCGCGATAGCTCAGTTGGTAGAGCGGAGGGCTGTAGTAATAATGTTCAGGAATCCTTAGGTCGATGGTTCAAATCCGTCTTGCGAGATTTTTTTTATATTTATAAATGGCTCATTATATTTGTTATACTCACCTTCCTCTGTTCCTATGTACTCGCGATAGCTCAGTTGGTAGAAAGGAGAACTGTAGTAATAATGTTCAGGAATCCTTTCGTCGATGGTTAAAATCCGTCTTGAAAGATATATTTGATATTTATAAATGGCTCATTATATTTGTTATACTCACCTTCCTTTGTTCCTATGTACTCGCGATAGCTTAGTTGGTAGAGCGGAGGACTATAATAATAATGTTCAGGAAGCCTTAGGTCGATGGTTCAAATCCGTCACGCGAGATATTTTTGATATTTATAAATGGCTCATTATATTTGTTATACTCAGCTCCCTTTGTTCCTATGCACTCGCGAAAGCTCAGTTGGTAGACCGGAGGACTGTAGCTATAATGTTCAGAAATCCTTAGGTCGATGGTTCAAATCTGTCTCGCGAGATATTTTTGATATTTATAAATGGCACATTATATTTGATATACTCACCTTCCACTGTTCCTATGTACACGCGATAGCTCAGTTGGTAGAGCGGGGGACTGTAGTAATAATTTCAGGAATCATTTAGGTCGATGGATCAAATCCGTCTCGCGAGATATTTTTGATATTTATAAATGGCTCATTATATTTGATATACTCACCTTTCTCTGGTTCTATGTGCTTACGATAGCTCAGTTGGGATAGCGGGGGACTGTAGTAATAATGTTCAGGGATCTCCGGTCGATGGTTCAAATCCGTCTCGCGGGGGAGTTTTGTTATTTATAAATGGCTCATTATATTTGATATACTTACCTTTCTCTGGTTCTATGTTCAAGCGATAGCTCAGTTGGTAGAGCGGAGGAATGTAGTAATAATGTTCAGGGATCATTAGGTCGATGGTTCAAATACGTCTCGCGTGATATATTTGAAATTTATAAATGGCTCATTATATTTGATATACTCACCTTCCCCTGTTCCTATGCACTTGCGATAGCTCAGCTGGTAGAACGGTGGACTGTAGTAATAATGTTCATGGATACTTAGGTCGATGGTTCAAATCTGTCTCGCGTGATATTTTTCATATTTATAAATGACTCATTATATTTGATATACTCTACTTTCGCCGTTCCTATGTGCTTCCGATAGCTTAGTTGGTAGAGCGGAGGACTGTAGTAATAATGTTCAGGGATCCTAAGGTCGATGGTTCGAATCCGTCTCGCGAGATATTTTTGATATTTATAAATGGCTCATTATATTTGATATACTCACCTTTCTCTGGTCCTATGGTCTTGCGATAGCTCAGTTGGTAGAGCGGATGACTGTAGTAATAATTTTCAGGAATCCATATGTCGATGGTTCAAATCCGCCTCGCGACATATTTTTGATATTTATAAATGGCTCATTATATTTGATAAACTCACCTTACTCTGTGCCTATGTTTTTGCGATAGCTATGTTGGTAGAGCGGAGGACTGTAGTAATAATTTTCAGGGATCCTTTTGTCGATGGTTCAAATCCGACTCGCGATATATTTTTGATATTTATAAATTGCTCATTATATTTGATAAACTCACCTTACTCTGTGCCTATGTTTTTGCGATAGCTATGTTGGTAGAGCGGAGGACTGTAGTAATAATTTTCATGGATCCTTTTGTCGATGGTTCAAATCCGTCTCGCGAGATATTTTTGATATTTATAAATGGCTCATTATATTTGTTATACTCACCTTACTCTGTTCGGATGTTCTTGCGATAGCTCTGTTGGTAGAGCGGAGAACTGTTGTAATAATGTTCAGGAATCCTTAGGTCGATGGTTCAAATGCTTCTCGCGAGATATTTTTGATATTTATAAATAGCTCATTGTATTTGTTATACTCACCTTCCGCTTTTCCTATGTACTTGCGATAGCTCTGTTGGTAGAGCGGAGAACTGTTGTAATAATGTTCAGGAATCCTTAGGTCGATGGTTCAAATCCGTCTCGCGAGATACTTTTGATATTTATAAATGGCTCATTATATTTGTTATACTCACCTTCCTCTGTTCCTATGTACTCGCGTTAGCTCTGTTGGTAGAGCGGAGAACTGTAGCAATAATGTTCAGGAATCTTTAGGTCGATGGTTCAAATCCGTCTCGCGAGATATTTTTGATATTTATAAATGGCTCTTTATATTTGTTATACTCACCTTCCTCTGTTCCTATGTACTCGCGTTAGCTCTGTTGGTAGAACGTAGGACTGTAGTAATAATGTTCAGGAATCCTTAGGTGGATGGTTCAAATCCGTCTCGCGAGATATTTTTGATATTTATAAATGGCTCATTATATTTGTTATACTCACCTTCCCCCGTTCCTATGTACTCTCAATAGCTCAGTTGGTAGAGCGGAGGACTGTAGCAATAATGTTCAGGAATCCTTAGGTCGATGGTTCAAATCCGTCTCCCGACATATTTTTATATTTATAAATGTCTCATTATATTTGTTATACTCACCTTCCTATGTGCTCGCGATAGCTCAGTTGGTAGAGCGGAGGACTGTAGTAATAATGTTCAGGAATCCTTAGGTCGATGGTACAAATCCGTCTTGCGAGATAATTTTTATATTTATAAATGGCACATTATATTTGTTATACTCACCTTCCTCTGTTCCTATGTACTCGCGATAGCTTAGTTGGTAGAGCGGAGGACTGTAATAATAATAATAATGTTCAGGAATCCTTAGGTCGATGTTTCAAATCGATCTCGCGAGATATTTTTATATTTATAAATGGCTCATTATATTTGTTATACTCACCTTCCTCTGTTCCTAGGTACTTGCGATAGCTCAGTTGGTAGGGCGTAGTACTGTAGTAATAATTTTCAGGAATCATTTAGGTGGTTGGTTCAAATCCGTCTCGCGAGTTTTTTTTTATATTTATAAATGGCTCATTATATTTGATATACTCACCTTTCTCTGGTTCTATGTGCTTACGATAGCTCAGTTGGTATATCGGGGGACTGTATTAATAATGTTCAGGGATCTTCGGTCGATGGTTCAAATCCGTCTCGCGACGATGTTTTGATATTTATAAATGGCTCATTATATTTGATATACTCACCTTCCTCTGTTCCTATGTACTTGCGATAGCTCAGCTGGTAGAACGCAGGACTGTAGTAATAATGTTCAGGGATCCTTAGGTCGATGGTTCAAATCCGTCTCGCGACATATTTTTGATATTTATAAATGGCTTATTAAATTTGATATACTCACCTTTCTCTGGTTCTATGTGCTTACGATAGCTCAGTTGGTATAGCGGGGGACTGTATTAATAATGTTCAGGGATCTTCGGTCGATGGTTCAAATCTGTCTCGCGTGATATTTTTCATATTTATAAATGACTCATTATATTTGATATACTCACCTTTCTCTGGTCCTATGGTCTTGCGATAGCTCAGTTGGTAGAGCGGACGACTGTAGTAATAATGTTCAGGGATCCTTAGGACGATGGTTCAAATCCGTCTCGCGACATATTTTTGATATTTATAAATGGCTTATTATATTTGATAAACCCACCTTACTCTGTGCCTATGTTTTTGCGATAGCTCAGTTGGTAGAGCGGAGGACTGTTGTAATAATTTTCGGGGATCCTTTTGTCGATGTTTCAAATCCGTCTCGCGATATATATTTGATATTTATAAATTGCTCATTATATTTGATATACTCACCTTTCACTGGTCCTATGTGCTTGCGATAGCTCAGTTGGTAGCGCAGGGGACTGTAGTAATAATGTTCAGGTTTCCTTCGGTCGATGGTTCAAATCCGTCTCGCGAGTTATTTTTGATATTTATAAATGGCTCATTATATTTGTTATACTCACCTTACTCAGTTCGGATGTTCTTGCGATAGCTCAGTTGGTAGAGCGGAGGACTGTAGTAATCATGTTCAGGAATCATTAGGACGATGGTTCAAATCCGTCTCGTGAGATATTTTTGATATTTATAAATGGCTCATTATATTTTATATAATCACCTTTCTCTTGTCCTATGTGCTTGCGATAGCTCAGTTGGTAGAGCGGACGACTGTAGTGATAATGTTCAGGGATCCTTAGGGCGATGGTTCAAATCCGTCTCGCGAGATATTTTTGATATTTATAAATGGCTCATTATATTTGATATACTCACCTTCCTCTGTTCCTATGTACTCGCGATAGCTCAGTTGGTAGACCGGAGGACTGTAGTAATAATATTCAGGAATCCTTAGGCCGATGTTTCAAATCCGTCTCCCGAGATATTTTTGATATTTATAAATGGCTCATTATATTTGATATACTCACCTTTCTCTGGTCCTATGCGCTTGCGATAACTCAGTTGGTAGAACCGGGGACTGTAGTAATAATGTTCAGGGATCCTTTGGTCGATGGTTCAAATCCGTCTCGCCAGATATTTTAGATATTTATAAATGGCTCATTATATTTGATATACTCACCTTTCTCTGGTCCTATGTGCTTGCGATAGCTCAGTTGGTAGAGCGGAGGATTTTAGTAATAATGTTCACGGATACTTAGGTCGATGTTTCAAATCCGTCTCGCGAGATATTTTTGATATTTATAAATGGCTCATTATATTTTATATACTCACCTTCCTCTATCCGTAAGTACTTGAGATAGCTCAGTTGGTAGAGCGGGGGACTGTAGTAATGATCTTCAAGTATCCTTAAGTTGATGGTTCAAATCCGTCTCGCGAGATATTTCTGATATTTATAAATGGCTCATTATATTTGATATACTCACCTTTCTCAGGTCCTATGTGCTTGCGATAGCTAAGTTGGTAGAGCGGAGGACTGTAGTAATAAAGTTCAGGGATCCTTAGGTCGATGGTTCAAATCCGTCTCGCGAGATATTTTTGATATTTATAAAAAGCTCATTAGATTTGATATACACACATTCCTCTGTTCCTATGTACTTGCGATAGCTTATTTGGTAGAGCGGGGGACTGTAGTAATAATGTTCAGTGATCCTTATGTCGATGGTTCAAATCCATCGCTCGAGATTTATTTGATATTTATAAATTGCGCATTATATTTGATATACTCACCTTTCTCTGATCCGATGTTCTTGCGATAGCTCAGTTGGTAGAGTGGAAGACTGTAGTAATAATGTTCAGGGATCCTTAGGTCGATGGTTCTATCCGTCTCGCCAGATATTTTTCATATTTATAAATGGCTCATTACATTTGTTATACTCACTTTTCCCTGTTTAGATGTAATTGCGATAGCTCAGTTGGTAGAGCGGACGACTGTAGTTATAATGTTCAGGAATACTTAGGTCGATTGTTCAGATCCGTCTCGCGTGATATTTTTGATATTTATAAATGGTTCATTATATTTGTTATACTCACCTTTCTCAGGGCCTATGTACTTGCGATGGCCCAGTTGGTAGAGCGGAGGTCTGTAGTAATAATGTCCAGGTATCATTAGGTCGATGGTTAAAATCCATCTCGCGAGATATTTTTGATATTTATAAATGGTTCATTATATTTCATATACTCACCTTTCCCAGGTCCTATGATCTTGCGATAGCTCAGTTGGTAGAGCGGAGGACTCTAGTAATAATATTCAGGAATCCTTAGGTCGATGGTTGAAATCCATCTCCCAAGATATTTTTGATATTTATAAATGGTTCATTATATTTTTATACTCACCTTTCTCTGGTCCTATTTGCTTGCGATAGCTCAGTTGGTAGATCGGAGGACTGTAGTAATAATTTTCAGGAATCCTTAAGTCGATGGTTCAACTCCGTCTCGCAAGATATTTTTGATATTTATAAATGGCTCATTATATTAGTTATACAAACCTTTCTGTGTTTGCACGTACAAAAGATAGCTCAGTTGGTAGAGCGGAAGGCTGTAGTAATAATGTTCAGGAAGCCTTAGGTCGATGTTTCAAAGCCGTCACACGAGATATTTTTGATATTTATAAATGGCTCATTATATTTGTTATACACACCATCCTCTGTGCTAATGTACTTGCGATAGCTCAGTTTGTAGAGCGGAGGACTGTAGTAATAATGTTCAGAAATCTTTCGGTCTATGGTTCAAATCCGTCTCGCGAGATAATTTTGATAATCATAAATGGCTCATTATATTTTATATACTAACCTTTCATTGGTCCTATGTGCTTGCGATGGCTCACTTGGTAGGGCGGAGGACTGTAGTGATAATATTCTGGGATCCTGTGGGCGTTGGTTCAAATCCGGCTGGCGAGATATTTTTGTTATTTATAAATGGCTTATTATATTTGATATACTCACCTTTCCCTGGTCCCATGTGTTTGCGATAGCTCGGTTGGTAGAGCGGAGGACTGTAGTAACAAAGTTCAGTGATCATTAGGTCGATGGTTCAAATCCGTCTCGCGAGTTATTTTTGATATTTATAAATGGCTTATTATATGTGATATATTCACCTTTCTCTGGTCCTATGTGCTTGCGATAGCTCAGTTGGTAGGGCGGAGGACTGTAGTTATAACATTCAGGGATCCTGAGGCCGATGGTTCAAATCCGTCACTCGAGATATTTTTGATATTTATAAATGGCTCATTATATTTGATATACTCACCTTCCTCTGTTCCTAAGTACTTGAGATAGCTCAGTTGGTACAGCGGAGGTCTGTAGTAATAATTTCAAGTGTCCTTAAGTCGATGGTTCAAACCCGTTTCGCGAGACATTTTGGATATTTATAAATGGCTCATTATATTTGATATACTAACCTTTCTCAAGTCCTATGTGCTTGCGATAGCTAAGTTGGTAGAGCGGAGGACTGTAGTAATAATTTTCAGGGATCCTTAGGTCGATGGTTCAAATCCGTCTCGCGAGATATTTTTGATATTTATAAATGGTTCATTATATTTCTTATACTCACCTTTCTCTGTTCCGATATACTTGTGATAGCTCAGTTGGTAGAGCGGAGGGCTGTAGTAATAATGTTCTGGAATCCTTAGGTCGATGGTTAAATCCGTTTCGCGTGATATTTTTGATATTCATAAATGGCTCATTATATTTCTTATACTCACCTTTCTCTGGTCCTATGCGCTTGCGATAGCTCAGTTGGTAGAGTGGAGGACTGTAGTAAGATTTTTCAGGAATCCTTAGGTCGATGGTTCAAATCCGTCTCGCGAGATATATTTGATATTTATAAATGATTTCATTATATTTGTTATACTCACCTTTCTCTGGTCCTATGTACTTGCGAAGCGCAGTTGGGAGAGCGGAGGACTGTAGTAATAATGTTCAGGGTTCCTTAGGTCGATGGTTCAAATCCGTCTCCAGAGATATTTTTGATATTTATAAATTGCTCATTATATTTGTTATACTCACCTTCATCCGTTCCTACGTACTTGCGATGGCTCAGTTGGTAGAGCGGGGGATTGTAGTAATAATATTCAGGGATCCTTTGGTCGATGGTTCAAATCCGTCTCGCGAGATGTTTGTGATATTTATAAATGGTTCATTATATTTTGTTATACTCACCTTTACCTGGTCCTATGTGCTTGCGATAGCTCAGTTGGTAGAGCGGAAGTCTGTAGTAATAATGTTCAATAAACACTTAGGTCGATGGTTCAAATCCATCTCCAGAGATATTTTTGATATTTATAAATGGCTCATTATATTTGTTATACTCACCTTCCTCTAATCGTATGTACTCGCGTTAGCTCAGTTGGTAGAACGGAGGACTGTAGTAATAATGTTTGGGATTCCTTAGGTCGATGGTTTGAAATCCGTCTCGCGAGATATTTTTGATATTCATAAATGGTTCATTATATTTGTTATACTCACCTTTCCAGGCCCTATGTGCTTGCGATAGCTCAGTTGGTAGATCGGAGGACTGTAGTAATAATGTACAGCAATCCTTAGGTCGATGGCTCAAATCCGTCTCGTGAGATATTTTTGATATTTATAAATGGCTCATTATATTTGTTATACAAACCTTTCTATGCTTGCACGTACAAAAGGTAGCTCAGTTGTTAGAGGGGAGGACTGTAGTAATAATGTTCAGGGATCCTAAGGACGATGGTTCAAATCACTCTCGCGAGATATTTTTGATATATATATGTCGTTCATTATATTTGTTATACTCACCTTTCCCTGGTCCCATGTGCTTGTGATAGCTCAGTTGGTAGAACGGAGGACTGTAGTGGTAATGTTCAGGGATGCTTAAATCGATGGTTCATATCCGTCTCGCGAGATGTTTTTGATATTTATAAATGGTTCGATATATTTGTTATACTCACCTTTCCCTGGCCCTATGTGCTTGCGATAGCTCAGTTGGTAGAGCGGAGGTGTGTTGTAATAATGTTCAGGAATCCTTAGGCCGATGCTTCAAATCCGTCTCGCGAGATATTTTTGATATTTATAAATGGCTCATTATATTTGTTATACAAACCTTTCTATGTTTGCACGTACAAAAGATAGCTCAGTTGTTAGGCCAGAGGACTGTTGTAATAATGTTCTGGAATCCCTAGGTCGATGGTTCAAATCCGTCTCGCGAGATATTTTTGATATTTATAAATGGCTCATATTTGTTATACAAACCTTTCCAGGTTCGCACGTACAAATGGTGGCTCATTTGTTAAAGCGGAGGTCTGTAGTAATAATGTTCACGGATCCTAAGGACGATGGTTCAAATCCGTCTCACGAGATATTTTTGATATTTATAAATGTCTCGTTATATTTGTAATACAAACCTATGTATGTTTCCACGTACTTGCAATAGTTCAGTTGGTAGTGCGGAGGACTGTAGAACGAATGTTCAGGAATCCGTAGGTCGATGGTTCAGATCCATCTAGCGAGATATTTTTGCTATTTATAAATGGCTCATTATATTTGTTATACTCACCTTTCGCATCTCCTGTGAACTTGCGATATCTCAGTTGGTAGAGCGGAGGACTGTAGTAGTAATGTTCAGGAGTCCTTAGGTCGATGGTTCAAATCCGTCTCGCGAGATATTTTTGATATTTATAAATGGCTCATTATATTTGTTATACTCACCTTTCTCTGGTCCTATGTACTTGCGATTGCTTAGTTGGTAGAGCGGAGGACTGTAGTAATAATGTTCATGAATCCTTGGGTCGCTGGTTCAAATCTGTCTAGAAAGATTATTTTGATATTTATAAATGGCTCATTATATTTGTTATACTCACCTTTCTCGGGCTCTATGTGCTTGCGGTAGCTCAGTTGGTAGATCAGAGCACTATAGTAATAATGTCCAGGAATCCTTAGTTCGATGGTTCAAATCTGTCTCGAGAGATATTTTTGATATTTATAAATGGCTCATTATATTTGTTATACACATCTTCTTTTGTTTCAATGGACTTGCGATTGCTCAGTTGGCAGAGCGGAGGACTGTAGTAATTATGTTCAGGAATCCTTAGGTCGATGGTTCAAATCCCACTTGCGAGATATTTTTGATATTTATAAATGGCTCATTATATTTGTTATACTCACCTTCCTTTGTTCCTATATACTCGCTATAGCTCAGTTGGTAGAGCGGAGAACTGTAGTAATAATGTTCAGGAATCCTTAGGTCGATGGTTCAAATCCGTCTCGTGAGATAATATTTTATATTTATAAATGGCTCATTATATTTGTTATACTCACCTTTCTCTGGTCTTATATGCTTTCGATAGCTCAGTTGGTAGGGCGGAGAACTGTAGTAATAATGTTCAGGAATCCTTAGGTCGATGGTTCAAATCCGTCTCGAGAGCTATTTTTGATATTTATAAATGGCTCATTATATTTGTTATACTCACCTTTCTCTGGTCTTATATGCTTTCGATAGCTCAGTTGGTAGGGCGGAGAACTGTAGTAATAATGTTCAGGAATCCTTAGGTCGATGGTTCAAATCTGTCTCGAGAGATATTTTTGATATTTATAAATGGCTCATTATATTTGTTATACACATCTTCCTTTGTTTCTATGGACTTGCGATAGCTCAGTTGGCAGAGCGGAGGACTGTAGTAATAATGTTCAGGAATCCTTAGGTCGATGGTCAAAATCCGTCTCGAGAGATATTTTTGATATTTATAAATGGCTCATTATATTTGTTATACTCACCTTTCTCTGGTCCTATGTGCTTTCGATAGCTCAGTTGGTAGAGCGGAGAACTGTAGTAATAATTTTCAGGAATCCTTAGGTCGATGGTTCAAATCCGTCTCGCGAGATATTTTTGATATTTATAAACGGCTCATTATATTTGTTATACTCACCTTTCTCTTGTCCTTTGTGGTTGCGATAGCTCAGTTGGTAGAGCGGAGAACTGTAGTAATAATGTTCAGGAATGCTTATTTTGATGGTTCAAATCCGTCTCGCGAAATATTTTTGATATTTATAAATGGCTCATTATATTTGTTATACTCACCATTCTCTGGTCTTATGTACTTGCGATAGCTCAGATGGTAGAGTGGAGGTCTGTAGTCATAATGTTCAGGAATCCTTAGGTCGATGGTTCCATTCCGTCTTGTGAGACATTTTTGATATTTATAAATGGCTCATTATATTTGTTATACTCACATTTCTCTGGTCTTATGTAATTGCGTTAGCTCAGTTGGTAGAGCGGAGGACTGTAGTTATAATGTTCAGGAATTCTTAGGTCGATGGTTCAAATCCGACTCGCGAGATTTTATTGATATTTATAAATGACTCATTATATTTGTTATACTCACCTTTCTCTTGTCCTATGTGCTTGCGATAGCTCAGTTGGTAGACCTGAGGACTGTAGTAATAATGTCCAGGAATCCTTATGTCGTTTGTTCAAATCCTGTCTCGCGAGATATTTTTCATATTTATAAATGGCTCATTATATTTGTTATACTCACCTTTCTCCGGTATTATGTACTTGCGATAGCTCAGTTGGTAGAGCGGAGGACTGTAGTAATAATGTTCAGGAATCCTTAGCTCGATGGTTCAAATCCATCTCGCGAGATATTTTTGATATTTATAAATGGCTCATTATATTTGTTATACTCACCTTTCTCTGGTCTTATGTACTTGCGATAGCTCAGTTGGTAGAGCGGGGCACTGTAGTAATAATGTTCAGGAATGCTTAGGTCGATGGTTCAAATCCGTCTCGCGAGATATTTTTGATATTTATAAATGGCTCATTATATTTGTTATACTCACCTTTCTCTTGTCTTATGTGCTTGTGATGGCTCAGTTGGTTGAGCTTAGGACAGTAGTAATAATATTCAGGAATCCTTAGGTCGATGGTTCAAATCCGTCCCGCCAGGTATTTTTGATATTTATAAATGGCTCATTATATTTGTTATACTCACCTTTCTCTGGTCTTATGTACTTGCGATAGCTCAGTTGGTAGAGCGGAGGACGGTAGTAATAATATTCAGGAATCCTTAGGTCGTTGGTTCAAATCCCTCTCGCGAGTTATTTTTGATATTTATAAATGGCTCATTATATTTGTTATACTCACCTTTTTTTCTGATCCTATACACTTGCGATAGCTCAGTTGGTAGAGCGGAGGACGGTAGTAATAATGTTCAGGCATCTTTAGGTCTATGGTTCAATTCCCTCGCGCGAGATATTTTTGATATTTATAAATGGCTCATTATATTTGTTATACTCACCTTTCTCTTGTCTTATGTGCTTGCGATGGCTCAGTTGGTTGAGCTTAGGACAGTAGTAATAATATTCTGGAATCCTTAGGTCGATGGTTCAAATCCGTCCCGCGAGGTATTTTTGATATTTATAAATGGCTCATTATATTTTTTATACTCACCTTTCTCTGGTCTTATGTACTTGCGATAGCTCAGTTGGTAGAGCGCAGGACGGTAGTAATAATATTCAGGAATCCTTAAGTCGATGGTTCAAATCCGTCTCGCGAGATATTTTTGATATTTATAAATGGCTCATTATATTTGTTATACTCACCTTTCTCTGATCCTATACAATTGCGATAGCTCAGTTGGTAGAGCAGAGGACGGTAGTAATTATGTTCAGGAGTCCTTAGGTCTATGTTTCAATTCACTCGCGCGAGGTTTTTTTGATATTTATAAATGGCTCATTATATTTGTTATACTCACCTTTCTCTTGTCTTATGTGCTTGCGATGGCTCAGTTGCTTGAGCTTAGGACCGTAGTAATAATATTCAGGAATCCTTAGGTCGATGGTTCAAATCCGTCCCGCGAGGTTTTTTTGATATTTATAAATGGCTCATTATATTTGTTATACTCACCTTCCTCTGTTCCTATGTACTCGCGATAGCTCAGTTGGTAGAGCGGAGTACTGTAGTAATAATGTTCAGGAATCTTTAGGTCGATCGTTCGAATCGTTTCGCGAGATATTTTTGATATTTATACATGGCTCATTACATTTGTTATACTCACCTTTCTCTGTCCCGATGTACTTGCGATAGCTCAGTTGGTAGAGCGAGGGACTGTAGTAATAATGTTCCGGAATCCTTCGGTCGGTGGTTCAAATCCGTCTCGCCAGGTTATTTTGATATTTATACTTGGCTCATTTTATTTGTTATACGCACCTTTTTAAGTTTCTATGTGCTTGCGTTAGCTAGTTTGGTAGAGTGGAGGACTCTCGTAATAATGTTCAGGAATCCTTATGGACTAGTTATTTTTTATATTTATACTTTGCTCATTATATTTGTTATACGCACTTTTCTGTGTTTCTGTGTAATTGAGTTAGCTCAATTGGTAGAGCGGATGACAGTAGTAATAATGTTCAGGTTTCCTTAGGTCGATTGTTCAAATCCATCTCGCGTGATATTTTTGATTTTTATAATTGGCTCATTATATTTGGTTTACGCACATTTCTGCGTTTCTATGTACTTGCCATAGCTCAGTTGGTAGATCGGAGGACTCTAGTAATAAATTTCTGGAATCCTATGTTTTGTTCAAATCCGTCTCGCGAGATATTTTTATATTTATACACTACCGTTTATATTTGTTTTGCACATTTTTGTGTTTCTCCGTAATTGTGGTAGCTCAGTTGTTGAAGCGTAAGGCTGTAGGAATAAAGTTCAGGAATCTTCAGGTCGATGGTTCAAATCCGTCTTGCAGTTCTTTTTTGATTTTCATACTATATTTATTTACATTTACGTTTGTCGAAACATGTTTTTTATGATTCCTCTGCAGTGTTATATACTTCCCATCATTCAGTTGTTTGATCGGGTAACTGTCGTTATTAAGATCTTGAATCCTTTTATTGTCTGTTCATATCCGTCTCGCAAGTTTGTTTTATATTTTGCTGTTGTCATTCAAATTTTCATGATTATTTTGCTTCGTGTTCTTATATTTAGGTTAGTTGCGTTTGTCGATTGGAGCCCTGTAGTAAATAGTATGCGGAACCTTTTTTTCTTTGGTTCAAATCCGTCTCACTTTTTATTTTGATATGTACACATGCCGATACGTATTTCTCCTGATTTCTTTGCTTTGTTTCCTTTTATTTGATATTGCTGAGGTTGTCGACCGGAGAACTTCTCAAAAGTCGTTAATATTAATTTTTATATCGATAGTTCAATTCCGTCTATATAACAATTATTAAACACGAGGTGAAATGCACGCATGAAAGGTTTCACAGTTCCAGCATCGCTCCTTCTTAGTCAGCCTTTGAAATTTTCAGCCCACCCTCGTACCTCGAAAGAAACAATGCAGTTATTAATAAGAAGAGTTGGAAAGAATGTATGAAAGATTAAATAACTCGAGCATCACTCCTTCATAGTCAGCCTATGAACTTTTCAGCCCACCCTCGTACCTCGAAAGAAACAATGCAGTTATTAATAAGAAGAGTTGGAAAGAATGTATGAAAGATTAAATAACTCTAGCATCACTCCTTCATAGTCAGCCTATGAACTTTTCAGCCCACCCTCGTACCTCGAAAGAAACAATGCAGTTATTAATAAGAGTTGGAAAGAATGTATGAAAATTAAATAACTCGAGCATCACTCCTTCATAGTCAGCCTATGAACTTTTCAGCCCATCCTCGTACCTCGAAAGAAACAATGCAGTTATTAATAACTTCAGCCCACACTCATATTTACTTACTTTGCCATATTTTTTTTAACAAAATATGTTTCTATCTGATGTCGCTTTTATACCTATGAGGAGGTATTTCTTCTTTGTTGTCTTTAATAATTAGGTTTGGCCTATTATACGTCTCTCAGTAGAAATGGTAAAATTCCATGAATAGTATCTTCTTGGCATTAACTGAATTGTTCAGAATGATGTTTAGACTCTTTGCCGGCGTGTGGTGCATTGCAGTATTGAAGTACGTTTCTGGAAATATACTGGCTAGTCGTCACATTACGATCATTATATTTCTTCGAGATCAGGATTGGACAGCGTGACACCAAGTAGCCAATAACCGCATTATGTTCTTCATATAATCTACATACTTGGTCTGCATCAATGTTATTATGCTAGCTAAGTTATTCATGGTGAATAGGCTACGATCCTGTGCAGCCGGTATATATCCCTCTGTCTCAATTTTTATCTCTGTGCTCTTTAGCTATTTTTGTTCATCAACATCGACATCGTAACTTTGATATTCATATTGACAGTGTAGAGTTTTTTTGTTCCTAACTAGTTTTAAACTGCTTCACCTTAATTTACGCTATTTACATGCGGAATATTGTCATCGTCTTTGTTATTTTTATCAAAACGTTTCGGCCATTGTGCCCCCAAGCGTAAGTAAGGCTGGAGAAACATCGAAACGCCGTAATGAGAAGTGAGACAATTGAATCAAGCATGGCTGATCATGTATGGCGGGAAAAAAGGGTCATTATCATCACCAGTGTAATGGAGGGAAAAGATGTACAAAGAACAGTGGCGAATTAAAAGTCTGAAAGAATCAGCGCATATGCTAAGCTATGAGGACCTCGTTAGTAGGCCTAGCATAGAAATAAATACGATGAACGCAAGTAGGAAAAGAAAGAAAGAAGAAAGAAAGAAAGAAAGAAAGGAAAATGATAGTTGGTCGTCAAGAGCATTTCACATTTCAGCCAGGTTTTTGGGGTTATTTATGTCGGCATCGTTAATTCTGAGTGAATATTAGCCATTTAGGATTTATTTGTTTTCTAAGGGGATAATAATAATAATAATAATAATAATAATAATAATAATAATAATAATAATGATAATAATAATAATAATAATAATAATAATTATTATTATTATTATTATTATTCTCTAAAATTAAGTTTAATTTTCCTTTCATATTCCTTGCTCATCTCCCCATTCTTCATCTTTTTTTGTTCGCCATTGTCGTTCATCTTCTACATTGCTCTCTTCTTCTTCCATTTCTTCTTCTTCTTCCTCTTCTTCTTCTTCTTCTTCTTCTTCTCCTCCTCCTCCTCCCCCTCCTCCTCTTTCTTCTCCTTCTTCTTCTTCTTCTTCTCCCTTTCTTCTCTTCTTCTTCTTCTTCTTCTTCTTCTTCTTCACGTCTTACTTCTACTTCTCCTCCTCCTCCTCCTCCTCCTCCTCCTCTTTCTTCTTCTTCTTCTTCTTCTTCTTCTTCTTCTTCTTCTTCTTCTTCTTCTTCTTCTTCTTCACCATCCTTGCCGTCTTCACAATTCTATTTCTGCTTTTACTTCTTCTTCATCCTTTTCTATCTTCACCACCTCTACATTCTTCTCCTCCTCTTTCTTCTTCTTCTTCTTCTTCTTCTTCTTCTTCTTCTTCTTCTCCTCCTCCTCCTCCTCCTCTTTCTTTTTCTTCTTCTTCTCCCTTTCTTCTCTTCTTCTTCTTCTTCTTCTTCTTCTTCTTTCTTCTACTTCTCCTCCTCCTCCTCCTCTTTCTTCTTCTTCTTCTTCTTCTTCTTCTTCTTCTTCTTCTTCTTCTTCTTCTTCTTCTTCTTCTTCTTCTTCTTCTTCTTCTTCTTCTTCTTCTTCACCATCCTTGCCGTCTTCACAATTCTATTTCTGCTTTTACTTCTTCTTCATCCTTTTCTATCTTCACCACCTCTACCTTCTACTTCTTCTTCTTCTCCTCCTCCTCCCTTTCTTATCTTTTTTCTTCTTCTTCTTCTCCTCCTCTTTTTTCTTCTTCTTCTTCTTCTTCTTCCCCATCCTTTCACCATTGTATTTCCGCTTCTACTTTTTTCCACATTTCCTTCTCCTTCGTCAACAACCTTTTCTATCTCCACCTCCATTAACTTGCTTCTTCTTTTTCTTCATCGCCATTCTCTTTTGTTTCACTATTCATCTTCTTCAATTTTTTCTTCATCAGTATTCTCTATCTTTTTTTCTTTTTTCTTCTTCTTTATTCTCCATTTTGTCATTCACAAGATAGCTAATCTCGTATTTAGAAAAAAAAATTAAAAGATTTGAAGTGTTTCGTAGAATTACTCTCTGAGAATATTTTTCGTGTTGAAAATAATTTATTAACAGAATGTCTGTCATAGAATTGTATTCACCTGCGTATTGCTATGTCAATTTCATTCTTTAATATTTCAGGAGGGAAAACTGTGCTTTTTCATAAAAATAAAAAATTCTGGAAGGTAAGTTGTAAAGGTTTCTTTTTTTAGACTTGGTATTCAGGTTTGTCTTTGAAAAAATTACATATAAGTCATAGTATTTTAATTTTGTCAAAGATTACACTAATTCCTGACCATTGAAAATCCCTTTCTACCCGACTTTTAATGCCTTCTCACAGAAAATCATTAGCCACGCAGTTACATTATACATATAATAGCCCTATTCTATCAGTAATGCTTTCATTCATTCCTGACCATTGACAATCCCTTTCTTCCTGATTTTCAATGCATTCCTATAGTAAAATCATTAGCAAGGTATTTAGATTATATATATAATAGCCCTATTCAATCAGTAATGTTTGCCTTCATTCCTGACCCCTGAAAATCCGTTTCTTCCTGATTTTCAATGCATTCCTCTAGCAAAACATTTCGCTAGGCATTTACATTATACATATAATAGCCTATTCTGCCAGTCATGTTGTCCTAATTTTGACCACTGATAATATCAGGTCTGTTGGCTTTTATTTCCCTGTCATTTTGAATTGTCACGTCCCAGAGGATAGTTACATCGTTATTCTGGGTAACTGTGTCTGGTTGGTGGTCTTTTCAGTGGTTTCGATTTTGTGCTTTTTGCATATATTTCAGTGTAAATATGTCGTTACCTTGTTATGTCAGTGGGTATATGCATTTTTTTTTTGCTAGTTCCGGACATCCTGAGATAATCTGTTCGAAAGTTTCATCATATTTTCCGCTGATGCTGCATTCCGGGTAAATTCCATTCTTGATTATGTGACAGTGATAGGATCTGGTTGCCAGTCTTTGGTCCTGAGCTGTTTAGGCCTTCTGTCTCAAATTTCAACCTGGTTGCTCCTCAGCCGCTGACGTGTTTTCTGTTGGTCCACATCCGCTTCTTCCGTTCTTTTTATGTATTTGCCATGTAACGCCTTGTCCTCCCAGATTATTTTTTTTACAATTTTATTTGGCCAAGTTCATTTGTTTTTCTGTTTTATTCGTTTGGCGTAGATGGTATTCGCATATTATTATTATTATTATTATTATTATTTGTGTATGTATATATATACATAATAAAACCTGAGTTCCTGTCAAAATTATTTTATATGAATATATAATTCCGAATTCTTTCAAGCGAGTAGAATTTCTGCCAATAAAGATATATAGTTATCGGCAGGAATAATTAATGTGTGAAACGTACATAAAATTAACAATAATTATCCGAATGTCGACTAAGAGTTTCATGATTCCTTACTCTTTTCGAGACAAGAATGATTGTCCTATAATTATTTTTATTTTTCATAGAACAATAACATACATGTATATGAGTAAATATATATATATATATATATATCTGTATATATACATATATATATATATATATATATATATATATATATATATATATATATATATATATATGAATACGTTTATGCGTATTTATATATATATATATATATATGTATATATATATATTCATATATATATATTTATATATATTGTAATCTAAGCAGTGCTTTAGTTATACACATAGCCAAATCTGATCACAATTTTGATTTCGACTCTGTGAAGATCTTAAAATATATCCACAATAAGAACCTTAGACAGATTTATGAGGCTGGCATGATAGCCACCTCACATACAGTAAATAATAGACCTGGTTTCTTTCAGATCGCGAGCCCTGTGGCGAGATTAATGCGTGACAAACGTACCGATAAGCTATAGTTTTAAATAGTCCCCCTCACCTTCCACTTAGGACACAATCTTCTTCCCTGTGCGCAGGTCTTCGTAGTTGCCGCCCACGCGACGCCAGCATATCCGACTCTAAGAAAGAATACTTGACTTTAGAATTTCAGTTTTTCTGTTTCTGACCAGTCCTGTATATATCGTCTCTCCATCAAACTTAAATCTAATATAAATATGTCTCCATTAACCATGTCCCGAAGAAGGTCTATTTGACCGAAACGTCTGACGTCGACAGAATAACAAAAACAAAAACAAAATAAAAACAGTAAACTCATATATTCGGATTTTGCTTTGTCTTTTCCACATTTTCATCATACCGTCGGATCTACATCCACACATTTGCTTACATATATATATATATATATATATATATATATATATATATATATATATATATATATATATATATATATATGTGTGTGTGTGTGTGTGTATGTATTCATGAATATCTACGTTTTTTATGTATGGGTGTTTATGTGGTATATATGTGTATGTATATATATATATATATATATATATATATATATATATATATATATATATATATGTAAATTAAGTAAATAAGATAATAATTTTTATCATTAATCTCATTCTCTGTTCATATCAATCTATTTATCTGTTTTACTCGTTTGGCGTAGATGGTATTCGCTTCGTTTTCGTTGGTCGGATTTCAGTTATATATATATCGTGGCCTGACGATTGCGTCTAGCATGAAACAGACTGTCGCCTCTAAGTGTTGACTTCTATGTTCACTTTTATATTTACACACGCTCTATCTCTGATATTGAGCACTTTATCCCATAATATAGCACACTTTAAGACTATATTTCTTCATATATATATATATATATAAGTCAAAAGTATAGCTAAGGTGTTGATAGCCTTCATTTTATTGGCCCCTTTTAGTTAGCTTTCTAGTATCAAACCCACTCTCCTATAATATTCTTTTCGGGCCTTTTTCTTCATAACTGAATGTTGTGTTCCATCTCTTTCATTATTTCCTAAGTATTTGTATGTACCATTTTGGTCTAGTTCCTTAATCTTGTTGTTGACATCAACGTCGAAATCTGTAGTTTTCGGATTATTATTATTATTATTATTATTATTATTATTATTATTATTATTATTATTATTTTCGTTCAAACACTTTTTCGTTTCTAAATGGAGATCTTGGATTATATGTGTTCGCCATCAAGACTGACGGTCTCCGACAGAGAGCGCCTTTCGCAGAATTTTTGCAGAGCCAAGCAACGCAAACTTCTGAAGCGATGGGATACCCGGATTACTATTTTTTTTTTTTTTTTATTTATCTTGTATATTCCTTTCCTTCCTGGCAGAGACCGTAGGTCAGAAATAGCTTCATGGTATTTTCCACTGTGTACATTTTTTAAATAATTACCAAAAAAAAAACACATTTTACATAGATAAGGTGTGGACTGCACTCGTGAGAACAATTTTTATTATTATTATTATTATTATTATTATTATTATTATTATTATTATTATTATTATTATTATTATTATTATTATTCTTATTATTATTATTCTTCTTATTATTATTCTTATTATTCTTCTTCTTATTATTATTATTATTATTACCTTAGATTTATGTTGCATACAAGTTTGCTCCCGGGTCCCAAACACAGACCGAAGGTCAGAAATGGCTTTATGAAATTTTCCACTGACCATTTTTGTAAAAGAAATACTAAGATCATGCCTATTTTACATAGATAAAACTCTTCGTAATATGTGAGCTGTACTTGTGAGTACAATTCTTTTGTATTTCTTTAAAGCATGGGCTAACCAGGAATTCCTTCATTGAGTCAGAACCTTTTCCAATCAAACTCAGGGCACCAACCACAACTGAAATGATGTCTTCATGTGCCACATTGTTTAGACTTCTACTTGAAAATCCTTGTATTTGATAGTGTTTTGAAGATCTTCAGAGTTACATTCCACTGTGCAACTTGATACAAGATGGTCAATTCGTTCTGGATTTTCTGCTTGTCCCTCC
>OZ038517.1:18757476-18772476 GCA_964036315.1 Acanthosepion esculentum | reverse complement strand
TATTTTTCAATATTATTATCCTTTTTTTTTTTACCTATTATCAATATTATTATTTTTTGTTGATATTCTATATTTACAAGCTGTAAGTATTCAGACTCCCAGTTTTGCCTTGGACAACATCGGTGGCATGGAGAGGAGACACGTGAAGCATGGTCACTACCGATCTCTCATAAAACATCGCCCAGACCTGCGACCTGGAAAGACACACCAGCGTGACGTCAAAACACAGAAAGAAACAGTGTACTGATGAGAGTGTTCAGAATGTCCTTCTCTACGATGAAATGGTCACAGACAAGAGGGCAACGTTGGCGAACCTCATCTTCGCTTCAAGCACGTCTGCAAAAGACACATGAGGAGACGTCGCCAAATATCGCTCACGCTGGAGACGGGATTTACAACGCGACATGGGGCGAGGAGAGAAGAAACGGAGGCTTGCCGCCGGGTAGAAGCTTGTTGACGAAAAGAAAACAAGACGACATCTTCACATGAATTCGAGACTGTCACTTCCGTGTGGGCATGTACAGCCATAACAGATGTTGCACAGCCATAGACCGACGATAATGCAAATTAATATTATATATTCATATATATATATATATATATATATATATATATATATATATATATATATATATATATATGTATATATATATATATATATATATATGAATATATATATATATATGTATATATATATATCTATATATATCTATATATATATATGTATATATATCTATATATATATATATATATACTTTTGATGTGTGCTATATTTATGGGATAAAGTGCTCAATATCAGAGATAGAGCGTGAACATTGTTCAAGTGAACATTGAAGTCAACACTTAGAGGCGACAGGCTGTTTCATGCTAAACGCAGTCGTCTTTCACTTTTATATTTATATATATATATAAATATATATAATATATATATAAATATGTATATGTATATATATAAATATATAAATACGTATATGTAAATATATGTATAAGTATATATATATGTACATATGTATGTATATATATGTATATATTATGTATATATATATGGATGTATGTATGTATATATACATATATATATATAGATATGCATATACATATGTATGTATATATATATATATATATATATATATATATTCGTGGAGGTATTAATAAAATGAAAGAATGAGATAAAATAGTAATAAAACAAATATAATAATGTTTTGATATTAAAAATGTTTCGTCTCAAATTTAAAAAAAGATTGATTAATGTCATGCAAGATCTTTTAAAGGACATTATTTCCTTACAAATTAGACAGACAGATAGGAACGAAGTGAGCTCTCTCTCTCTCTCTCTCTCTCTCTATATATATATATATATATATATATATATATATATATATAGAGAGAGAGAGAGAGAGAGAGAGAGCTCACTTCTCTCTCTCTCTCTCTCTATATATATATATATATATATAGAGAGAGAGAGATAGAGAGATAGATAGATAGATAGATAGATAGATAGATAGATAAATAAAGAGATAGGTAGTTAATGACGTCACAAATAGATAGATAGATAGATAATGAAGTCTCAGACAGACAGACAGTCAGACAGACAGACAGATAGATAGATAGATAGATAGATAATGAAGTCTCAGACAGATAGATAGATAGATAGATAGATAGATAATGAAGTCTCAGACAGACAGACAGACAGTTAGACAGACAGATAGATAGATAGATAGATAGATAATGAAGTCTCAGACAGATAGATAGATAGATAGATAGATAGATAGATAGATAGATAGATAATGAAGTCTCAGACAGATAGATAGATAGATAATAAAGTCTCAGACAGACAGATAGATAGATAGATAGATAGATAGATAGATAGATAGATAGATAGTTTTGACCAGGTCTAGATAGATAGATAGATAGATAGATAGATAGATAGATAGATATGAACATATTGAGAAATAAACAACGTGATATATATTAATAGATTTAGATAGATAGATAGATAGATAGATATGAAAAGATTGAGATAGAAACAAGTTTAATAGATAGATAAGGGAGTTATAAATAGATAGATATAAATAAAAAAATATGACATTAATAATGATATTGTAAATGTTTCGTCTCAGATTGAAAAAATAAAAATCGATTGATTAATGTCATCCATGATGTTTAGTAGGACAGTGTAGTTCCGTACAGATTTTGCAGACGTTTCAAATTGAGTCAATTTCCAGAGAGACACTTTCACCGGAATAATTTAGAAATGAAGGAAAATTATACGAAAACAAGTATTTTTTCCTTCCACCTGAAAATGTGCTCCGAATTTTTTGCGCAAGTGCAAATGAAATTTAGGTATCTTACAAAAGAAAAAAGTTTTAAAAATTAAAAAAAAAAATCTGAAGTTTTTTTTTTATTTTCTTTTATCAGAACGTTTCACAGATAGTTATATACCAAGCCGTAGAGAACCTCCTACCATTATATTTTTTCCCCAAAATTGAATTCTTTGAGGAATAGAATTATTAGTGACGTGTTTCTCATCCTATCTTTTTTATGTCACGCAATAAAATCTTTAAGAAAGAATAAATTAAAAATGTGTTGACGTCAAAAATGAAGGTCTTTTAGTGAAATTTAAGTCTTTTAGGAATTACATGATATCTGTAAAAATATTTTCATAGTTGTTATTTTAAAGAACTCTACTTAGTAACCATGACCAATTGCTACTAGATTGGCAACTAGGCTCATAAATTTACTGTTGATTGGTAAGTTTTTACGGATTATCAGCCTTTTGCAGGTTATCTAAATCCGGAAAATACTTCTAGACTATAAGAATTTTTTCTAGATAACCCTGACGTACGGGTACAAATCCTAGTAATTAACCCATAGCGGGGAGAAGATGTAAATTCATACATTTCCCAAAGGTATTTGCGCATAAGATTTTATCTACCTCCCAACTCTCCAACAGAGCTTCTTTCGAGCCACTATAGAGGGGGTGTTAATGTATAGTAACACTGCTTGGACACTAAACTAAAACCCTAGAATTTAAGCTTTGTAGAACCTACACTCTGATGCTGAAAGCTATACTTAACATCTCTTGGGGGACAATATCCAACTAAATCACAGCTCTATGGACCCATCGCTTATAATTCTACAATATTCAACCCTTGACACTAAACGTCATGCAATCTATTCTCGGATGCTGAAAGCTATACTTAACATCTCTTGGGGGACAATATCCAACTAAATCACAGCTCTATGGACCCATCGCTTATAATTCTACAATATTCAACCCTTGACACTAAACGTCATGCAATCTATTCTCGGATGCTGAAAGCTATACTTAACATCTCTTGGGGGACAATATCCAACTAAATCACAGCTCTATGGACCCATCGCTTATAATTCTACAATATTCAACCCTTGACACTAAACGTCATGCAATCTATTCTCGGATGCTGAAAGCTATACTTAACATCTCTTGGGGGACAATATCCAACTAAATCTCAGCTCTATGGACCCATCTTGATATTACGTTCAATAGATTATTTTAAAGCCCATGGTATATTAAGTTTTTAACCAGTCATGTTTGAATTCTATCTAGATGGACTGAAATATACTAGTTATTACATTGTAACATTTGGTCTTGTAAACTTGGTGTCACTTTCGATGGATTAGTTTGTAGAAAATGGAGTGTCAGATACATCAGTATTTTTAACTTGTTGCCATCAAGATGAATTAAAATAGGTGCATTTTATATTGGTCTTGTGAACTTGATGATTCTACCATTAAATTAGTTTGTAGTACATGGAGTGTCTGATCCATCACCATTTCCTGCTATCAAGCGGGATTAGATTAAGTTTGTATTACATCGTAACTTTTGGTTTAGTAAATCTGGTTCTTCGACTGTTGGATTAGCTTGTAGCACTTGGTGTGTCATAATCATTACCTTTCATGATTTGAAGATGTTAAGTAGGTGTGTATTAAATTGTATCATTTAATTGTGTAAATCCACCAGACAACCTCAAATGAATATTCTTTCAAGCCACTGGAGAGGAAGTTTTAATGTATGGTGCCACTGCCTGGACATTAACTATAACACTAGAGTGTCAGCTTGATGGAACTTACATTGGAATGCTGAGATCTATAATTAACATCCCTTGGAGACAAGATGCAACTAAATCACAGCTTTATGGACATATTCCTGATATTCCTACAATCTTTCATGAAGACAGATTGCGCCTTGCAGGATATTGCTGACGAGCAAAACAAGAACTTGCGTGTGATCTAACGCTCAGGACACCTAGCCATGGACCAAGACGGGTTGGTTGCCCAGCAACCAGATGCATAACAAAGTACAACATAAAACACACATATTACCACCTGTGGTAATTATGTACACAAAAAACATGTATATGCACACAAGCTGAGTATCATCTACCATGTATTCAATTGTGAAAGCAGATATCATATTTTTATTACTTCACTGCTCCCAAGAAAATTAAATTTCGGCTTTAAATGACCCATAAGGAGTCGATATGCTGTTAAACAAGCAAAACAAATTAAATCACAAAATCTGGGTATCATCTACCATGGATTCAATTGTGAAAGCAGAATAACATATATCATATTTTTATTAATTCAAAGCTCCCAACAAAATTAAATTTCGGCATTAAATGACCCATAAGGAGTCGACATGCTGTTAAACAATCAAATCGAATTAAATCACAAAAACTGACTATCATCTACCATGGATTCAATTGTGAAAGCAGAATAACATATATCATATTTTTATTACTTCAAAGCTCCCAACAAAATTAAATTTCGGCATTAAATGACCCATAAGGAGTCGACATGCTGTTAAACAATCAAATCGAATTAAATCACAAAAGCTGAGTATCATCTACCATGTATACAATTGTGAAAGCAAAATAACATATATCATATTTTTATTACTTCAAAGCTCCCAAGAAAATTAAATTTCGGCATTAAATGACGCATAAGGAGTCGACATGCTGTTAAACAAACAAATCGAATTAAATCACAAAAGCTAAGTATCATCTACCATGTATTCAATTGTGAAAGCACAATAACATATATCATATTTTTATTACTTCAATGCTCCCAAGAAAATTAATTTTCGGCATTAAATGACCCATAAGGAGTCGATGTGCTGTTAAACAATCAAATCGAATTAAATCACAAATGCTGAGTATCATCTACCATGGATTCAATGTTGAAAGCACAATAACATATATCATATTTTTATTACTTCAATGCTCCCAAGAAAATTAAATTTCGACATTAAATGACCCATAAGGAGTCGACATGCTGTTAAACAATCAAATCGAATTAAATCACAAAAGCTAAGTATCATCTACCATGTATTCAATGTTGAAAGCACAATAACATATATCATATTTTTATTACTTCAAAGCTCCCAACAAAATTAAATTTTGGCATTAAATGACCCATAAGGAGTCGACATGCTGTTAAACAATCAAATCGAATTAAATCACAAAAGCTGAGTATCATCTACCATGTATTCAATGTTGAAAGCACAATAACATATATCATATTTTTATTACTTCAAAGCTCCCAACAAAATTAAATTTCGACATTAAATGACCCATAAGGAGTCGACATGCTGTTAAACAATCAAATCGAATTAAATCACAAAGGCTAAGTATCATCTACCATGTATTCAATTGTGAAAGCACAATAACATATATCATATTTTTATTACTTCAAAGCTCCCAAGAAAATTAAATTTCGGCATTAAATGACCCATAAGGAGTCGACATGCTGTTAAACAATCAAATCGAATTAAATCACAAAAGCTGAGTATTATCTACCATGTATTCAATTGTGAAAGCACAATAACATATATCATATTTTTATTACTTCAAAGCTCCCAAGAAATTTAAATTTCGACATTAAATGACCCATAAGTAGTCGACATGCTGTTAAACAATCAAATCGAATTAAATCACAAAAGCAAAGTATCATCTACCAGGTATTCAATTGTGAAAGCACAACAACATATATCATATTTTTATTACTTCAATGCTCCCAAGAAAATTAAATTTCGGCATTAAATGACCCATAAGGAGTCGATGTGCTGTTAAACAATCAAATCGAATTAAATCACAAAAGCTGAGTATCATCTACCATGGATTCAATTGTGAAAGCACAATAACATATATCATATTTTTATTACTTCAAAGCTCCCAACAAAATTAAATTTCGGCATTAAATGACCCATAACGAGTCGACATGCTGTTAAACAATCAAATCGAATTAAATCACAAAAGCTAAGTATCATCTACCATGTATTCAATTGTGAAAGCACAATAACATATATCATATTTTTATTACTTCAAAGCTCCCAACAAAATTAAATTTCGGCATTAAATGACCCATAAGGAGTCGACATGCTGTTAAACAATCAAATCGAATTAAATCACAAAAGCTAAGTATCATCTACCATGTATTCAATTGTGAAAGCACAATAACATATATCATATTTTTATTACTTCAATGCTCCCAAGAAAATTAAATTTCGACATTAAATGACCCATAAGGAGTCGATATGCTGTTAAACAATCAAATCGAATTAAATCACAAAAGCTGAGTATCATCTACCATGTATTCAATTGTGAAAGCATAATAACATATATCATATTTTTATTACTTCAATGCTCCCAAGAAATTTAAATTTCGACATTAAATGACCCATAAGGAGTCGACATGCTGTTAAACAATCAAATCGAATTAAATCACAAAAGCTAAGTATCATCTACCATGTATTCAATTGTGAAAGCACAATAACATATATCATATTTTTATTACTTCAAAGCTCCCAACAAAATTAAATTTCGGCATTAAATGACCCATAAGGAGTCGACATGCTGTTAAACAATCAAATCGAATTAAATCACAAAAGCTAAGTATCATCTACCATGTATTCAATTGTGAAAGCACAATAACATATATCATATTTTTATTACTTCAATGCTCCCAAGAAAATTAAATTTCGACATTAAATGACCCATAAGGAGTCGACATGCTGTTAAACAATCAAATCGAATTAAATCACAAAAGCTACGTATCATCTACCATGTATTCAATTGTGAAAGCACAATAACATATATCATATTTTTATTACTTCAAAGCTCCCAAGAAAATTAAATTTCGGCATTAAATGACCCATAAGGAGTCGACATGCTGTTAAACAATCAAATCGAATTAAATCACAAAAGCTAAGTATCATCTACCATGTATTCAATTGTGAAAGCACAATAACATATATCATATTTTTATTACTTCAATGCTCCCAAGAAAATTAAATTTCGACATTAAATGACCCATAAGGAGTCGATATGCTGTTAAACAATCAAATCGAATTAAATCACAAAAGCTGAGTATCATCTACCATGGATTCAATTGTGAAAGCACAATAACATATATCATATTTTTATTACCTCAATGCTCCCAAGAAAATTAAATTTCGACATTAAATGACCCATAAGGAGTCGACATGCTGTTAAACAATCAAATCGAATTAAATCACAAAAGCTAAGTATCATCTACCATGTATTCAATTGTGAAAGCACAATAACATATATCATATTTTTATTACTTCAAAGCTCCCAACAAAATTAAATTTCGGCATTAAATGACCCATAAGGAGTCGACATGCTGTTAAACAATCAAATCGAATTAAATCACAAAAGCTAAGTATCATCTACCATGTATTCTATTGTGAAAGCACAATAACATATATCATATTTTTATTACTTCAAAGCTCCCAACAAAATTAAATTTCGGCATTAAATGACCCATAAGGAGTCAACATGCTGTTAAACAATCAAATCGAATTAAATCACAAAAGCTAAGTATCATCTACCATGTATTCAATTGTGAAAGCACAATAACATATATCATATTTTTATTACTTCAAAGCTCCCAACAAAATTAAATTTCGGCATTAAATGACCCATAAGGAGTCGATATGCTGTTAAACAATCAAACCAAATTAAATCACAAAAGCTGAGTATCATCTACCATGGAGTCAATTGTGAAAGCACAATAACATATATCATATTTTTATTACTTCAAAGCTCCCAACAAAATTAAATTTCGGCATTAAATGACCCATAAGGAGTCGATATGCTGTTATACAATCAAACCAAATTAAATCACAAAAGCTGAGTATCATCTTCTATGGATTCAATTGTGAAAGCACAATAACATATATCATATTTTTATTACTTCGAATCCCCCAGGAAAGTTAAACTCCGTTATTAAATGACCCATAAGAAGTCGATATGCCATTAAATAAGCAAATGAAACCATCAAAATTCTTGAATTTAAGATGTAACCACTGAATCAGAAATTAAGATGAATAAATTTTTTTTAAAGACGATTAAAAATTTTATTAAAACTTCAATTCTGAAAAATAAAAACACTTCTCTTCTTTTCTTCCTTTCCCCAATTCTTTCTTCAATCATTTTGACTCACGTATTTTTCTCCCTATTATCTGTCATTGTTTTATAGGATTCTTTCATTTCGTACTTAGCTGTTTACAAAATGGCGGACGTAGACAGTCGACTTCTGCCCACGATTTGCTTGAAACTTCTCTGCCCACGGACGTCGCCATAGAGACACAAGTTCAGCATCTTCAATCTGCTTATTCTATGCCAATCTTATTCCAGTAACAGTCTTTCTTGTATAATATTTATTTGGTAAAACCAGCGTTCACTCTTCTCGCTATCTCACCATTCCCCCATCACCCCAGTTTCTTTCCTTACTACCTTCACTCATTCATTTAAATTTCATTTGTAATATATTCTTTAATAAGCCGGTCTCTGCTTCTCTTTCTTTTTTGTTTATTTTATTTTTCTTTCTTTAGAAAGCATTTTTTTTTTGTTTTTGTTTTTTGTCTTTTCGCAACGAGTAAACACGAACATATTTTAAAAAATACTTAACAAAAATAAAAGACGAAAAACTTACAGGGGTTGGACAAAATAATTGAAACCGGTGCAAATTCCACTCCTATATTTCAAAGACCTATTATATTAAGAACTTTAACTAAAAACTTTATAATTACAGGTTATATCTATTGTAAATACATTTATTTATCTAATTTACTGTCTTTGTCTTATTTATTTTTAGAATTCAGTAAAATTTAAGCTAAATGCTTGACCTCGTCGAGTTTGAAAATGGCAAATTGTTGGAGCAAATTGTTCAAGCTCCAACAATTTGCCATTTTCATCACTAAGGTTGCTCAACTGCTTGATTTTTCAAGAGCTACCATATCAAGAACTATGACGCAATTGGAGAAACAGGGCAAAACCTCTAGTAACCGTAGCAATTCGGGCCGGACTTGCAAACTTACTGACAGGAACCAACGTCCATTGAAACACAATGTAGCAAAAAAGTGACTGCTTAGTTGAATAATCATCTGAATAGTTCAGTTTCTACTAAAACTGTTCGTCATGAGCTCCATAAGGCTGCATATCATGGAAGAGCTGCTGTAAGGAAACCTCTTCTCTCCACTCGCAACATTGACTGCATCTTCCAAGACGATAATGCTCCAATACATACCGCTTGAGTGGTTAAGAATTCGTATGAAGAGCATGAAAGTGAGCTAGAACATATGGAGTGGCCTCCCCAATCTCCAGGTATCAATATTATTAAACATTTGTGGTGCATTTTGGAGCGACAAGTTAGGAGCCGCTATCCTCCACCATCGTGTCTGAAAGAGCTGGAGAAGGTTTTAATGGAAGAATGACTGAAAATTCCTCTGGATGAAGTCAGGAAGCTGTATGATTCCATTCCTAGACGCATTAAAGCTGTATGTGAGGCTAAAGGAGGACCAACTTTATATTAAATAATTTTTCTTTGAATTTAACAAGTGTCTCAATTATTTTGTCCAACACCTGTATATAGATAGATAGATAGATAGATAGATAGATCGATCGGGAAGGAATGCTATAGTTCGATAGATAAATAGATAGATATGAAAGGAATTACCTGATTACATGAACATTTTGGGAGATCATGTTCATCCAATGGCCCAGACTTTATTCCCTGATGAATTTTATTTGAATTTCACAAGTAGTATTTCAAATATTTTGTTCAACCCCTGTACTTTGTTCTCCCAAAAAAATCATCTTTTCCTTTCCGTTTCTTGATAAGAAAAAACAAACAAATAAATGAAGGAAAATTCTTTAATATTTACTAATTTTACCATTCTAATTTTTAGAATTATTTTCTGACTAGTTGTGAATCTTATTATTGTGACAGCAATATCTCTACCTTGTACAGGTTTGTCATGTCTTGCGTTTTTTTTTTTAAAATAGTTCTTTCTTTTCATTCTGAATTACCATGTATTTTTGGTAAGGATAGATGAGCGGTCGCCCGTTTCTCTCTTTTCACGGTTTGGAATTCAGAATTTGCCTTCCCTTAGACTGGCTGCTATCCAAGGCTACAAAAATTAACTCTGCTATGTAGCCTGTTCTTGAAAGACAGGTCCTCAAGAGTTTAAATTCCTTTACATTTTCCTTTTCTTTATTATCTGAGACAGCTCTGTCGGCTGGAGTTGTCGAATATGCCGACTGCACCTCTGCAGAGGAGTAAGACCCCACCACCTAATGAGGCCCCTGTATGACGCAAATACTACAAGCAAAACATAAGAAAATTATTTGAAAATACGGCAACATACCTTTACCTGAAGTATAAAATTATGCCCCAAATATCTGTAGTTGAAGTTATAAAATTGCTTTCAAAATATTCGGTATAGAGAGGTTTATACACTGCTAAGTTAAAATAACCAAACCAACCATTTTCTTAGTATTGCTATAAGCTCTTCCAAAAGATATTGCAGCAATATTTTTTTAGTGGATTTAATACTGTTTTCCATATAATGTTTAAATAGCAGTGTTGCGCGAGATCCTGCGTGGTAGGTTGTGCAGCAGTATCATGCCTAGGTGTAGCCGGTTTAGGATTAACCCGTCTAGAAGTAGCCTGTCCAGTGCGTCTTAGTGGCATTTTTGCCTTGCATGGGGGGGGGGAGAGAAATGATTAAGAAATAAATAAACTAAAACAAAATTGAAAGGCATGTCCGTAGGAGTCTAAAGTTCTATAAATATTCGTTTTTTTTTTTTGTCAGCTGGGGTTTTAGAAAACGCAGACTGCACCTCTGTAGAACCATTAGAATCCCCAATGAGGAAAAACAGGAAGAAACTATCTGAAAATATTGAAACCGTCAAAATAATGTATTGTACCTTAAAAAAAAAGTGTATACCAAAACATATAACTCCTATAATAGCTCACCTACAGACTTCATCTTTCTTTTATGTGCCGTGTCCCTTCAGGACGTAGGCGATTGTGGCTCTCCACTTCTCTCTATCCCTTGCAGCTCTGAAAAGGTTTCGCCCTTCTGCCACCTCCCCCGACCACGTTCTGTCATCCACTTGCTTAAATAAGTATTTCATGCGTTGCCTTCCCTTGTCTCTCTTTCCCTCTTTTCGCCCTGTGAGTGTCAGATTCTCCAAACCCTCCTTTCTCATTACGTGTCCCATAACCTTCAGCTGCCTCTTCCTGATGTTAAGTATAAGCTTCCTCCTTGTTTGCATCTCTCCAAAACCTCATCGTTGCTCATACGCTCGGTCCATGATATCCTCAGCATACTTCTGTAGGACCATACGTCCGTTGCCTCGAGTCTCTTCTTCATCTTTGAGGAAACTGTCCAACATTCGCTGCCGTAAAGGAGGACAGATGTCATATAGCGGTTCAGTAATCTTTTCTTTGTTATCTAGAAACTAATATCTAAAAAAAAACATACCTATACCCTGAAAGTATCAAATGACGTACAAAATATATGTAGGTGAATCCATAAAATTGCATACAAATCTTTTAGATTTTCGCATTAAATAACACATGGGGGTTGAAATGCCGCTAAACTAAAGCAACCAAATCTAATATTATCTCTGAATTGCCATAACGGCTTGAGAAAGTTATGAGAGTGGTTTCCTGTTACACAGTTTTGAAATCAGACTTGCCTTTATTTTAGATTAGTAGCCACCATTATCCAGAGAGCCAAGCTTATCTTGCTTTTAACTTATAGCTCTCTACAGAACCCTTCTTGTGAAGTGGCATAATTTCTCAAGAGACAGGATACTCATAGATGGGATACACCTAGACGTGTTACTCCGGGACTATATACACCTAGACCGGCTATTTTGGGATGGGTTACTCTCAGGCAAGCAACTCCTTGACTAGTTACTCCAAGAAGGGTTATACCTAAACGGGTTACTCCAAGAAGGGTTATAACTAAACGGGTTACTCCTTGTCGGGCTACACCTAGATGGGGTAATGCTGGACGGGCTACACCTAAACAGGCTACATCTAGATTGGATACTCCTAGCAGGGGGATACATCTAACGGACTACACCTAGACGTGAGACCCCTTGGCGGGCTATACCTAAAAATGTTACAGCAAGACGCCCTACTCCTGGATAGGATATACCTAAATAGGCAACTCCTGGACAGCCTATACCTACACGCTCTACTCCAGGACAGGGTACACTTAGACGCGCTACTCCTAGACAGGTACATCTAGGCAGACTACTCCTAGAGAGGCTACACCTAGACACGCTCCTCCTTGACGGATTACACCCAAATGGACTGCTCCTGGACTGGCTACACCTAGACGGGTTACTCCTGCATAGGCTACACCTAGACGTGCTACTCCTGGACGGGCTCTACCTAGACGGGTTACTCGTGGATAGGCTAGAAATAGATGAGTTACTCCTGGACAGGCTACACTTAGATGCGCTACTCCTGGACGAGCTACACATGGACGGGTTACTCCTGGACAGGTTACACCTAGAAGCGCTACTCCTGGACAGGCTATACCTAGACAGGTTACTCCTGGATAGGCTACACCTAGACGCGTTACACCTGGACATGCTACACTTAGATGCCCTACTTCTGGACGAGCTACACATGGACCTAGACAAGTTACTCCAGGACAGGCTACACCTAGACGCGCTACTCCTGGACAGGCTACACCTAGACGCGCTACTCCTGGACAGGCTACACCTATGTGGGCTTAACATAGCGACACAACCAGCTCGCACCACTACGGGATAATGGTCAACAAGCACCCTTCGGCCACATACCCAACCACTTATGATGTCGTGGCAATATCACACTGATCTGCTGAAATAGGGGTGTGGCTAATATATTCGCACTTATTTTATGCCACCGAATGCATAGGTTGCGATTTTTTTTACCTAACTCTCATTAGGTTATTTACGTACCTTGTCTTTCTGCCAAGCTGTGGGAAAAATAGCAGGGTAAACTGAATCCTATAACCTTGGGTGGCAATCCGCCCAGAAGAAGTACAAAACTGAATTCAAAAAAAGAGAAACGTCGTTTTCTCTCTCCACCTCGAGCTATGGCAAGATATCCGTGCATCTGGATCCTATAGATTTAGTGTGGTAACCAGTCCAGAAGAAGGGCCCCTTCACCACTCGGCTATAGATGGACTAGCGAGACAGACACGGTCATATAGTCTTGGATGGCAACCCGTTCAGACGAAGGACAGCTCTGATTTTAAAACCTGAGCAGGGTCGATTACTCCCTCCACTTCCAGCTATGGCTAAAATAGTAAATCAGACTGTCATTTAGCCCGAGGGTGGCAAGCGGACCAGAAGGACACTGTGGATTCAAGACCAGAAAAGGGCCGTTTGCTCCTTCCATCTTAAGCTAAGTCTTTAATAGCAGAGAATGAAGTTTACCCTCTTCGCCCGCTCCGGTTAAAGTATTAGTATTTTCACACATGGAAAAGGATAATGCAAGTTCGATTCCTGTTTGGAAACACTATCTTTTGTTAAGTACGACTACTCAATCTAGGCGAGTTGACATTAATTTCACAGTATAAGAACGCGAAAAGACAGGGACAGCAACCCAAACAAATGTACGATGAAAAATAAGAATTATAATAATAAACATAATAAGTAGGGTTCGCGTTCTTATTTCTTGACGTGGCGTTTTTCTGTCATCAGGTTAACTGTGATCGTGCAACAGGCCCTTTCCCAGTTATGGGTGAACACCGACGTGATAGAAGGGTGAAAATGCAACGCTGGGTAATCATTGGGAGATCGGTGGTAAGCATGGGTGAGTGTTTACAGTTTTATAGATGAGAATTTATTAAGGATTAGCTCAAAGCGAAACAATGTCGTGAGTGTGGGACATCTGTCTGGATTGAACTCGGTACTACAGAGACAAGTTTTCTGACTACTGCTTCACGTCGTAGAAGCCAAGGCTATTTAATAAGCTTAAACCTAATATTTTTTAAGTGCAAATACATGTGTTTGAATTCAGGGTTTTATGTTTCTAACTATAAACAGAATTTCAAGAGCAGCATAAACAAATGCAGCTGTTGCAAAACTGAGGGCTCAACTGGAAAGGCAAGAACATCTGCCTGAAATCAAAGAGCAGGCAGTTGCGTGCATCGGCCTTCTCAGTCTTTCTGAACGACTGTGAATCTTGGATATTAGCAGCTGACAGAGCAAATAGCCCAAGCATCAGAAGCGTAATGCCAGAGTTGCATCCTCGGCATTTCCTATGTAGAAAAACAAGGACATCAGACTGAAACCAAAGATCAGGCAGTTGCGTGCATCGGCCTTCTCAGTCTTCATGAACGACTGTGAATCTTGGATATTAGAAGCTGACAGAGCAAATAGCCCAAGCATCAGAAGCGTAATGCCAGAGTTGCATCCTCGGCATTTCCTATGTAGAAAGACAAGGACCCCAGACTGAAATCAAAGATCACGCTGTTGCATGCATCAACCTTTATCTACGTCTGTAAGTCTTGGACATTGACAACAGAATTACGGCGAAGAATAGAAACATTTGAAATGTTATCGATCCAACCTAGTCATCTGCAGAGACCATATCAAACAGGAAATAGTCTCGTTGGAAAACCTAATATCTATCGTCATG